>JAUJYZ010001350.1:0-237863 GCA_033675265.1 Actinostola sp. cb2023 | reverse complement strand
GCTTAGAGATGGTCCTCAAAATATACAGCTGCCCTCGAAGCTTCGGCTTCTCGGGCCAACTGTTCATTTTTCGGACCATCTCACAGCCGCGGACATTATCAGCCGATATACCAGTCGCCAGAAGGGGTTTCATTTACTAAATATTCATTAGTATAATTTTAGACTTGAATATATAGAGTTTCGCGCGCTCTGATTGGTCGACCTTCCAGTGATTATGAGACGATAACCCACTGGTCGAGCGGTGATTATGAGGTTTGCTTTCTAAAATGGCTGTAATTTTGGCTGTTATCGCATCAATAAGCTATTGAAATGAAGCAAAATTATATATTGGAATTGAAACAAAGAATTCTACAAAGACGGTATAATATCTTCAGGTTTCACTGTTTAAACTAAAAAGCTAAATAATTTGAAATTTGTACGGCGATAAATTGATGAATCGAGACTGGAGCACGAAGTCAGGTATAGCCAAGTCGAGCAAAAGTTAATGCTGTTTTTTTTTTTTTTTCGTTTTTTGTACGGTTTTCTTCGCTTCGCTTTTTTCCCGCAAATATCAAAAAGATGAATATCAAAGATGGACTTTCCAGAGATACCAGAAACTATAGACTTTCTTAAAGTCCGTTTTCCATCTTTTTCGTCGCTCGCTATCAGAATAAAACGTCAAAAGTTCAGTTTATGTGACAGGCGTTCTATTCCTTCGAATAAAAGAGATGGGGACTGAGTACAAACAATTTCAGATTTTAATTTTCGTAAAAGCAGGTAAGTGTATTGTATAAGTAGAATAATAGTGGTTGAATCTAATAATAATAAAACAAAGCAAAATGGTGTAATACTGCATGTCACTTGATTGAATCTGATAGTAGACTTCTCGGCGAAGCTCATTGACATGACATTGATTCATGATCCGCCATCTTGAAGCACTCACAGTCATTTCATTTCATGTCCAATAAACTCAAAATTTTACTGAAAATTGAGTTTTGTTGTGTTACTAAAACAACTCCAGATCTCTAATAATTGCATTGTGGAGCTTGTAGATTTCAAAATTTTCTGGGGGGGAAGCCCCCACACCCCCTAGTAGTTCGCGGCTACGCCGCTCGCACAACACAACCCCCTGTTCGACAAAAACCTGGATCCGCCCCTGAACTTTGCTAGACAGTTGGACATTTTTCGCACATGGCCGTGAGTATTGTAAATTTGTAGTTTTTACTACTGAGCTACAAGAAACGCTTCGTTTAGTGTGCTGCACAGTTTCTCAGTTGATCTCATTTTTAGTCCTACATTTCAACAAAGGATTACCCTTATAGCTGTCTCAGAACGATTGAGATGGCGAGAAAGAGGACATACAATTCCATTACGAAAGATTATGTGAATCCATCAAAGACTTGATTTACTGAAGGATCGAGGTGCTATCAAGCTAATGGACGCTGAAACTTTACTGACGTGAGGATGGTCGAGGTGCGAAAGGATACACAAGTACGAGCGTAAAGGACGATAAGAAATACAATAGCTTAAAACAACGTGAACAAGTGAATCTGCGTAAAGAGTCAAAGATAAGCTAAATACAATCGACACGGGTAAAAACAACGTCAAAAGTGAATCTAGACAGAGCGACGAACTTTCAAAGAATATTAATCTTTATATTCCATATATTACAATAATTAGGTAGAATTATCTTTTTACACGGCTCAAAGGGAGAGCACTTTGGAAATTTTAAGTGATTTTGATTCCGTGTCTAAATAAAGTTCATTCATTCATTCATTCATTCATTCATTCAAGGAAATGGAAGAGGCGGCATTACGTCAACGTCAAAGCGAAGAAGAGTGGTACAAGAAACCTGCCGAACTAGAGACTGAAATCTTGAAAAACAAAACCTCAGAGTTAGATTCAAGACCACAAGCCGTAAAACTACAGGATATACACAATAACTCCCTTCGAAGGTGATTTCAAGGATTGGATTCGTTTCTGGAACCACTTCGAAGTTGAAATCGACAAGTCTAAACTGTCGGAAATTAGTACATTTAATTATTTACTTGAACTGATCAAAGGAAAACCGCGATGTGATATACTGGGACTACCGCACACAGTCGATGGATACGAGGAAGCTAAACGTATACTGAAGTCGAACTATGGAAAGGACATAAAGGTACACAAGGCGTTGATAAAGGAGCTAGAATAATTGCCTACTATCACGAAAACCAAGCTGACAGACATCCACGAGTTCTACAACTCGTTAGCACGAGTGGTCCGCACGTTAGTGACAATGAAAAAGATCGAAACAGTACATAGCCACATTTACGCTATTTTTGACAAGCTTGGACCCATCCGCGAGGCGATTGTGCAGAAAGAGGATAACTGGGAGGAATGGAAACTCGAGGATTTAGTGGAACATTTGCGACGATACGTGGATAGAAATCCCCTGACAGATCGTGAAACCCCGAAACACATTGCAAGCCCAGACGAATATCCTGATAAGAGGCGTCGTGAAAGATTATTGTTTGTAAATAGTGGAAAAGAGAAGAGAAAGATAAACACGTGTGTGTATTGTGAAAGTGCCAATCATCGAAGCAGCGAATGTAAGGTTCTTGACATAACGAGTCGAAAGGAAGTATTGAAAAGGAACAGATTATGCTATAATTGTACCGGCAGTGGACATATGGCATCCAAGTGCAGATCAGGGGTGTGTCGTACATGCCATGGTAAGCACCACACCTTGTTGTGAATTTGACTTTATTTCCCTTTTGAATACACAGTATGCCTTGAATTAACTTTCGTTATCCGTTTGAATTTTAACTTGATTCCTTGATTTCTAGTTTCTTGACTTAGACTATAAACTCTCGCTCTCATAGACTCTCTCTTCTGGCTCTCGACTCTTCTCCGACCGACTGATACTACATGTGACTCTCGGTGGTCACGTGACTGAATAAACTTTGCATAATGAGATTTATAACATACTCCCGCCCTTGATTAACGGCAGATAATCAATGTAACTAGTTTGATACAGTGTTCAATTAATGTTCTCTTGTTCCGCATGTTGAACAAAGGTGATGGGTACTTCTTTCGACGTTTCTCTTGACTCTAGTTCAATCGGGAATAGTTTCTGCAATGGTCGATACATCTGTATGATATTTCCTCTCTTATCGTGAACTTTGATGGCTGCGGCTCGTACACATGAACGGGCGCGTCCTACGGGATGCACACAGAAAGCCTAACACAATACGTTACTAAGCACAGGAAGCCCAACATAATACGCTCTACCACAGGAAACCCATCTAAAAAAGAGGCAAATATCATTTTTATTTGATTATTTAGTAGCCTCAAAAGCAATGGTTGGGCTGCCTGTGCCCACCCTAAAAATACACATGAACTATTAAAAAATACCTTAAAAAATACGAACTAATAGTTGTTATATTAAATACATTGCTGGAGCGTGGTATAGAATATGTATGGCATATGACGGGCTTCCTGTGGTGTTTGTCACGCAACCTGGTCGTGTTGACAGTTGAGTTGTTTACTTCCGATCTAGATTCGATTCACATCTCTGTCTTTTATGGCTTTTATTCTCCAAGAATGCAAGTACATCAAGGTATGCCATTGATGCATTATATTCTTTGAACACAAGGTATTGAAAGCCAAGCTAATAGCCAATTCGGCTAACACAATGTTTACATTTTTACCCGGCCCAATTCAAAACCTTTGGGAATAAGAGCTTTTTGTTCCAAACATTTCCATGTCAATGCTCTATTGAAATCGAAATACAACAGACAAAAAACCGTATTCCCAAAAGATCTGAATAGGGTTTTCCGATTTAGCGGCCTAGGCAAAATTATTGCCAGACACATCCATTGTTTTGAAAACGCTTTGTTCGACAAACAAATTTAACACAAAATCATTAGCATTGTTATTATACGGGGCCATTGTTTTGTCCAAGAGAATTCAAAGAGGCGCTAATATAGACCACAGTTAACTATGTATAGACGACTACTAAGGCCCCGTCCACTAAACCGTTTTTGAAAACCTCCGTTTTCGTTCGACCGAAAACGGATAAAAAGCTCTGCGTCCACACTAGCGTTTTCACATCGTTTTCGACCGTCCACACTAGGGGGCGAAAACCATTATCTAAAGATGCATTTTCGTCACCAGGCTCTGCTCGGCCGTTTTTTTTCTGTTCAATACGCATGCTCCAGTAACTGGGGCTGAGTTGTGACGTAGAGTTTCTGAAAAGCTCCGTTTTGCCGTTCACACTAAAACGATAGACCTGCGTTTTCGAAAGTTTCCGTTTTAATAGATAAACATCTCCGTTTTCGATCGCTTTAGTGTGGATGCTCGGTAAAAACGCATAAAAAAGTATGCGTTTTCAAACGAAAACGGAGTAGTGTGGACGGGGCCTACTAAAGATTGTGAAAATTAAGGACATTAAGAAAACTACGGGAATGTTTTAATTGAAAAACAGTAAATTGAGATTGACAACTGAAAGTTTATTCAGAACAACAATCGCATATCATGCGTGCTAATTAAACAACATGAAATATTTGCAATACAAAATATTACTACCTCTATTCTATACATTATGGTCCCCGTGCTCGTGCAATTAACAGCTTCCGCCTGTTTGATAACAAACCACATGTCGCAACAACAATAGGCAGGAACCTACGCTTTTGCCTGAAAACTTGAGAAACTGATTGGTAAACTTTCAACGCACCGATTGTGTGTTCAATTTTCACTCTTAGTTGCCTTAGCTTCCGGTTTGCATTTCTTTGGCGACGATTTCTTGCAATTCTGTGTGGTGTAACCAGCGGTATTTGACCCGGGTACCCTCCATCGGCGAGTATGCGTGCATTTCTTGGAAAAGGACACTGAGGACCAACGCCAATGCGAGGAAGATATCGGTACGTCGAAGCGTCATTAAGATGCCCAGGGAAACTGTTAATTAAAACAATATTATTATATTATTATTATTATTATTATTATTATTATTATTATTATATTCATTAAAAATTCATGAGGAAAATACCCGTGGCAGAGCTTGTATTTCCCTAAGAAATCTCGATTGTAGCCAGCATGAAAAGACGGCACAACAACCCCATCTCAACACAGGAAGCCCAAGATTAGTTTCGCAAGCGCGTGTATATTATTTCGACCTGGTACATTGTAATAATCATAGCCATTGTTATCATCATCATGCATCTCTATAGTAGCACCATGCATATCGAAAATACAAATACACGAGATATTTTCTTACCCTGAAACAAGCATTACTATCATGCCATTCGCATCAACAATTAACTGTGTTGACATAAAGTGTGTTTTCTTGTCTCCACGATAAAATTCTGCTTGCAGTCTTCCAGTGGGACGCCGTATGCGGTGTATTGTAGCATCTATCATCCCAACTCCACGAGGAAAATTCCGCCACTTCCCAAGAAATGTTGACCACTGTCTTAAATTATACCAGGTTATAAAATGTCGGAAACGTAAAAAGATAATGTGAACCACATGATATATTTCCTCTTGAACAGTGCTTTTACTTATACCAAAAATGGATGCTATTGCATGGTATGTTGGATAATTTCGAAGCCAAATAACATCAAGAAGAACTCTATTCCTTACATCAAGAATGCAGCTTCGTTGTCTTCTAGAAATGGGCATTCTTGGCAACATTCGAGGCTTCACTACTTCTGCAGCTATAGCCTGTACAACTCTGTCCAACGATTGGCTTGTATCTCCACTTGCGTACCAAAACTTTCTTGGGTCTTTCTCCAACTGGTGCCATACATCATTTCCAACGTTTCTGCGAAAGACCGCGCCTGGAAAGAGTACTTGTAGGAGTGGATTTCGAGAAGACAAAAATCGTAAGATATAAGCAATGGTGGCGATCAAATTTATCAGAGGAAAATATGGAGGCATAGCTTGGTTTGGTGAATTTGTACAAGCAACATTGAGAACCAACAAACATGTATTTAGAATAAGAACAATGAAATTCGGAAAAGGTGGAGGCCCTCTATCCATGACTGAAATTGTAGTGATAGGAAACTTTGAATTCAGTGTTCCATCACCTTCAGGGCGCTGCCATGTACAAAGTGCGTGCAATATTTTTGCATTCCCAAATATAATGCATGCCAAAAAGTGCACATTTGACGCCTAGGCTTAACACTATCAGGCTGACAAAGAAAAATACATTCTTATACAATTGTGCAACGTTTCTTTCATATCATTGTGAATGTGGAATGGAATGGTGTAATGCACGTACTGCTGTAACTATAAAAAGACGTGGTTCAAAATGTGTAGCCCTCAGTTTTTGGATACAGATATCGACAACGTACCTACCGGAGTTTTCTGACGATACTGAGATATGGATGAAGACGACAATATTTTCCTTAGAGCAGCCATGAGCAAAACTGTGGTTGAAGTACCATATTCTCCTGAACCTAGTGAAAATAAGTACATGGGTCCATCGACCAGCGGAAAGAAGAATGTCAGTACTCCGAAAGTACGAAGTACTCCGATAGAGAAAATGCTGCTTGGCGAAGGAATGCTAAAATATAGCCGAGATTTTAAAGCTATCGTAGCTTTCATGTCACGGCACCACGAAGTCCTTGGAGAAGAACTTGGTGAGTACTACCGAAAGGCAAGTGAAGACGGCATGGGCAGCAGTACTACTAACCGCAAAGCCGCAATAGAAAGAGTTCGGAAGCTTTCTCAGAAGACTTTGGACAAAACAAGGTAACAATATATATCTACTTTTAATACACTATTGCTACAAACATTGCTACAGGTTCACTTGTAGTTTAAATATACTTTTAAAATTTACTAACATGCAGCACATTTCGGCGAAGTTCCGAATCAAGCACATCTAAAACGAGAGCAGACGAGGAGTTTGTTGCCTCGTTTAAGGAGGACAATGCTGACTGGGATACCTGCGAAGACGAAGGCAGCTGGGAAGAAGCAGCCCAAACTATTGCCAAAAAGGATAAAAGATATCTTGGTATTCAGCAGCAGAGAAGTCGAGAGGGAATCATGGTCGGCCTAAACGATACCGATAACGAGGACCAAGAACAAGACAGAAGTTGTGGAAAAAAGTAATGTATTTGTAGTATCTAGTTTAGATCAGAGTGATGTGCGTCTGTCAATTTATTAGAAAACGACGAACAAAGTTCTGTCAATTTCTGTAACTTGCATGTTTCTGGAATCCCGCAACATGTTTAAACTCTTGTAGTAATTTTGTCTGTAAAAATGACACTCTGCATTTTTTCAGTGCACATGTTAATGGTGTACAACACATTTTATTATATATGTCATCAGGAAAAAAAGTGCCCGCAGCGACAAGTCGAACAAGAAGAAGAAACTCGACGAAGTTCTTGAAGCCATGCCAGAAATGATACGTTTGGCCAGTACCGCAGCAAAAGATCACAGCCGTGCGCTAAAGAAGTGGACTAAAGGAATGGTCGAGTCTTCCGAGTCGGATTATTTTTTTATTCCTGAGGTGCGGGATTGCAGAAGTATTATGCAAATTAAGGAGTTATAATCACAACGTTTGTCGTCGTTTTTCGTCGCTTGTATAATTTATCCGCAATCCCGCACATCACTGACAAATTTGTAAACAGGCGCTAGGTGCAAACATGCAGAAACAATGTGAAATATTTATTTTTCTGAAATTGAAAATAAAATGAATAAAAGTAAATGCTCGTTTGTCAATTGAAGTATGTGCTATTTCTAGCTCATGTAGGCGCATTCTAGTTGGTTTTGACCCCTAACTACCACAATCATCTTATAATTATTCTCAAAGAAATTTGAGATTTCAATATTTCATTTTGTATGGTGGAAGTTTTGTAAATAAATAATATGAATTAATTCATGAGTGAATGACTGACTGACCGACTGACTGACTGAATGAATGAATGAATGGATGAAATTCTAGGGGATGGGTAATTTGCACGTACATTTATAGCTTACTAGTCAAAAATTCCAGAAAAGACCATCCACCGCAAATGTTGTTATGAAATTAAAATGAGGTCAACGTTTCCAATACCGTTGTCGGCGTTATGCATGCATGTTAGTGTTGTCCACACGAGAATTACGTTTTCGAAATTAATATGCGAATCGATTACATTTACGAGGCCTAAGTGAATATGTACTGAAACCCATCTTAACCGATATTACTTAACTTCTATAACAGTTAACACATTGGAATAATATCGCCAAATTGGTCAAATAGCTGCTAAATCGGAAAACCCTAATTGGGTACAACATTGCGTTAGCCGATTTGGTCTATCAGTCGAGATTCGAACTCAACCGTCAATGAAGCTTTCGTTTGCTTGTGGTTGACCTTCCTGGAACGTGTGATATTTTTTTCTAAAAGTTTCGTATTTGCTCACAATGCTTTGAAACGTTTTTAAAATGTCAATACAAGTATTCGCTTTGGTCTGATTGAATTTATTTCCAAGACATTGAATGGTTTAACTGACTAAATAATTGTCTTTTGCCCAGAGCGTGACATCGAAAGTCGTGATTTTGTCGCATAATTGGGGGTTGCATTTCGTCTTCCAGAATCTTAAATTTTGAGTGGCCCAAAATTTTTATTCCACATATTACAAGACGAGATAGTATTCTTTGGCTGAGGTATACTTTCTATATTTGGATTGAGGTACCAGTGGATATATTAGCCTGTCAATATAGCCTTTGAAAAAATGCTCAAAATGTGAAAATACTTTGAAAATCGATAAAATATTTATTTTTTGTTAAACATCTTCGATAAACATGTGAAAATGTAAAACATTATCTCACTTTCCCGAAATGATATCATTTGTTCAGCGAAATTTAGGAAATTATTTGTTATTGTTGGTTTTACGAGTACCGTAAGATCGCCTCTCAAAACCGGAAGTGATCCCGAAAATCGAATATCGGCGCCGTTCTCCTAAGATAATTACCCGATTCAAATAAAACTTACACAGCATAACGAGTTCACCTAGACCTACATTCTGACTAAATTTGAAGGATTTCGAATTTTCGCGTTCTGCATGCTATAGGCGAAATTTACGGAGAGCCTCTCTTAAAAGGCTGTTCACGTAGTTTAAGAAAAATCGTACGAGGAAATAACGCTTGGCAGCAGTTTTAGTGAAAATAGTGTCGTTTGAATATCAGCTCGCATTCACAAAAACGCGGCTTACAATGATAATTTTGAATACACTGTCCAAAAGCAGAATAGTTGAATTAATATTTGTGTTAAGCACAATAAAATCCAAGCAATATTGACGCGGAGTGAGCGAGTTAAAAAATACGGCAAACCGGTCATTCATTATGCGGGAACCACCTAAAAGTATCTTGAGGCCGTTTTTGAACTGTAGTTATGCAGATCTCAACAAAGGCTCAGGGGCGGACCCATGGGTGGTGAAGGGTATGGCTAGCCATCCGATCCGGCCCCCTTTTGGAATGACAAAATATTTAAGTAAAGCTAGAGTGATAAAATACATACAGCTTTTGCAAAACTTGAGCAGGTTTTCTTTGATTCTATATTTGACAGCGATTAGCATCGTAGTCTTTGCTCAATTAAATGGCATGTTATAAACATTGCTCCCTGACTAAAGCCGCTAACAGTGCGCGACTACTTTCGTCAATGCCTTCAGAAGAATCATCGCTTTGCTTTCTTTCATTGCAGACGAGACTGTGTCTCAAGGGCGGGAAGTTTTGGCGGGAAGTTTTGGCAGTTTGCTTCCGAATACTCAGGTAAATTTAACTGATCAGGGCGTACACAGCACAGGGGCAAGGGCAGGGGGTGGTGCAGTTGCCCCCCTGGCAAGGCGAAAAAGATACCAAAAAGTACTGAGAACTGTACTATTTTTATTTATTTATTTGCTGTTACATACGTACTGTCCCCCCTTGAAATTTGGGTTATGTAAGGCCCTGCTGATCCATCCAAGTCGAATTTGGTATGCAGATATCCGTAATGAGATCGATGCATGGTATCAACGTATGTATACAAAAGCTTTAAGTTTTGCAGAACTGGCAGGTTCGACTGAACAATGACTTCGCTGATTTCGCTCTTATCGTGCATTACTGATTTTTAAGATCAGCAAACTTTTTTTTTTCTGGTGCAAACAGCCTATATGATCTGAAAGAGTTTGTCTGAAAGAACATTTCTGGAAAGTTTCGGTGCATGGTATAGGATAAATTCTCAACAAGCCTATATTGCTTTAAAAGCAATGATGTTTCGGCGGCCCGTTATGAAATACGCAGACGTTTGTGGTTGGACGATGGTACAAAACTATCACTGCCACTTAAACACGAAGACGCACTATAAAAGGACATGCTCCGCCCACAATTTTTGAATAGTAATGAGTTTCAATGTGGAGGACAATGGCTGAACATGGCTGAACAACGGGGTAAAATGATTTTCTTAATAAAATCACATTTCAACAGCAAAGTTAATGAAGAAATTATAATTTTCCGTCTAAAACAGTTATAATAGACGAACGTGTTAATATTTTTCGTATGAGTTATATATACGATTTTCAGCTGTCGCACCACGTGTCTACGTACGAAGGATATTTTGAATTTCGCGCGCCATGTATCACACGTACATTCAACATCTACAAATTCATGAGCCGAAATCCTATTTGCCTGTAATAAGCATTTCCAAGCATAAAACTATGTTCGGTCATTTCTACATAAAGCGACAAGAGTATTGTTTTCATTACAGAAGTTACGTTCGTTGTCGTTGTCGTTTGTCTTGTTGTGTATTGTTATGGTGTCGTCGTTCGCGAAGGTGTCTTGTTATGAGGTAAATGTGTCGAGCATTTGTACATCTCTGTACTTTTATGGTAAAGGCCGGCAAGGTTTCGAAACCAATGCTGTGAGTATATTTAATTTGCAAATGCCATTTCCATGTCTTGGCGGGGATATTAGGATAACCTACGAAAGAAATGATCAGCATAATAATACTGGCTAGAGCTGAGCCGTGCGACTTCAAAACGGCTAACGATTCCAGTTCAAAGTACCATAATTTTTACCAAAGTGAAAAGTGATAGTGAATTGTACAACACAAATTATCCATGTGCGTTTTTAGTACTTATTTCCACAGTTTCTTGTTCATTTGATTGATTTATAGAGCTTGCAGTTCTTGAGATCCTCTCTCTGTGACGTCTCGGTACATTTGATTGACAGATCCAACGAACTTACCCTAGGTGCAACTTAAACACGAAGACGCGCTATAAAAGGGCATCTTGCGTGATCGCTCCGCCCACAATTTGTGAATAATAATGAGTTTCAATATGGCGGCTGTCAAACGTGTGCAAAGGTTGGTAAAGGAGCTGGAGAATTTCATAGAAAAATGACAATAAAACAACGTAAACTGTGTTACAATTGCTTTTATTTTCCTTCACAATGTAGTTTTGATGTAATCTTTCTGAGAATGACTGTTTTTTCCCCGATATTGAACACGGCAAACAGCGATGTTGAATTTTCGCGCCGACAACTCATAAACTGTCTTCTTCGATACTTGGTATCCCTGTCCTATTTCCAGTGGACTGGAAATATATGAGCCCACATGTTCCTGTCATAAAGATGCAGTTTCGTATCTAAAATTATGCGCTCACTTTGGTATATTATTATAAACAAACCATCCAGTTAGTCGAGAAGAAGTGTCGGCGAAGAACTGTCCGAATAATGAGGTAAATGTGTCGATCATTTGTACATCTCTGTACTATTATGGTAGACATGGTAAAGGTAAGGTTTCGAGACCTATGTTGAGAATATATTTTACAACAATCGTATTCTTTAGGATTGCAAATGTATTTTTTTTTTTTGCACGTCAACATGACGTGGACATGTAAGATAAATTGTAAGTTCATCATGGCTCAACATACATGTACGAAGAAAAAGCGACTTCAATTCTCTTTGAACATCGAACTTCCCCTCGGTGAAGAGAGTCGCGATCGCTTGCAGAGCATAAAAGAACGATTGCAAACTTGCAAGAAAAAGCTGGGGTTGTCCAAGAAATCCTCCTCGACACAGAATGCTGACTTGATTGAAACACTTCTTCTGGCCTTTGAGTACGACTACTTGAAATCAAGCAACTCCATATCCTCCATATCATCCACTGAATCGCCTACATCACCTACATCATTCCGAATTTCGCCCCTTCGCAGCAGAGACCTGAATTGCCCGCCCACACCTGGTTCTTTCATTCCCCTTTCTCATTATGTTCTGTGCACTCCACCACTTTCTGCCTCTACTCCTCGTCAAGACCGACCAGCTGCAAAGACACAAGACAAATCAAGTCAGCGTTATGTGCCGAGGACGGAGCAAGTAACAACCCCAGCATCCAAAAATGATCAAATTATCCTTTGTACAGAGGGATCTTTACAATCCCTAGTGAGTTTTTTTGTCAAAAACCAAGGCAAATGCACATTCTGCCAACAACAATTTATTGCATCCTCTACCATATTTACCAGGCAGGGGCATTGTGCCACAATGACTGTGGAATGCCTCTGTCTGGATAAATAAGCCACTTCACGCTTTCGTCCGCCATTTTGAATTGGGGCAAACGCGCGTAAATTTATAGAAATCTGGATCACTTTGGCTTGCCGTAACTCCGCTCGAGTTTGATGGATTTTCAAAATTTAAACTTCGATAATCAGCAGGCATGCATGCCAGTTGTTGGAGTGAAAATAAGACCAATGTAGGTGTTCTAACTACCTTTTACGAGTCAATCTTCTTTTCACGAATGATTCTTAAAAATTCGAGCTAATTTGCATATTCACGTGCCGAACGTTTTATTTAGAAAACAAAAATCTTTTTTTTCTCGATTTGTAGCCTTCCAATACCCATCATATTATAGGTCATAAGTAACAAAGACTATATATTGTCTAAAATGGTTAGTTTGTGAAAATCCAACGAAATCGAGCGGAGTTACGGCAAGCCAAAGTGATCCAGATTTCTATAAATTTCCGCGCGTTTGCCCCAATTCAAAATGGCGGACGAAAGCGTGAAGTGGCTTATTGAAGTGGCTAACCTCTCCAATGATGGCTGGAGGCAGCATTGTAAAATACTATGTCAACATGAGGTAAGACAAATTTGCTATTGAATATATAATTGAAGAAACTGATTTAAATTTCTTTCCTTCCTCCCTTCCTTCCATCTCTTTCCTTCCTTCCTCTTTCTTTTTCTTAGACTCGTACATGGTTTTCTGTCGAGTGGCTTGACAGAAACACAGTACACATCTGCATGTGAAGCTGCATGTATTGGTGCAGTTGGTGAAAAAACATTTGATTCAGGTATATACTGATTGACTTTTGATAGATGATTGCTTATTGTTTACGTAACAACATACATATACTGCTGCTGTAATACCACATGATTGACTCCAAAATAGACAGCAATGATAAACAGTCTAAAGAAATGAACAGATAGTTACTGTGAAATATCCCATTACAAGCCAGTTTTTGGTGGGCTACGCTCGTGGTTCCACTTGAGTTTTGAACATTTTGTGACGTCAAATCCATTGTCAATAAGAGTACAGACAATGGAAAACCCCTTGCGATTTGTTAATTGTCTATCACTAGTAATCTGGAAAAGCTTTATTTTACCAGACCCATGTTGCACTAAAAGGTGGTGGTAACTAGTGAAACTGGGACCAGGATTTTACTACAGTACATCAAATATATTAGTGTGTTTTTACAATATGTTTGATTCTTATAGTCATACAAAAACTTGGCTATGCAATGGTTGTATCAGAGGTCTGTGCTGTTTCCATGGAAACAGCCCGGATTGAAGTCAAAGAAACTGAAGCATATCAGAGGAATGGTGATGTAAGTACTTGTAACTATTTTATTTATCTTTATTACAAGTATATTGATGTCTAAAATGCATCAAATAAAGTGATAATCTTTTCACTTTCCCAACAGTGTGTAATTACAGATGCCAGACATGATTCAAGTCGATCTGCTGGGCACACTACTGTGTGTGTTATTTCCCATACGTAAGGATTCTGTGCATTAAATATGACAATAACATCAACTAAAATATAAAAACTTATTCAATCATGTTATTAATAATAATTATTATTGTTTGTTTATATAATTAGGAATAAAAAGGTGATTGGCTATTCTAATTGGAGCCGCACCTCGCATGTGCCAGCGGTATCACGAGAAGTTCCAATGACTAAGGAAGTGATCACTACTCTGCAGACAGAACATCGTAAGCCAGTCAAATTGTGTGCATTGGAGGAAAAGCCAAATATTCATGATCAAATATATTTATTTTTTGCAGATTATAACATTGGCGAGGTTGCACATGACTTTGTGGTGTCTCTCAAGAAATGGTTTGAAGAACAACATATAGTGAACTCCTTTGACTCCTGGCATGGTTTGTAAAAATTGTATTTGACTCATTTATAAGTAACTGTGTTGGAATATTAATGTACTATATAGGTGGTGTGATGGTGTTGTGTTGATACAGTCAGCTGACAAGTCACCGACAATCGGCTGACATTTGATACATTCCTCTCATTGATGATAATAAAATTATTATGTAAACACTGTGGGTACAAACTACATGTACATATGTATATATGAACTGGTAACATTCAAAATAGATGTTTAAAATTTCCACTGTTATACTTATAATTTCAGGTGCCAAGGAAATTAGCAAAGCCATGAAAAATATCTGTGGTGGCCTTGTGCGGGACATGAATATCAAATGGTTCCCAGAGCTCTCTGATAAAGGTTGAACTAACAACTACTATACCACTACTACTAATAATAGTACTTAGTACTACTATCATTGCTACTGTTACTTCTGCTGCTGCTTCTGCTACTACATACACTACATTCAATGCCCTGTTTTGTTTGCAGCCAAAGCAACACGAACTCATGTTTACTTTGCAATGAAGAACAATGATGGCACTGCAGGCAATTTTAGAGAGTACATTCTGAATGTAATCAATCACTATCAAGTTAGTATTTTAACTTACAGTATATAATATAATATTAGTTATATATATATTAATAATTTGTTTCATGAATATCTGCCCATATGCGCATACTGTAAATTATAACTGGAATAAAAAAAACATTTTGAAATACATGAAGCTGATAAGATAAGTTGAGACGGTATAGTGGTATCAAAATATGTTTTAAATCCACTGGGTTTTTTTAAATTTACAATAATTTCAATATTTGGAACAAAAATCAAAACTGTAACTTGTTCCGCAATCTGTACTAATTTTCAATTTGAAATTATACTGTGTTCTGAGAAAATGTTTATATACATTTGTAACTAAGGAAAGAAGGAAGCTTTGAGGGGGCTTATATCCATAGGGGAGAGGGGTGTGGGGGGCTTATAACCGGCAGTTTACGGTATATGGAGAATATTACAATGGTTATTGAACATTATACATTTACTATATATATGTATATGTACATTGTAAACAATATTGTAAACTTTCATTACTTGTCACACACAGTGTAAACATGACAAATGTTCAGCTGAGTCCAGATGTACCAAGCCTGGCTATGTCATGAGCAAGAAAACTTTGACAACTCCAGCTGCCATTCAACTATATGAGAAAACGCTAAGAAACCTGACAGTATTCAAATATGCTGATTCATACCTGAAAGTATGTAATGCATAATATCCATTCCCACATTGATGTAGTGGATGATGACATTGATAGCCTAGGATTATCCTTCTGCTGACATACATGTATTATCCATCTGATGTTGTATAGATCTATTTATTATTCCACTTGCGCAAAATGTGCCAGTGTATTACACAATAGCTCGCGTGCGCATGAAAAACATAGCCAAAATGGCTCAAACACTTCAGGAAACAAGCTGTATATTCATGAGTATTGTTTTTTTCAAAAGGTACTGAAAAACGTTTGTTCTTGTAGTGCAGAGAAACCTACTGGATAGAGAGCCTTCACTCCTCAATGCTTATGTATGCTCCAAAAAGGATCAACTTTGGTGACGATGCATACAATATGCGCATACAGCTTGCAGTTTTAGATTGGGTATGTAAGCCATAAAATGTTTGTTTTTTAACTTTGACATGTACCTTGACTTACCATTAGGTAACATTTCATTGCAGAATGAGAATGTGGGACGTGAAGTGTCATCTTTGCGACATTACGCACACAGCCGCCATCCCAACAGGTTGTCAGAAACAAGAGTATTGGTGAAGAAATCATATTTATTCAAATCCCAAATTTGGGATTATTTTTTCACAATTAATACGTATACAAGTATTTGAAACTTTACAAAAGAGTATTGTATCTATTGCATATCATTTGCACAGATGTATAAAATCATGTTCTACTATAATGTTCAAGATGCCAGTAAGTTTGGCTGAGAAAATCAAAGTTAAAGTCTATGCAAATGAAGACGATTTTGTATCAGAAATACAAGCTCTGCCACGGTTGTGATTTCTATTGTGTTTTCCTCATGAATTATTAATGATATGATCCAGTATAACTATTGCGAGTACTATTGCTGGGTTTCAATCAGCTGATAATAGTCCATGAATCTTATTATCTGGCCCTAAATAGTGGTCAACCACTGAACACCATGTGTTATAAGCAGAGCGAATTCTATTGAAAACTTGCAATTCAGCTGGAAGTGCACTAAATAGTAGTGCTGTCTATTGTTTTCTCAGTGCTATTTATTACCTGGGAGTGGGAGCCAGCAGTTTTTTTCAATTAGAACAAATTTAAAAATGACCCCCCACGCAAACCATCTTCTGTGAACATGACCCCCCAATGCTCTAAGTGCAACTGTGATGAATATGAACCAAAGTCTGGTCAGCTTGAGTGTGGTTACATTTTGACAGGTTATAAAAATAAACTGCAGCGCATATTGTCCATATTAAATGAGCAGTGGCATGGATGTGAAAATGACCCCCAGTATATCAACAGTCAGTAGTTTTGAAAGTAACCCCCAAAAATGTGCATTTTTCAAAAATGACCCCCCAGCAATTCTAAAAAACTCTCCTCCCCCCTCCCAGGTAATCCCCCCCCCCCCCCCCCCAGGTAATCCCCCCAGATAATAAACGACCTGCCCCATAATGGTCAATGTTGAGTGTTTCAAGCTGTGGTTATATTGTGTCAGTTTTTATGCATTTGGGCATAATAAATGATTTGTAAATACTAAACAATAATATTGTCACATGCGTATATGATGAAATAAAGAATATATTTATTACATGTACATACCACAATAAAACAATAGTTGCAACAATGTCCTTGTTATTACCTTATTTGATCTAGTATATAAAGTCATGACAGTATAGTTGGTCAGTCTAACAATGGTATATTATTATTTTATACAGCATCAATAAACAAGTGCAGTTGTGATATGTATTTGAAATATTATTTAAACAGTTCATGTACACTGTATGTACAATACATTGGTCAATGCATAATCAGACAATGTCATGAGATAATAATATCATAAAATTATATGCAGAAAATATAAAATTGGACATTCTCCATAAATTACTTACAAAATATACATACTAATGAGTACTATTTACAAGTTTTATTTACAAGTTTTATTTACAAGTTAGTTTTATTTACAAGTTTTATTTACAAGTTTTATATACAATTTATTTACAAAATAAATATCATTCCCTTTTGTGCCCCATGTATGGCATCCCCTCTGGGTTTGGAAACCTGCCTCTTGTATCATTGATGACACAGTGAGGCATTCTCTCTCGCTGACCATCAACCCTGTCTCCCAGCTCTAATTTCTTTGCCAGATAGACAGGGTTGCGCCAGAGTCCCAACCCATTGAGGGTATTCCAATAGTCTTTGTAATTTCGGCGCCTAGCAACATGGTTCTGGACATGAGCTTCTCCAAAACCAAAACGTTCAAGGCTGCCTGTTGTTACACAAGGACTTTGGAGGCAAAACTTGCAGGGTGGATCAGCATCAGGATTGTATGAGGATGATTCGTCTAAAAAGGGATGAATAATATAATTCAGTATTCTTCGTTGAACAAGTCAACGACAGGCAATTTCAGCCGATCATTATACATTACGCATTCATATTCATATCCTGTCAGAATCGAGAAAAATGAACGATCTCCGTTTATCTAAATTAAATCATTAGTTTATTGCACTGAACTCTATAAATGAAGGTTCTTATTTCAGTTAGTTGATAATCATTCGAAGGTTCTTAGTTACTCTAACTGACAACTTATTACTTGTAAAACTAGAGACGCCTATTCCTGCAAAACTGGTTCAGTGTAATGACAATTAGTTAGAAAATAATTTGTGTTCGTTCGAAGATAAGTCTTATAAAGTGAAATTGGTTTCATACTAAAAGCGATGTTTTTACACAATTTTTACTGTACAATTCAGCTATCCAGCTGCAATAGTATTTACTAATAATAAACTATCTATCTATCTATGATAAAAATATACCAATAATACACGGTACTAACCATCGTCGTCGGCGCCAAGAGTTATGCCATCCATGTCATCGTTGTTTTTGGTGTTCATAAATGTAGTTCTCGTAGTAGCCGTAGGGCGGGACTTCCTTCTACTTCGACACTGTTTTATCTTCTTGATTTCCCCACCAGACTGATTTACAAATGCCTCAAGCATGTCTATATCCTGGCGGGGAAATCTCAGAATAACCTACGAAAGAAACGATTTTCAAAAGGTTTATATATTTGGTATCACTATCAGTGAATTTGAAATACCCTACGGCTGGCCGCCGTCGTCCCGACTGAGGAAAGTCAGTAAAAACAACGAACAGTTCAAACACCGTTGAAAGTATGCTAAATAACGAAAACATGAAATAAAACAGCAATTAAAAGCTTATTTGGATTATTTTTACGACTTACTTCTACGGTGTCCGGTTCTTCTTGGGCCATTTCTAGCTATAAAACTTCTCTTTGAGTCAGGAGCAGATTTGACAGGTCTTCACAGTGCGAGAGATTCAGTGCAAATGATTGACAGATCCAACCGACTTACCTTAGGTACCTCCCCTTTTATAGTGCGCGTTCGTGTTTAACTTGCAATTGGCAACTTAACTTGCAATTGGCAATTTATCTTGCAATTGGCAACTTTTAAGTTGCAATTGGCAATTTATCTTGCAATTGGCAACTTAACTTGCAATTGGCAACTTAACTTGCATCTTATTGACTGGGAGCAGTTAAGCTGGTGCTCAAAAGCGTCACAAAATGTTTTTTTTGAAAATTTATGCAATTTTTTTATGTAAAATTGTAGACAATAACGAAGAACATCAGAATCGATATTTTTCATTTATTATTATTAAAATAACACCAATTATTCTGGCCATCAATGGAATAATCCGCGTGTGGCCTGGTAACAGTCTAAACACATTTATTCTATTTGTGAAAAACTGCTATTTTTAGCATGATCATAAAATATTAGTGTGAAATACGAGAATTAAGGCAATTCCCTTGTTTTGCATTGCGCACGCTCAATTGCGCACGATTCTGAAGCTCGCGCGAGTTTGCGCACAAAGGAGACCATTGGAACTCGTTAAATATTTCAAATGTAACTGACGTTTTTTCAAAATAACGAAAACGAGAATGGTGGCCCCCATTTTTTTGAGTTCTTTAATAATCGGTGCTGCGTATGATATATCGAAATATGAAGGAACGTTTTATTGGATAAATTTTCAAACATTTAGATGAGAATAGTTAAAGCGTACGATTTCTGGACGCACATACTTGCATGCTTCGTTAATTTTCAACAATCATAGTCATTCAGTTACTTTGATTGATTTAGTAGAAGTAAACTTAGAATTATATGTAATCTATGTTGTAAGGAAGTTCTTTTTTTCGAGAAAAAAGGTTTTTCATTACAACTTCCGGTTGCTACCACATTTGGCTATACACCTATAAATTGATATATTTGAAGAGCATCTAGCGCGAAAACGAGAATGGTGACCCCCTCTTTTTATTGCAGTTTTTTAAATGTTCATTACATAATTAATGTCCATGCCAAGTTTCAGAACAAAGTTATTGGCAAAACTTATTTTAAGGAATTATAAAGAGCCGAAAAGGTTTTGCGTGACTACGTGTTGTATTATGCAAATCATTGGCCTTTGTGTCGACAAAAAATTCAGGAAACTTCCTAGGGTAACAGAAAAATAAAATTAACCCGTGTAAGATATTTTTTACCGCCATACTATTATATGCTGAATGGAAAACTTGCTCCCAAAAATCTGTTGAAATCCTGATTGAAGTACTGGCATTAAAGCGCGAAATTTGAAAGACAAATGATGTTTTGATTGTATTTTTTGTCTGTCGACAGATGCATTCAGTCAACTTTGATGTCATATAATTACTGAAGTATAAGTCCGATTTTAAACAGAGGAACGCCAAATTGTTAATAAATTAATGGACTTTATATATTTCTTATAGTTTCTGATTTTCTATCTGGATTTGATATTTTTTTCGTCAAAACATATAGTTATGTAGAAAATCGGAACAAAAGGGGACACCTAATCTTTCATTGAAAACTTCCGCAATAATCTACAAACCAAAACGTCTTTAAGGAATTGACACTAAATATGTTTTTCTCTCATATCTCTACTTATTCTAGCAACATCACGTTTTTATTCGACTCTATTATAAAGACGAAATTCAGTGAGACAGCCGTGTACAGCTCTAAATATGTGACGGGGGACATGCTAATTTCATACAGTCCTTCCTAATTGATATCCAGATTTCACTCTAAATACAGTTTTATAGTTTTGTTTTTGCTTACTAAGCGATAATTTTATCATTTCTTGTCAAAATTGTGCTGAAATAATTGTCATTTCTCTACCCGATTACAGTAAGATCATCATGACAATTCAAACGTTCCACATAAGTTGACTTTGAGTACCAGCTCACTGCTCCCAGTCATTTGGCAACTTAAGTGGCAGTAAATAGTTTTTGAGTTTAGGATTTTTCTCTTGTGTTATAAAAGTACTGTTCTATTGAATTTTTAGAGGCAATTTCTCTTGCATGCTTCGTTTCCTTGTCCTTTTGAAACTGAAGTGAAATCATATTGGAATACGTTTGTGAAAGTGTTCGGCCGGCACGTTGAAAAGCATATTTGATCGTAAAGATATAAGTGCTGTTTCGGACCATCAGAGAGAGTCGTTCTCACGGTAATTTGCATATCCTCAGTTTTCTTTCGTATTAAGATGGTAAGAAAGCCGCATATGATTGGATGTGATCCAAAACTATGACAGCTAATTGACAGGCAGTATGCTGGTAGTATTATGCTCAGCATAACAAGCCTCGTTTTGATGTTTTTTCAGAATTTAAATCGTTCATAACTTCGCAGAGATATATAATTTCGTCATGAAACTTCTACATTATACTTATATAACTAATTTCATGACGAAACTACATATCTCGGCGAAGTTATGAACGATTTAAATTCTGAAACATCAAAACGAGGCTTGTATAACGCATGACGGCAAAATCCCATACTAAAGTCTATAAATGTCATCCCCGATAACTTTTTGAGATTTTATCCTATACCACCGAAACTTTCCAGAAATGTTCTTTCAGACAAACTCTTTCAGATCATATAGGCTGTTTGCACCAGCAAGAAACCAGTTTGCTGATCTTAAAAATCAGTCCGCATGATAAGAGCGAAACTGCGATCTTGAAATATTACTTCACAAGATGTCGCGAGGGAAAACTTAGTTTGCAAAACTGCAGGTTAAGAAATTCAAAACAATCCTTTCCACAAAATAATCCTTTTCGGGGGGGGGGGGGGGGGGGGGGGGGGGGGGGGGGAAATCCAATTTCACTGGGGCGTTCCGTCGATCCGACGATGATGCCGTTATACCATGAGTTATTTTGAAGGGTGGGATTTTGGTCACTGTTTTGGTATTTTTAGGGTATTTTTTAGGATTTTCCGACGGTATTACAACCCCTACCCTTTTTACATTGAAGAATCCCCATTCATAGATGAGGCTCATGAACAACTGAACAGGTGGCAGCAAAACGGATGACTGACATTTGGGCTTCCTGTGGAAAAAATACCGAGGTGAGCGGGCCTGGGAACGAAGTTGAACTGAACAGCATCAAAACAAACCTTAGCACAACTCTGTCTGTGTACTTGTAGTGCTCATCTCTTGTGTTGTGGTGAGTAGATTGGATTCATTGTGTGTTTAACATCGTCACGTTTGTGTTGTGATCCACTCAGTGTTTGAATGTGTTCGAGAGATCGACGATAAAAGTGTAGTAAGCTTATGTCAGATCTGATTGTTTTCAGTATAGACATGGAATCTACTATAAAGTACAGCCATACATGTACCTACAGTATCTTTTCATCCTGAAAATTTATGCTAAAGAAAGGCAGACTTGATCATGTTTGATAGCTAGTTTGTGACTGCGAGTTTCAGTTGAAATCTCAAATATAGTGACGTCAAGATACATGTATATAGGCCTACCCTGGATGCCAGGGATTCCTATATATACAAAAATACCCTAGTGCACGTTACTGATATTTTAAAACTACAGAAACTCTTCTTATGAATTGCATTGTAGTTTTCATTTTGAACATACAGTACATGTATAAATTCCATTGACTGTTTGGCTATTTTTAGTTCAAAGCACTATGCAGTGGAACCCAGCCTTATGGACACCCGGTTAATACAGACACCCGGTTATTACAGACACCCGGTTATTACAGACACCCGGTTATTACAGACATGTTGTTTCGTCCCGGCCGAATCGAAACTCATACAAATACCTATAAAATATACCTGTTTAATATCCAATGGACATCCGGTTAATACGGACACTGTGTCTCGTCCTGACGGTGTCCGTATTAACCAGATTCCACTGTAATTGAAAATCACTTCAGTAAATTATGGCAATTGCCTCCCTTGACGTCAGCAATATCATGATTTAAAAACCTTTATGACTTGACAGTAATGCGTAGTGAAATGATTTTGAAAATAAAAAATAAAGCTGATACACAAAATAAATATAAATAAAAAATGATATGGAAAACACTACACCCAAGCTGAAGGGGTCCAATCACATCTGATGCTAGGAATGATAGATTTTCCATTCTATTCAAAGGTTGCTTATTATGGAGTCAGAACTTGTAGATCCAGGATGGATGAAATTCAACTGCAAATCAGGCGAACATCTGTTTTATTACAACAAAGATACAGCAGAACACAAATATTCCATGTGGAATAGTACCTCAAGGGTGAGTGATTCTAATGTTCTGATGATGTTGTAAGCTAAGGGTTCAACAGGTTATTGTTTTCCATTGCTTGGAAGGGTAGTAACATTGTGTACGGGAACCCTCAGGGGAATGGCTATTCAAATTCAAATTAGTTTATTCAAATTCATTTGGCTAGTAGACTGTCATATCCACTTCATACAGTATATACAGGGGCGGATCTAGAGATTTTGAAAGGGGGGTGCACCACTAAGGGGCCATAAGGCCCCTTCTTCTAATGGGGGCATCCCCCGATCCTCCGCACTATGAACATGTCGAGCTTTCGCTTCTTTTCCGAGTGTAAGTACAATGCAACCAAGGAGAACATATTGTATCGCCAGCGATCATCACGAGCCGCCATGTTGTTGTTCTTACCACCGCTGATCATAAGTACTGCTCCGAAAATCATCTAAGCTACATTGTTATTTGTAACACAAATCTCGATTGCAGCCAATATGAAAATCCGCCACAGGAACCCCATCTCAACACAGGAAACCCAAGATTTTTGGAGATGCTAATGACACATTGTTTAAATACATGTACAGTGTATAACAAAAAAAGTGTAGCAACCAACCAAATTGCCTGTGGCTTCGTTGGTTAGGTTTAGGGGAACGGTAGGGTTAGGCATTGAAGTGATCGTTTGGTGCCAGCTGTGAGTCATTCAATTCTTGGCATCCTTGACTAATTTTTTTTTCAAGTGAGGAGAACCAAAATCCTCAAAAATGTCTAAGTCCCACTCGTGTGTTCAGAAAACCTATAGTTGGTTAACCTGTACACAACGATACTACCCTTGGAAGGGATTATCATGAGCTAAAGTGATCCAAGAAATCTGTAGTATGTTCACGACCCAAATAAACATACCGTAATATGTTAACTACAGTACCGATCGAAACTAACCTCAAACGCGAAGTTAACATATGTTAACGCAAAGCGTGCATTTGGAGTTAACGCAAAACAAACGCAAAGCAAACCTTGCCGATGTTTACGTTTGTTTAGCGTTTACTAAATGAACGCAAAGCAAACGCAAAGTAAACTATTCTATTCTAAACTCGATTGGATTTCATTTTCGAAAGCATTCAAACATCGTTATATATTTACAATGTAATAGAAATTCAAAACAGTTTTACCGTAAATGTACAAAATAATGCACACACATTTACACAAAATCAAACACACTTCAGCAAACTGAAAGCAAGCAAAATTAGTCCCGAAACTAAAAGCGATTTCTGTGTCGAAATCTCATTGCCAGAGGACGTGAATTCGAAGACATTTTCGATAAAAGATGACGATGTTTTCGCAAAGAATGAAAGCAACACAACCAACTAGACATCGACTAGACACTTGGCGCCGAGATCTGTCATGTTACGTCACACAAAGAAACCGCTAATCAGATGACAAGAGAGCAAAATGGCGGCTCTAGATCGAATGGCTTCGCAAAGTTTGCTCTTCAAAGTCCGAAAAGTTAAATGTACCAGTCGAAGATCAAGAAAAAAATTAGTATTGAGAAATTGCAATTTATTCCGTCCAAATATGTACAAATATGACATTTCAGAACCAGAAATCTTCCTTTAGTTTCCTTTGTAATTTCACCAAATAAACTCCAAACAAACGCCAAACCCTGGAAAACTTTGTGTTCGTTTGGAGTTATGGTTAACTACATTGTATAAACTATGATGTCTAAAGTACAAATATACATCTTTGAGTCTGTTTATTTTTACATTAAGAAAGACTCTACATTCATTATTTCTTTCTTGGGTGGAGGGGTGGGGTCAATTAGTTGCTGGGGCTTAATTATTAATATTGTTCACCTCAGTGGGGTGCCATTTAGTCCAGAACTGGACCCATTTTTATCTACGCATGCAGCAAAGAGTGGAAGAGCAGAAGAGCTGGGCTATCTATAGAGAGAGATGATAAAAGTGGGTCCTGGGAAGTTTGTCTATGCATGTGTCACCACATCCCGTTTTCGGCAGTATGTGAACAATGCAGATATCACCCTCCAAGACATGCACTTCTTGTACATGTAGTCTTTATATTTCTTTTGTGTCCAGTATTTATATAATTATTGAGAAAGGTGGAGACAGTTCTGGACAGTATTTATATAATTATTGAGAAAGGTGGGGGCAGTTCTGGACAGTATCTATATAATTATTGAGAAAGGTGGGGGAAGTTCTGGACAGTATTTATATAATTATTGAGAAAGGTGGGGGCAGTTCTGGATAGTATTTATATAATTATTGAGAAAGGTGGGGGCAGTTCTGGATAGTATTTATACTAGGCTACCTAACAGCAGTGAATGCTGATGGTGAATGCAATGTTAGTAGTTGTGGATAAGAGTTGGTGCCGGAGAGCTTAGCCACTGTAGTTATGAAATGTTTTGTTTTATGCCAAGTGACAAGTATGCAAATTATTAGGCGAGTCTACCTTTCTTTGTTTTGAATAGTATTTGTCTATTTGAAAAACTGGATAGCTTATGAATAACTAAATAAATGTATTACTTATAATTGAGATTTCAATGCGAATATTCACACTTGAAACTGACACACGGTCAGCCGGCACTAATGATACGGTATCTGATGGGCTTACGAGTCAGGATAAACCGGCTAAAGCTTAAGAAACATACACATGTACAAATTAATTAGGGACACAGATTTTGGGCACGACATTTACCGATCAGAAACGCGAAAGCTTGAATAGGAAAACAACTCGCTTCAGGCTATAGCATATGTGGGAGTTGGCACGAAAAGCATGATAGTTCTTGAGAATTGCATGATGGTTCTTGAGAATTGCATGATGGTTCTTGAGAATTGCATGATGGTTATTGGAAACTGCATGCCGGGTAAAAATCGAGATTTTTTTCTGCCTATGTGAATGAATTAGAATTGCTTCCTTACTCGCTCGCTTCAGGCTCGCTCGCTGCGTCAGCAATAATTATTGAGAAAGGTGGGGCCAGTTCTGGACAGTATTTATATAATTATTGAGAAAGGTGGGGGAAGTTCTGGACAGTTTTTATATAATTATTGAGAAAGGTGGGGCCAGTTCTGGACAGTATTTATATAATTATTGAGAAAGGTGGGGGAAGTTCTGGACAGTATTTATATAATTATTGAGAAAGGTGGGGGAAGTTCTGGACAGTTTTTATATAATTATTGAGAAAGGTGGGGGCAGTTCTGGACAGTATTTATATAATTATTGAGAAAGGTGGGGCCAGTTCTGGACTAGGCGCTATTTCGAAGGGGCAGTTAACATTTCAAGCTGGGCACTATTTCAAGCATTTACTGTAGCTATGTTTCTCTTGTTTATTGTTTCTTTAGGAATATTGCATGGGTGAAACTATTGATGGTGAGTTGCTACAAACCAACAAGAATAACAGTATTGCAATACAGACTGATGATACTGGCTGTAGTAATGGATGTGCGTCCATGTATGTAGAGAATGGTTCTATCTTGAAAGAAAGTAATCTGGAAAGACAAATACCAGGAGAAAGTGAGGAGAGAAGTATAAGTGGGTATACCAATGTGTTTATGGAGTCGGAACTAGGTCCAGGATGGATGAAATTCAACTGCAAATCAGGCGAACTTCTGTTTTATTACAACAAAGATACAGCAGAACACAAATTTCCCATGTGGAATAGTACAACAAGGGTGAGTGATTCTAATGTTCTGATGATACTGTAAGCTAAAGGTGCAGACACACAGTGCAACATTGCGTGCATCATGTTGAAGAGGTTGACACACGCTGCAACAATACGTGTTGCGTGCAATGTTGTGCGCAATGTTGCACCGTGTGTCCGGCCCTTTAGGGTTCATAATTTATCTGGTGGGAAGGCTATGGGGATTTTGAAAGAATATTTTTGGGGTGACCCCTCAAATCAAACTTACATGTAACATGTTTTCAGTGACCCCCAAAAACTACAGACTTTCAGTGGATACTAAATATTATGACCCCCTAAATCTATTCCACAGTAAAACATATTCGTTCCCCGAAAGTATTGTAATGGGAACAGGCAGCCCAATCTCCACTATTACCATAAGCAAGGGGAGGGAAAGGAAGCAAGGGGAGGCGGAGGGAAAGGAAGCAAGTAGATGGGGAGGGAAAGGGAACAAGGGGAGGGTGAGGGAAAGGTAGCAAGGGGAGGGGGAGGGAAAGGTAGGAAGGGGAGGTGCAGGGAAAGGAAGCAAGGGGTGGGGGAGGGAAAGGGAACAAGGGGAGGGGGAGGGAAAGGTAGCAAGGTTAGGGGGAGGAAAAGGTAGCAAGGGGAGGCGGAGGGAAAGGTAGCAAGGGGAGGGGGAGGGAAAGGAAGCAAGGGGAGGGGGAGGGGGAGGGAAAGGGAACAAGGGGAGGGGTAGGGAAAGGAAGCAAGGGGAGGGGAGGGAAAGGTAGCAAGGTTAGGGGGAGAGAAAGGTAGCAAGGGGAGGCGGAGGGAAAGGTAGCAAGGGGAGGGGGAGGGAAAGGAATCAAGGGGAGGGAAAGGGAAAGGGAACAAGGGGAGGGGGTGGGAAAGGAAACAAGGGGAGGGGGAGGGAAAGGTAGTAAAGGGAGGTGGAGGGAAAGGAAGCAAGGGGAGGGGGATGGAAAGGAAGCAAGGAGAGGGGGAGGGAAAGGTAGCAAAGGGAGGCGGAGGGAAAGGAAGCAAGGGGAGGGGGAGGGGGGGAGGGAAAGGGAAAGGGAACAAGGGGAGGGGGAGGGAAAGGAAGCAAGGGGAGGGGGAGGGAAAGGTAGCAAGGGGAGGGGAGGAAGCAAGGGGAGGGGGAAGGAGGGAGACTGGGGAGTAGGCTTAATTGATTCCATGTTTCCATACAATACATATAGGTTATTACAGTTAGAGTTGTGTAATACAGCTGGATATTTTTACGAGTCTTGCCGTATTTTGACGAGCCGTAGGCGAGGCAAAATACAAATAGACGAGTAAAAATGCCCAGCTGTATTACACAACTCTAACTGTAATAAATTGTTTATTATACGACAACAAAATAACCCCCCCCCCCAAAAACGTCCCTTTTTCTTTCTTTGCTTATTTGTTAGCGTACAAATGCTGTTTTTGTGATTTGTTTGTGAAATGCGCGCGCTATCACACAATCGATGCGCCATCGAGCGCGCGCTCGAGAGATTTTTCGTTGGCTTTGTTCACCAAAAAGGTTGGATTTTCTTCATATGTATTTTCTATACAGATATCATTAAAAAGTAGTTGTTTGTTTCCCTATTCCCTTTAGAAATACTTTTCTGTCATTGTATAGTGTTTTTTCTTTTTGCAATGAAAACCAAAACTGGTACAAAATATGTTGTGTTCAAAACCGGTTTTACTGGTTACAAGCCGGGTAATACGACAATCTACAGTGGGTAATACGCTCGGATATTTGGAGGATTTTGTGCCCTTTTATGGTAAATTTACGTCACAGTCGTATAATAAAATACAATAAACTTTATTTACCAAGGCGAAAAAATGCATTAACCGGTCGAGGAAGGTCAATGTCAGATCCGACACATTTTGAGACATTTCTCAAGATTAGCCTGGTAACCAGGCTAATGTATTCAGTTCAAAGTCCTAGGACTTAATACATCACAGGCATCTCTAGCTGTAATCTTTTAATAAAGAATGTATGTAGAATTACAAAATAACGTAAAATGGCACTTACATGGTCAATAAAATTAAGGACTGACAATGCACAACAGTGTTGAAAAGTTACTGTTCTATTGCCCTTTAGGCCATCTTTAGTTTTTTTCTCCCCTATCCTGGAGAAAAATAAATAAAAACGTCCAAGCTGTGTTCTTTGCTACGAAAGCTTGTGGCAGTTATATATAACTCTGATTCATCTCCCGATTCCATTGCCATACTGTCACTGAATGTCTGTGGTTGCAGGTCCAAAGTCGTCTACTATTTGTGAATATGCAGACAGCATTGAATTTTATTCAAAAAAGCCATGACAATAGATATCCAACAATCAAGGGCAAAATAACATTCAGAGATTAACGAATCGCATTTCAGACTCAGTCACATCATTACGCTTGTTTCGGCGATTGCTGAACAATTGTACAGCATATAACTGAATCGAAGCAATGTGCATAATAATAATAATAATAATAATAATAATAACAATAATAATTTATTTAAACACGTAGTCACCTAGGAGCTACAAAGCTCGTTAAGACGTGAACGTGAACAAAAATATATACAGCTATTTCAAAAAACGTCTTGTGAATACTGAATACCGAATAGTGCATTCCAAGACCGAAATGCATTGTATGTCAGTATATTTAGTATATCAGCTCCAATATAGCAAGGAAACAACTGCTGATATATTTAAAATATATCAAAGTATATCAGCAGTTGTTTCCTCGCTATATTGGAGCTGATATACTAAATATACTGACATACAATGCATTTCGGTCTTGGAATGCACTATTCGGTATTCAGTATTCACAAGAAAACGTTTTTTGAAATAGCTGTATAAAACAAAAATATTAATATAATATACTTTTAAAATTAAATTAAATGAAATATCCTAACTATATATATAATAATTATCCAATGTGTACATGTCCTAACAATATATTATTATATATTATTATATTATTATTATAAAATCTAAATGCATATAAATCATTTCTAATGATGTTTTTTGCCGTCACATTCTGTAATGGTCTTACCGAATTTATTTTAAAACCTCAAATAGAAAATCATGCACGGATGGAATTCTCCTAATTACTGAATTTAACTTGGACCATGAAAACATTCCAAAACCTTGATCTTCGAAACAAAACAAATTGGGTGTGGAATGGTCTGTACACACAACGTGCTCAGCCACTTGGTTTTTAACCAATATTTATTGTTTCTTTAGGAATATTGCATGGGTGAAACTATTGATGGTGAGTTGCTACAAACCAACAAGAATAACAGTATAGCAATACAGACTGACGACACTGGCTGTAGTAATGGATGTACGTCCATGTATGTAGAGAATGGTTGTATCTTGCAACAAAGTAATCTGGAAAGAGAAATACCAGGAGGAAGTAAGGAGAGCAGTGTAAGTGGGGACACCTCAGTTTCAATAGATGACTATGAAGTGAGAGCACGAAGAGTATCAAGTGGTTCTAATGAGAAGGACAGTAGATCCGGGAGCATAAACAACATAAAGACTGAAATGGAAGCAGAGATAAACTGCACTGATGAAGATAGAACAGATCAAACAAATGCAATATGCAAACCATCAAAATACAATCTGAGTTCACGAAGCAGTGTTTCCCATCCATTGCCTGATGAGTCATTTGAAGTTCCAAGTGGTCAAAATGACATCTCTGCTGAAGTAATTACAAAACATCACTGCAGTCACTGTAACAAGGCATTTAGATACCTAGGTACTTGTACAGTGCATGAACGAATCCATTCAGGAGAAAAACCATACAAGTGTAAGCATTGTAGTAAGACATTTACACAGAGCAGTAGTTGTATAAGTCATGAACGTATACATTCAGGAGAAAAACCATACAAGTGTAAGCATTGTAGTAAGACATTTGCACAAGGCAGTAATTGTAGAACTCATGAACGCATCCATTCAGTAGAAAAAACATACAAGTGTAAGCATTGTAGTAAGACATTTACACAGTGCAGTAGTTGTAGAAGTCATGAACGCATCCATTCAGGAGATAAACCATACAAGTGTAAACATTGTAGTAAGACATTTAGACATAGCAGTGGTTGTAGAACCCATGAACGCATCCATTCAGGAGAAAAAACATACAAGTGTAAGCATTGTAGTAAAACATTTAGACATAGCCGTAGTTGTATAAGTCATGAACGCGTCCATTAGTTCCATTCAGGAGAAAAACCTTACAAGTGTAGGCATTGTAGTAAGACATTTGCACAAGGCAGTTATTGTAGAACTCATGAACGTATACATTCAGGAGAAAAACCATACAAGTGTAAGCATTTAGATATAGCAGTTTTATGTAACGGCGGCCATTTTGGTTGAACTTCAACAAAAGATTGCTCATTAGTGTCTATTGTTTGTTCAACCAACATGGCCGCCGTGTCTTTATCTCTTGATTCTCAAGGGATTGATTGCAAACCAATAATTCAGTAGAAAAAACATATAATTATTGGTTATTCCATGGTTTTCTATGGAATACGGGCGAAAAAATGATATTATTTAGAAAACCATAGAAAACCATATTATCCTATACATATTACATCAACAATTTAAATACCGCTCGGTATTTCATAGAAAAAAAACTGAAACTAGACGCTCATTGAGCGTTTACTCGTGCCCTGGTGCGATTGAGTGAAGTACTGCAGCATGAAAGGCGCATACTCATGGGCCTCCACCTTCCATTCATGAGGGAGCTGTGAAGAACGAAGAGATCAGGAACGATGGTCGCTACGTAGCAACTGGCTTCGCTCGATGTCAACATTCATGTCAACACGGCCTAAGATATTCGCAAACTGAACTGACACAGGGAAGCCTTGAAAGCCTTTACTTGTTGCGTGACTCGGTAGAACATGCAGAATTAGGAATCGCCCGGCACTCGACAACATAATGTAATATCCGCCAGCTCAGACTTTGTATAAACGGCTGGTTAAGAGTGCTAGCAAAATCGAAAAAACATACTTAGATTTTAGGGAACTGCTATAAATCCTTGAACAGTTTTAATCGATCTAAATTACATTTCAATACATACAGGTATAGTGTATATGCTACTGATCATATGAATTCCTTGCGAAATTATTTCACGGCAAATGAATGAAAATCAACTAGTTTAAAAAAATCAGTAATTAAATTTCTGAGAGAGACGTTTCAACTTTTTCACAGGTACTAGATAGATTTACCTTCCTGAGCGAGTAGAAAAAAAACCTGCTCGCAGGGTAGTATTATGCTCGAGGACCTTGAGTTGCTTGGTTCACGCTCACGTCTAGACTAGAGCCATGACATTCACATACAACAAGAGTGTCACCATAACATCATTATTCTTGTATCTACTACTTAGACCCATCACTTTCTCTAGTATATCACAATCATCAAGAGTATTACCATGTCTTCTACTCGAATACATGAAATTCCAGAAGTCAGCTTCGTAGAGCAGGGTTCCCACTGACCTTGAAAAGTCTGTGAATTCTGATTTTTTTTCAAGGTCAGGGAATTGTCAGGGAATTTTGATTTTGGTCAGGGAATTTTGTAATTTTCCCAAAAGTCAGTGAAAAGTCAGGGAATTTATGTCGGCCTTCACAAAATCGATATGCACAGTGTAGCATAATTATGGGTAACTTTTAGACAGATTGTGATCAATCATGATGAAAACTCACAAAAAAGTTTCAAAGTTGTCATTGACCTATTATATGGTCCATGTAAATGTATTTCTTCATACATACATACAGAGCATATGGGTATTTTGTCTGCGCATGCGCCAACACGGCATTGACCAGTGACGTCTGAACCATTTTCCAGCTCGATTGCTCATTTTAAGGATATTTTGTAGGAGATCTACGCGTTTCTAAAGTTTAAACGTCATGAAAATTTACTCATTTTTAAAGACGACAAACACTTCTTCCCCTGGGTATATCTTTGGCCGCTGTTATTTCTTTCGATGGCGAGATATTTTACATTGAAATGCGACTGTGGTGTTTGGAGTTGGATGTTCAGCGTTGATTATTTCTACAATTAATTTAAAATTAAACAAGACTTACCTGGTAAGTTGAAGTTTGATTATAATTCTGCCAAACCATTAGTAGTACAGTAGGGTTACCATGATTGGTAACCCGGATGTACATAATGGTTTGGTAGAATCAAGTATTCTACAGCACTGGATTAACGCTTGGTACTTGTGATGAAAGTAAACTTTTAGAATTTTAATGAAATGGTCTTTCAGGTGGACGCGATTTCGAGCTATGGCCCGGTGAATATGTAGAAGTGTTCAATTTAGGTCGAACTTTAACGAGATATTTCTTGAAATTTTTACCGACCCCCAAGTTGGAGATAGTTACCACAGCATTCATTCCTTTATATAATTTCAGTTTTCATAGAGAATGGGGCTTCAAAAAATGCATAGCTGTCAGATTTAATAGATTCTTCTCACCCTATACTCGGTGGAATGGCAGAATTGATGTTTTGTGCTACTTCTCGAAGCCATGGTTCTATCATATCTTCGTCTATTTCCTTATTCTAAGTCTTTGAAAGTATAAATGAGAGAACAGACTTTGCAGAAAAATTAGTTGTTACCACCGTTTGCATTACTACGCGGCCACCCAGACTGAAGTCGCGACTTGAAAGTTGCAATAGACTTCCGTCAATCATACACAATGTGCAGACTAAAATCTTATTTACGACGGTTCAACGATAAACAGTTTGCCGCTTTCACTGTGTTTACCGGCGGTAAATATGGTTGCAAGTTATCCTTCTGCTTTGCGATGGAGGGTAATTTATCTTGTCCGTGATGGATGGACTACAAAAGAAATATCCGAAACGTTGCATGTTAGCAAAACATTTGTCAAAAAAATCAAAGATCTCTACCGTAGAACATCGTCCACTAATTACCCGGAACGACATGGAAGACCTCGAAATCTTGATGGTAACAAATTATATTATTGTACTTGATAAATCAGTGATTTCTGTCAGTCCTAAATATGCTGTTTTTATGGTAGTGATCTTATCATGAGTCCATAATACTGATTTTATCGTTATAGCGAGGGATCTTCTTCTTATAAAATCAATCATTGAACGCCGCCCTGAAATGTATGAAAGCGAAATAAAAGAATGGATTCGGCAGGTCACCGGGAAAATAATTCACGAATCCACGATTCACAGATATCTGAGAAAAATTGGTTATACCAGAAGAAAGGCAAGTGTAAATATCACGTATATCTAATATATAATACGTATATATATTTGTATTGAATTTCAAGGCTTTATATATAAAACTTCTGATTCTAGTATATATCTTGTTGTTTATAGTTACTATACTACATTTTCCAGCTGAACGTAATTGCAAGGCAGCGTGATGAAAAACGGCGTGCCAACTATCGTCGAATAATTGCGGAATTCGACAGCCATCAGCTGATGTTTATTGATGAATCAGCGCGAGATGAACGAACTTACCAAGTACGTTATTAGTCATTTATGTTTTGTCGACATTGTCTGATATCCAATCACATCAATATTGTTATTTTCTTTCCTTTTTTTAGAGAAGATATGCTAATGACCTGCGTGGAACTGGTCGTATATCGGTGAAAGGCAACTTCACACGCGGCAAGCGATACAGCGTTTTGAATGCTATAAATAATCAAGGTGTACAAGCCTCACACACAATTGCAGGAGCTTTCAACAGGGAACAATTTGAATTTGCTATGCAGCACTTCATTATACCTCGAGTTGGTTCAGTACCTCAGAAAGAACCGTGCTCTGTTGTAGTGATGGATAATTGCAACATTCATTTTTCTCAAGTTGTTTTTAATGCAATACGTAACAAAGGAGGCATTGCTATTTTTCTTCCGTGAGTATCATTCATATATTTATGACAATCAGTTGTCTAACCATTCTTAGTATACTGACATGTAACTGAGCCAGATTGAAACTTATATCACTCTCATGTCATTTCAGTCCATACTCCCCTGATCTCAATCCCATTGAAAACTGTTTCAATGCAGCAAAAGCGTGGCTAAGACATCATCCAGAAGTGTGTGAACAGTACCCCAAAAGGTGCTTTGAAATGTCACTTGATCAGGTAAAGTTCCCTTGGGGGGGGGGGGGGGGGGGGGGGGGGGGGGGGGGGGGGGGGGATTATGGAAGGAGGGTACCAATTCCCTGGTGGGTGTGGCAACAAATTATTTTAACCCCTAAGAGGTGCCAAACATAAAACATCCAAGCATTCATGTCAAACAATTTAAATTATGACTTCTATTTGCTGTCATAACTTTATTTAGTGGATATGAACACTCTAAAAGGTACTGGGTCCCCCTCCCAGTAAAATCCGCCTCTCCTAACGAATAAACTCAAAGTGTTTTTATTTATTGCTGGTCACAAATTATAAATTAACACAATTAATTATCTTTCTATTACAGATCACTCAAGCTAATTGCATAGGGTTTTTTGAGGACTGTGGCTATTTCTAAACAACAAATTATTAGCCATCTGCAAAATATCTGGTGATTGAGCCAAACGAACATGTACATGAGGGATTATTAAAAAAACTCAAAATTCAAACAGAATTACGTGTCATTCTGAATATCATTATACTGTGATTATAAAGATGGTATATATACCAACACAACTATATCCTTCAATAGAACAACATTACTTCAGCCAGGACCACAGTCATGTCGAAACAAACAGTTTCAAACTGTCTTATCTGGGGCTTGTCCAAAATCATCTGGTGAGGTACTTGTAGATGTTGGAAGATTTTGCTGTGGCCAAGGACTCATGGCCTAAATGATTATAAAGTGAGTTTGGCTTACATGCATGTAAAATGAGACAAGGCCAAAGTTACGAATTACATTAATTATTAATTAAACATTTCATTATAATATTTAAACATTAGCATACACTTACTTGTCGCTGAAACATAGACACACCAGTTGCCATAATTGCCATCAGAGAATTCTGAAAGGTTTTAGCTCTTTTGGTTTCCAACTCTAACCTCTGTTGGTTCTGTACAATCATAGCCTTTAGAAGATCATCTGTTGATGATACACTGTTTGGGCTGGCATTCCTCACTGAATCTCTTGGTGACTTTGGAGGAACTCCAATCTGCTCTAGGTGTTTCTCCCAACTGGGTTCATCTCCTATACCAGTTGACTTTCCCTCAACAATCAGATCCGTCCATAATTTTAGATGTTTAACACCATAGCGCCCAACAGCTCCTTTCTTCTCTAAATCTCTTACTAGGGAGCAATGAATATCGTTCCACAATTCATTCTCAACAGCTGTCTTCTTGCCCTTTAAATTCTTTTCCTTGTCTAGTTCAATATCGTCCATATCATCAGTATCGCTAAACTGAAGACATCTTTTCCTGGAGGTAGAGGAAGTAGTGGGTGTGGTCCCTATGATAATAATAAATAATAATATGGTATACTGAATTACAGTTCAAGTCGTCGTGATAAAACCAGTATTGAAATAATATTTTCAGAAGCGCATGCACTCTAATAAAGTCAGTAAATGTAAAACTTACAAGATGTTTCACAATTCACAGCTACACAGGCGATTCTGACGGAACTCATATTTCCCTTTGCATCACGATAGTCATCACGACAAGACTGCCAATCATGGTCTGTCTTGAGTTGAACAAGCTGCTTATTACCCTTTCGTAACCAATAAAGGCCATTCGCTGGTACAAACACTCATCTGCCTTCTGCATTGTTCAACTCTTGCTTGAGTTTTGTGAGGTTGCAGTCGTGGGGGATTCCATGTAGTATAACAGAAGTCTTTGATAATTTCATTCCTTTTTTTACTTCGAAAACGAACACTTCGATGTTTTTCAATGCCAGTCGTGGTGAACGTCGAGGTGATGAGGACGGTGACAATACATTGGAATCTGTATTGCAAAAAAAGTAATATATAAATATACTATTTTAAGGTTTTGTTGATAATTATAATACAGGCATGGATGAAAAACTGACTTACATGTACACTTGAAAGACCAATCGACTGCCATAACAATGGAAGCCTTCCTTCCACTTTTCTTCTTTCCGCTTGGATATTCAAGGGGGTATTCATTTAGCATCGCGGGAAGATCCTGGTCTGAATTCACGGCAACTACAGCTTTACTTCTTCCCCGTTTTTTGAAGAACAATTGATCAATCTTTACGGTATCTTTGTCGTCGATGTCTTTGATCCTCGCAATGTAATCGTGTATGCATTTCTTCAGTGTGAAGAAAGTCCATCGTTGTGGCAGCTCGAATGGTGCATGCTCTACTCCTTCCACTACTTTTCCATGTTTTGTTTTTATATAAAGCGTTACTTCTCTCTGGAAGGGTTATTAAACGTGTAGAAAATATAAATACCCGCGATGGTGCGATCACAAGTTGATATCACGGCTTCAAAGAATAAACAGTCATCGCCGATAAACGTTTTGATACATACCACATCCTCTGGCTTGTCCCAAATTTGAGTCTCATCAACCTCTGGCAGCTCTACTTCAATGTCTTGGAATTCAGTACAGTCAGTATATCTGGTAAATTCGAAACCAGTATCCATGTTTTTGCGTAGTAAATGAAGTTTACCGATCTCCACCAACTCGTGCACGTGCAAACTTTGCTAATTAGTCTGCACATTGTGTATGATTGACGGAAAGTCTATTGCAACTTTCAAGTCGCGACTTCAGTCTGGGTGGCCGCGTAGTAATGCAAACGGTGGTAAGAAAATTAAAACTTGTTTCTACTGTTTTGCATTGCAATATTTTTGCTTACCATTTACGGGACTCGCGACGAGCAGAAATGTGGACTCCAAGCATTCAAGTCAAATTATCTTTCGATTTCTACCGACCCCCAAGCTGCTTAATGTTACGGAGGCGAAGATTATTCAATAGTCATTCCATTCATCACAATAAATGACTTTCAAAAAATGTATAGCTCCTGCTATGAATGTTCAACGTGCATGTATACGGCGAAGACGGCAGCCATTGTCAGTTTAGCTTGTCATGTCTGGACCTCCGTCACCTTGCAATATGCAACTCATAATGCATCGTAAATACTGGTTATGACAACTGCAGCATGCCTTCAGCATTGATAAAATAGAATCCATCATTTTAGAGTTGCATATATTCATATAGACAAGTTAATAAATAAATATCTGAAGTAGAATTTCGCCATCTTTAGCTTGTTTGTTATTCCTGGTATTTAAATTAGCGCGGGATGGCGCGGGATATATGCGCGTGTCAGAGGGTCTTTGTGTTTATGTTGGCATTTCACGCATGCGCAGACAAAATGCCCATGTGCTTACATACAGTATATTGCATTAAAAAGACTATTGTAAGTCGCACTGCAGGATATCATAGTAAAACAAGTGTACAGTATGGTCAGTGAAAAATGGTTTTTGGTCAGTGAGAAGTCGGGGAAAAGTCAGATAATTTTATTTTTCCTGATGAGTGGGAACCCTGTAGAGGGTCGTACAGGGGTATTCTCGTGATGCGTGATTAGCTGATTTTATTTTCCGAGAAACGTGAATTCAATAAATTATTCTTCGTGATCCGTGACCCAAAGGTTTCGCGTGACCCGTGAAGAACTAAAATTAATAACCGCGATATTCGTGATTTCACTACTTATTCCACGTGATTTTGAGTCGCGAGACCTCGAGAAGATTTATATGAAGACTATAAAAACATCAAAACATCGATAACGTCTCGTACGGCATCGGCAACTGCCAAAAACCAAGAGCTTTCCTCGGTGATCAGTCTCAGTTAATCTTCGTAGACGTCGTAAAGTAATCGATTGTGCAATTCACGTGCTTCGCATGACTATGTAAACTGACAAAGAATAAGCCAGTTCACGCTGTCGGCCGCCATTTTGAATTGGGGCAAACTCGGTAAAATTGATAGAAATCTGGATCACTTTGACTTGCCGTAACTCCGCTCGATTTCGTTGGATTTTTAAAAACTTACCATTTTAGAAAAGATGTGTTCTTTGTTATTGATGTCCTATAATATGATGTGTATTGCAAGGCTACAAATCGAGAAAAAAAGATTTTTGTTTTCAAAATAAAACGTTTCGGCACGTGAATATGCAAATTAGCTCGAAATTTTAAGATCCATTCGTGAAAAGAAGATTGACTCGTAAAAGGTAGTTAAAACACCTACATTGGTCTTATTTTCACTCCAACAACTCATATGCATGCCTGATGATTATCGAAGTTTAAATTTTGAAAATCCAACGAAATCGAGCGGAGTTACGGCAAGTCAAAGTGATCCAGATTTCTATCAATTTTGCCGAGTTTGCCCCAATTCAAAATGGCGGCCGACAGCGTGAACTGGCTTATTGATCTGATAATTACGGTGGCCCACAGGGGACATGCTGCAAATAAAACGAGTTGCTGCAAATAAAAAACGAGTTGCTGCAAATAAAACGAGTTGCTGCAAATAAAAAACGAGTTGCTGCAAATAAAACTAGTTGCTGCAAATAAAACTAGTTGCTGCAAATAAAACGAGTTGCTGCAAATAAAACGAGTTGCTGCAAATAATAAGCAATTATTGGACGAGGTTGAGCAAAATATCGTGATTTGTCAGTGGCGAGCAGATTAATTATTTGCCGATGCCGAAGGCAGAGGCAAATAATTAATCTGCGAGACACTGACAAAATCACGATATTTTGCGATAACCGAGTTCAATAATTGTTTTATCATTCGACTCATTTCTATCAATAAGGAATTTATTGAATATAAACATCAAGAAAAAATATTGTAAAACGAGCTGCCATGTTTACACTGTGAATGATCAATTAAGTGCGCATGCTCAGACCGTTATTTGCAGCGAACATTGCTTAATCTGCTCTGGCATAATCCATTTTTGAGACAATTTGATTGGCTATTCCATTTTAGAAACTACGCACGCGCAAGATTCCGGAAATGAAATATATACCCAATGAAAATTGAGTTGTCAAAACAACCCGGTGTCCCAACTTCCGTTCAAAACAAAAATTAACATTTTTCAACGGTTTCATTGACATGTTATTTTAAAAACATGTCTCGAAGTGTCTTGAGAAGTTTTCAAACGAAGCTCAAAATTTACACGAAGAGTGATGGTTTAATATTCAAAGAACTGTCGATCGTAAATCTAATATTCTTTAGGCTAGCAACTGAAAGGCGGTGCCAATCAAGGTGCTTACGAAGGCGAAAGATTCAAAAGAAATACATTTGAAGGAGAGACAACAATAACCAGAGAAGATGAAGATGATAGATTCAAATAATTAACTGATATGTAAAGTAGACACGAGTAAATATAAACCCGTAGGAAGAACTGTTCGCGTATCCTTCTGCTGTAAAACCACTGCTTTTAATAAAGACTTCAGATACTGCGCTTCTTTCACTGTTATATCTTCTTTACCAAGTGCTTTTAAAGCGTACTCTATTCCCTAATGAAACCTTTCGAAGGATTCCACTGAAACTGAATCGACAACTGATTTGAATCGACAACAACCAACTGCCCAGCTAACTTGCGCATGCGCTCTAAAACCGGAAGAACAAGAAATCCTGTTCCCAAAAAATGGATTATGCCAGAGCCTACGTTCTCGTCGCTGGCCGAAAGTAACGCAGGCTCTGGGGACGAGATTGCGCAGTTATTTGCAGGTCTTTCAGCCAATCAGAACTGCGGATAGAAATGAGTCGAATGATAAAACGAGTTGCTGCAAATAAAACGAGTTGCTGCAAATAAAACGAGCTGCTGCAAATAAAACGAGTTGCTGCAAATAAAACGAAAAAGGCTGCGTGCGCATTTGGCCGAGTGAGACTGGCATCTAGAAGAGCTTGGTTACACAGCTAATAGCGGCCATTTTGATTTTCTTCTACACTTAGGGACCGGTCATTAAATATCAGGAGGGGGGAGGCTGGAGGAGAAAGTCATTTTTTAGGTTTTATGTTTCCGGACCCCCCTCTTAAATGCAAAAAAATTCTGAAGACCCCCCTTTGAAATTGGTAAAAATTTCAAGACCCCCCTTCTGTGCCCATTCATTTGAAAAACACTCAGATCAGGTTTAGCCTCCTCCGCAAGAGGAGTTGCATGCGGAGGAGGCTAGATCAGGTTCTAGCTATCTGTTATAGACCGAATTCATAATTGACTGCTTCTAATTTGCATAAAAGCCAAAAAATATCATTTTGGGAAAACTGTAAATATTTGATAGAATATTTATGTGATCATCTAAATACTATGTGTGTGTTTTGAAACCAAATAATAAATCCTTGAGAAGATATGAACATTTGAAATTGCGAAATTGCACCAAAACAATTTTAATTGTCTGGTGAGGACTCACTTGAAAAATATACATACAAAACTCTCGATTCCGTCATGATCTGTCATAACTCTGATGATATTTTGTCTACAGCAAAGTGTTTATTTCTATAGGTACTATTTTAGATGACAGTGATCATTTGTACCAGAAGCGTATCATATTGATATTGCCAAACTAAAAATACGCCATTAGGCATTGTTAAGGTTTCACCATTGTCGCACAGGTACTTTTTCCATCGGTTCAAGCAATAGTTTTTTGGTCTACCACAAGGACCTACGCCCAAGGAAAACAAATCCTAACTGTCAAAAAGATATTTTGTGGATGTGAATGATATCTTGGTGTAGGGATTTATAATCTGTGTTTTGAGTTAATTAGTTATTCGATGTTTTAACTAGTAGTGATTTTTTTAAAGGACAAAAATACTGAAAATAACATTATACAAGAGAATATGACCTAATGAATATGACCTCATATTCTCTTGTATTATATTGCTGCAGGAGCCCATAAGTAGGAGCATCCATGTAGCATTAAAATCTGTCACAGCGTTTGAACAAGTTTGGCTATTTCAGTTAGAACACGAAATTGACCAATCACTGTTGCTGCAAATTAACGAGTTGCTGCAAATAAAACGAGTTGCAACAAACGTGACATAGACCCAATATGTAACATGGATGCTCCTACTTATGGGCTTCTGATTATTGCCAGTAAATGATACAACCATACTAGCAAAAATGAGAGACTTTTAGTATTTATTGGACTATTTATGAAAAGCGATGTATGAAATTGTTATCAGTGAAACATTTGAACCAGTTAAAAATTGAACCTTTACTGTATTTCTTTATAGATTTAACTGACTGTTTGCTGTTGTCAGCTTTAATTATTTATTAGACAAATCATTTCTTCATTTCTCCCTCTTTTTCTGTCTGTACGCTCTCAGAAAATTCGAAGATCTCCCCTTTTTATCAATTTTTTCTTTGGGACCCCCCCCCCCCCCCCCCTCACATTAGTAACAAAAATCCAAGACCCCCCCCCCCCCCCCCCCACTTTCTCTTCCAACCCCCCCCCCCCCCCCCCCCCCCCCCCCCCCCCCCCCCCCCCCCCCCCCCCCCCGATATTTAATGACCGGTCCCTTAGACTACAGTTCTAGGCTTCTCATGTTGCTTTTTTAGTAATGTTTTGCTCTGTGTGTGGCAACGATATCAATGTTAGCCACGCAAACTATTGAAGCAGCAGTAGGAAGAAAGCTGACTGCAAATACTTGTGTCAATGTTATTACCCCCCGCTAGCAAGACGAAAAGGATACCAAAAAGTAATGAGAACTGTAATATTTGTATTAATTTCTTGCTGTGAAATACGCACTGTCCCCCTTGAATATAAGGCCCTGCAGTGACTAATATTTCGTTGCAATAAGAGTTTTATAAGACTATTATTTATTATTATTACTATTACTGTATATCATTAGCCATTATTTCGGAGTTGATGTTCGAAAAGAATTGTGGTGTAGTTTTGAGGGACGCCATTGCTGTCTATTTACTGTAAAACACGAGGAAACGACTGGGAAACATAATTATTGTGTGCCAAACTCACTTACTTCAAACTTTGATATATCACTGTTCAAACTTGTCGCCGTATTGAACATAAAGCATCCCTCAAAACAGTCCCACAATGCCCCGCAAACATCAACTCCGAAATGGCTAATAGGTTATTTCAAAGTTAAAAAATGATATTTCTTTACAAAATCATGTTTACCATAACGACTGGGTAAGAGTCAGATTTTACAATATCATTAAATTTTAATGCGTATGTTCAAGCTATAATGGCCTGCTGCAATAGGCCTTTTTGTTTCTGTTTCGATAAATGATTTTATAATAATTATTACTGTTGATTCATTTGTAATACCCCTTGTACAATGTGATATTTCTAAAATAAAATGTATATGTTTTTTTGCAGAAAGAAGAGCATTGCACATAACCAAGAGAAAATGAGGTAAGAGAAGGAATCCCTGGTATTGGGCTCTTGACCCATCATGTGCCCCGTTAATTCTATTTTTAGAATCAATCTATCTTTAGAACGGAACGTGATTGGTCAGATCATATAAGGCGAGGTCGCGCATGCCGTTACGCACGGCTTTGAAATGAAAAGTCAAAATTGAGCGAAGAAAATCTTCTCAACTTTCTCGAACATTTTACAAATTTTTACTTCGAAAACTCAATAAAGGATTTTACCAAATTATCCTTTTGGGATTTGACTGAAATTATTGTGAATTTGGGACACTTGAGACGATTCTAAATAGAGGAAAACAGCTTCAGTTTGCCATGTCCTTCGACAGAGAAAACCGACCAAGGAGTCGTTTTGTTGTAGCCGCCGTCTTGTAGGACTGCAGATGGTTGAATTAAATTTTCATGTCCACAATATGGCTGGTGCTTCAAGGTTTTGGTGATGTTGGCTCTTGTAAAGTTTCCTTCGTGTTTTCCAACCTGAGAATAACGCTTGGACTTCGTAATTGTTGAATACAAGTGCCGGTAAGACCACATTAACTTTAGAGTTTGTTTTCGTGATTGCTTTGACTTTGATCGTTGTGTACTTTATATTTGTAGCACCTTAATTTTGCTCAATTCGCCTGATTATTCGTAAAATCCTTCAATGAATCTTAGAGAATTAAATTGTGGCCTTTTCTCAGAGAGTTGACGATATTGTTGCGCTCAGTTTTGTATTTTTATTCAGTGCAGACTTTGCATGTAAACATCATAGAAATCGTGCGACCACTGCTTTGTTATCTTGGAGCAGAAGCTGTGTAGTCTTTTGCTTTTCTTTTTACTGCGGTTCTCAGTATTATGCGAACTCAGACATTCAAACAGTCGGCTGGAACTGGAACTTGCGCTACCCGTCAATCAAATTCAAAACTCAAACGAATTCAAAACTAAATACATTCTTCGACCAAATGATCCATAATTTAGCTCAAAATCATATTTGGTTTCCATTTGGTGGGTCTTCTGACTTATATTTTTAAGTTTACTGATTTTTGATGTCGATTGACGGCAGCGAAAAACCAAGTTCCAGCCGACTGCTTGAATGTCTGAGTTCGCATAATACTGAGAATCGCAGTAATGGCAAAAAATAAAAAGTTTTTGAAACTGAAAAACCAAGGTAAGGTATTGAGTATTTTAAAATTCTACAAGTCAAGAGCGCGGGCATGGTAACTAAAGCTAAAAATAGCTTCGATCTAAAAATAGAATTAACGGGGCACATGATGGGGTACCAGGGATTCCTTCTCTTACCTCATTTTCTCTTGACATAACACAATGGACAGTATTTAGTTTCCCAAACTTGTCTGCTAAAAATTGTTAAGATATGTTCATAGCATATTACCATAAAATCATGGTTATAGACACTCCCATGTACCCCTGTTATAGGCCACCTATCTATACACAGAAATGTCCTCAGTTATGGGCCCTCCTACTACCCCTTCCCAATGATGTACAATCGAAGAGCTCGGTGAATGAAGGGCTTATGCCCGGGGGGGGGGGGGGGGGGTACTCCCTTTGTCCAAGTGGTAGGGGTGATCGGCGGTCGGTTTTGAAAACGACCCCAAAAGGTACGCATAAATTAAAAGACAGCCATGTTGATTTCAACCCCTAAAAGGTACGACATATATGACCATATATGGCGAAAAAGTGATTGTGCTGATATCGTTTAATAAGTGCCTGGACAATATCTTTCTTCTGTTCTTTCAATTGACCCTAAAAGGTACGGACTCATGTTACGTAACTGACTTTTGTGTCGGAACCCTAAAAGGTACACACAGGAAATATTTTCGACCCTAAAAGGACCGCCGATCACCCCTACTTCTTGGACAAAGGGAGTCCCCCCCCCCCCCCCCCCCCCCCCCCCCCCCCCCCCCCCGGGGGGGGGGGGGGGGGGGGGGAGGGGGAGCTTATGTCACTTATTTTTTCAACTTTTCAGAAACCCGTCAAAAATTGCATATTTGGAATATATAACTTATACTTGGTTCAATGACTGTCCTAGACTTTATTTTCTTTAATTGTCTGATCATCTCGTTGCCACACACAGAGCAAAACATTACTAAAAACGCAACATGAGAAGTCTATAACTGTAGTCTGAGAGTAGAAGAAAACCAAAATGGCCGCTATTAGCTGTGTAACCAAGCTCTTCAAGATGCCAACTCGGGGCCTTTATTGCTGGACCATGCGCAATTTGCTGGACTGTGAAATCGCTATGCAGGCTCGCCACAGGGTAACCACTCAAGCGAACTGTTTATAAAATGACTATTCATTTTTACGCTTTTCTCGTTCTTTTTATATATATTACTATGTTTTTATTTTCTACTCAGCTGTAATACGCGCTGAAATTGATATTTAGTGCATTTTTAAAATGTTCTTAGTTAAAACTAAGAACATTTTATTTTTATTATTTTTGCTGAATGTGCAAAAAATGCATTAAAATGCGTGATGTGCAGAAAAACACTTTCATCTTCGAAAAATAAATACAGCAGACCAGTTGTTGCATACATCGAAAAGTTGTCGTTTTGTGTAAGCCCACTTGAGCTGGATCAAGATGCACACATTTCTAGTACGTGCAGGGTACATGTAGCCATTAACAAAATCGCGAAAATCCGCTGAGATATTTTCCCATGTAATAATAATATTAATTTATTAAGTATAACTTTTTTTATTTCTTTGGCACCAATATGCATATATAAAGTACAATAGCAAACACATATAATTTTTCACATATTTAATTATGTTATGTCTGCCATGACTGGTGACAGGCACTCCTCAGAGAGGATTGCAACTAACAAGAAAATAACTGTAGCAATCCTCAATAATAATAATAATAATTAATAATGATAATAGTAATAATAATTAATAATAATAATATAAGTTCTTTAATCAGGGAACCCACTCACAATAGTGATTTTCAGTGATCACGCCGGATCAGAAAAGGTCTAAAATGTCTTTTGTCGGAATAACTTCTACAGTTTTCATCCAATCAATATGAACCTTTAGGCAATATGATAGTACATGTGAAGCTCACAAATCGTGTGAATTTTTTTTCTTGATTTTTATGTTTTTTTGGCGGGAAAATGACGTCATGAACATGCCAAGAATTTTCGAAATTCACAAATTCACTATTCTGAATATTATATTCGAAAGAACATGTTAAACTAAAGTCGTAACTAAAACAGTTCTCAAATACCGGTATTCAATCCAAAGATATTAATTTTTGAAAATTGAAAATCCGCCATTTTAGTTTTGTTGAAAAGTAAAGCTCAACTAAAAGTATTTTTGTCAAGGTAATAACGTAGCATTTTCTCTAAATGTTCTCTAATAAAAGGACTTGCAGCACCTATACTTGGGCAGAAGGGCTGCTTAATAATCCTCAGCAAATTATTTTTAATGAGTTATATTAAAACTGAGCTATTTGACTTGTGTAGTTGTCAATGTCAGTGATCAAACCGACTGATGGTACTTCACCTCTATTTTTAAAAACATTTTGACTGTCTTATATATCTAGCAAATGTTTAACGTATATGTTCTTATTTCTTTCTTACATGTACAGTTGTTCTAAAACATAAGGAAACGCCAACACAGCATAAACCGGCATCTAAAGCACTGAAAAATATAGACGAACTCAATTCACTGACATCTATCTACATCGAAGGGGCATGAATGGAGATGGACTCGTGAAGTCATATGAACTAAAAATTTACAGTTCTTCATTATTTATATTGTCATTGAAATAACACAACTCATTTAGCAAATGACTGAGAGAAACAAAGAGTAATTAACTTAAATACGGTTTTCGTAAGAATGTAAGTATCGCTTAAGTTCATACAAATTGTTCATATTACCCTCATTCACAACTTGTACTGTGTCGACTGTAGACGTGTAGTATTACTGATCAATATAGTGAATAAATTGCATAGAAAGAACGGCAAAACAGTATGTAAAAAGCTAGTAAACATATTTTAACTGATTGTTGAAATAAATACGTTTGTTTGTCATTTTGTTTACAAGCACTGATAGCAGGAATGTCTTGTGTAGTACTAAATATTGAGACTATTCAGCATTAAAAAAACACAATGCCTCAATTATGAAGCATCTTATTAAATTGATTAAAATAAAAACACAAAACAAATACTTAATAAAAATCAAAAGAGAAAACAAATAAAGTGTATTGTAGATGTTTTGGTTTATGTTTAGTGAAAATATAAATACTAAAACTTGCCAAAAAGAGCATAGTTCAGATTTGCCGAACTCTGGCCGATGTCCTCTCGAAGGTAAAATCCGAATGTTTCACGGAAATTTGCACCAGCTGCGTGCGGCGCACATCGGTCCATAGACCTTTTCACGGTTAGACCGGAAATAGCTGAACGGAGTGCATTCTAGCGTATAGTAGGGCACGCGCGCGCTCAAAAATGCCGGTGTTCGCCATATCTTTTGTACAGCGGTAGACTTCATGAGTGCTGAAATTGAAAAATCAAAATGGCGGCAGGTTTCAACACTGAACAAGGTTTAGAAGAGATTTTTGGGCAGAGTTTTAGACATGATGATGACATTAGCGAGGAAGGCGATGTAGTAGACGAGGAGGAAGACAGTGAGAGAGAAAAACTGCGAGAATTTCTCGTAAAATATGAAGGTACCGGTAGAGAAGGGTTCGATATTAAAGAGTTTTGTATTGCCAAGTCACTGGATGCTCTCTTGTCCATCATTGAACAGTTTAAACATCTGACACTCGATCAGATGGTAAGGTTTACTTTTCATTGAGTTATTTATACTTCTAGCTTTTGAAATCTAGTTTTGAGTACCATTTTAATATTATTTAGTGTCACTGAATATCAATGTTTATAAGTTGAGATTTCAAGAACAATTTGCAATGAAATTAAATTCAATAAACTTTAAAGTTGATGATTAAGACTTATATTAGATGTATGTAGAAGCTCAATGAGTCTGTGGCTCGGATTTTGCTCACACTTGTTTAGCTTCTACACAGATATCTACATGTAATTGTATGTTTTTACTGCTTCATCTGTACATTACTTCTATCTGAGGGAAAACTGTGGCTTAACATACTTCATAAGCGCTTGGCAGAGTATCAGTAAGGCAGCCTTATCATGTCGAGCTACGAAGAAATATACCAGTAACTCTCATCAATGAAATCGCCCCCTTGTTGCGGCGAAGCAATTCAAGAGAATGTCAAGGAACCACTATGCTACCATGCCAAAAACAGGAAAGGGGAAGTTATTTCCTTCACCTGTCTGGGCTCATTACTGTTCAAAGCTTTTCCAACTGCTGACAGAAATGAGCTCTAGAGAGGTGAATAAATAATTCAGTTGTACACTCAACAATCCAAGTAGGAATGGCCATAATGAGAAACTGATTGTGTCTGTGTCTGTTAGCTACCCACAACATCCATGCCCAAATGGAAGACCAGGAGCACTAATACCCAAATAACATATAATAATATAATATGGTACAAATGAACATGTAGTTCAAAAGGCTATTTTTTCATGAGTTTATTATCTTTACTCTACTTCTTCACGGTTAGTGACATTCAATGAAACTACAACCAGAAATGTTTATAACATGTTTTATTCACTGACTTCATGTATACATTGTACTTGAGTTTATACATGTTTTTTCTTCAGAGTGGTTTGTACTTAGCCCATGAAAATTAATGTTGATAGTCAAAAACAGACACACTCTCACAATCATTCCAACATGTCAATGAGACATTAGCTTACAAGTAGCTAGAGATCAATCTATTATTAATTAAAAGCTATTATTATTCCAACATGTTTATGAGACATTAGCTTACAAGTAGAGGGATCAAACTATTATTAAAGCTATTATTATTCCAACATGTCAATGAGACATTAGCTTACAAGTAGAGGGATCAAACTATTATTAAAGCTATTATTATTCCAACATGTCTATGAGACATTAGCTTACAAGTAGAGGGATCAAACTATTATTAAAGCTATTATTATTCCAACATGGACATGAGACATGATTTTAGCTTCTCGACACCTATTTAGCAACTTTCAACTGGTGCTGGTATTTCCATTGCTTCCAAGTATCATTTTCTAGCCACATCACCTCCAAAAGTATAATGGAACGTGTACGGCTCTCCAAATCAAACAAACTCACTTATCCCTATAAAGATAAAAATTAGCAAGAGTTAGTATAGTTTCTCTGATCTCTATAGCAACCATGCATGTTGTATCCTCATTCAAGCCATTATAGAGAGTATCATAAACATTGTACACCTGTACCTTACCTATACATATATAGACTTCACAAATGGCATCAGCTTAATGCACCAGTCAAGTGAAACCCCCGGTCCCCTCCCCCCCTCGGGCATAAGCGGGGCATTCACTTTTTACTCAATTTAAAGCCAGTGGGCATTCACTTTTTACTCAATTTAAAGCCAGTGCCGGGGCAGAAATGGATGGTGAACTCCCCCGCCAGTACTCATTTGTTCTGTAGATAATATTTTGAAGAAGAAAAATGTGAGTCGCGAATCCCCCGCCTATTCTCTGCTCTGGAAGGCGAAGAGGTGAAAGGAAGTGTATTCCCCGCCTACCGGGGAACGAAAAGGTAGTGAATTTGATGCGAACATCAAATTATCATCCAGCCTTTGAAGCTGGATTTTCTTTGCATTGAACTTCGACTTCTCTGTTCTTCTGCCAGTTCTGGTCAATCTACTTTGTCTTAGAACTCCTCAACCGCTTCTTAGCCTCGAGGTCGTCTAGAGACATTTCCATCTTCTTCACGTAGTCTCCGACTTTAAATCGTGGTATTGTAACAATTCAATGAATATTACAGCAAAATTACAGGAAATTACAAGCGCGTACCAAGCGAAATCAAAGTCGAAAATCAAAAAAATAAAAAGAACACGATAACAGACATATCTTCAGCTTTCGAACAAGCATAAATTCATTTTGACAACAGTTCAGACGACAAAATTAAAACAAGGGTCAAAACATGCCCTCTGTTAACAAATATCGAGATTGAAGGAATCTCGCGAAAGCGACATCTCGAAAAAAAATGTTTTGTTGTCAAACTGCCGCCATCTTTGACATCAAAATGAACAGCAACCACAGCTCGGTCTTTTGCCGCCAATCGATTATTAATCGGAAGAGAACGAACGATCTACGAAGCTCCGAAAAACTGGCCGTTTCGCAATCGTGAAAAAACCGTTAATTCGTTCCCAGACCTCTATATTTGTCTCCCGTCCAATATGGCGTCTGTTACACCAAACCCCGGCATTTTTGAGCGCGCGCGTGCCCTACGGGTCTAGATTCGGCACAAACACGACAACCAAGGCGCCATATGGGCTGCAATAATGACACGAAATACTCCTGACATGTGGCATAATGACCCATCTAACATTAGTAAAATATAGTAATCTCTAGTAACTACATTATACGGTCTACCACGTATAATTTTCATTTTATGCTATTTGAAATTGCCGTTATACACAAAGAAACGAAGAAAAACAATAAAACGAACCTTTCTCGGTATCTCGTGTCATTATTGCAGCCCATCACGGTACACCGAGGCATGATGAAGTGAGTTTGTCTATGTTATTCCGGAGTTCTTCGATCCAAAATGGCGCTCAGATTGCTGTGTTTGTGCCGAATATAGTCCACAATGCATTACGTTCGGCTACTTTCGGTCTATCCGTAAAAAGGCCTATGAGGCGCAAAATGTCAAAATTAAAATTTCTCAGCGTACGGTGAAGTTAGACGACTGATACTTATAAAGTGTTTAGAGAATACGGTAAGGTTTAGTTATCCGAAGAAAAATTGAAATTTCACGTCATATTGACAAAGATTAGGAGCAAAAACGTATTTGTCACGTGACCGAGTTTCATACCTTGTTTCAATATACACATGTACTGCGGGATGCGCGGGATGCGCACAGGGAGCCCAATATTATATAGTCCAGAACTGGCCCCACCTTTCTCAATAACTGATATAAATACTGGGCGCGAAAGAAATATAAAGACTACGAGAAGCGCGCGCGCAATCTAAGGAAATTGAGAAAAGTGGGTCCAGGGAAGTTCGTCTGAGCATGCGTCACAACATCCAATCAAAGATCCTCTCGAGCCCGCTATTATTGTTTATAGCGGTTATTCTTCGAAATGGACGCATTTGCCGCCGAGTACGTTTTACTTACAGATTTTATACGACAACAAAATTCACAAAGAAAACAACGTCCTTTATTCTTTCTTTTCTTATTTGTTAGCATAAAAAAGTTATTTTTGTGTTTTGTTTGTGAAATGCGCGCGCTATCACACAATCGATACGCCATCGAGCGTGCGCTCAAGAGATTTTTCGTTTGCTTTTCTCACTTTTTTCGCCAAAAAGATTGCGTTTTTCTTCTTATTTTCTACACAGATATCATTGAAAAGTTGTTGTGTGTTTCCCTATTTACTTTAGAAGTACTTTTCTGTCGTTTTTAGTGTGTTTTCTTTTTCCAATGAAAAACAAAACGCCAAGTGGTCTTTGAGGGTGATATCAATTATTGCTCAATGTTCACATCCCGAAAACGGGATGTGGTGACGCATGCGAAGATAAAGTTCCCTGGACCCACTTTTATCGTCTCTCTCTAGCCCAGCTCTTCTCTTCTGCTCTATGCCGCGCGCGTAGATAAAATTGGGTCCAGTTCTGGACTATTATACGGTACTCAACACAGGGAACCCAACATATCTACATATTATATATTGCGCACGCGCGCGCTCTACCACAGGAAACCCATCAAAAAAAGACGCAAATATCATTTTTATTGAATTATTTAGTAGCCTCAAGAGGATTGGTTGGGCGGCCTGTGGTGATATCCGCTGTCATCTGCAATGTTTCTCTTCCCAGTATACCTGCGACCTCTTGAGCTTTCTTTTCATAGCTTCTGAGATTTTGGTTCTCGAATTTTATTCACCCAGTGGTTTGACAATCTTCCATGTAAAAATGTTTTGATTTCGCGATCGTTTCTTGTCCATTTCAGGCGTGGGAACGGTCCATTCTGATTGGTTGACTTTTACAGAGATGTGACGTGTGTGATGTCTGCTGTTCAGTATAGTGTACATAACCACCTGCACAAATTTAGAAATCTATTGGCATAGAATAGTAAGCCATCTACGCTTTGCTCCGACTGCAATTATACATGTTACAAGTTGTAATTAGCCATTACCTAAACGAGCAGGGGACTGGGACCAAGTCCGTAAAACTAATTACTCGGGCCTATCCACAGGAAGCCCGAGTTATAAATTGGGCTTTCTTTTTCTTCGTCGGTCACAAAATGGACAAATCGTCATGACAGCGCATGCGATCGGTCGTATATCGCAGGCTCATATCGCAGGCTCATACGAGACGTGCACGTTTGACTCATTCGAAGAAGGAATACTTCTGTGCCTGTGGCGGAGTCGTTTGAAAAAGTTCGATATTCCTCTTTCGGACAAAGCTCATGACTCGTCGATAACTGAGATGATATATCGCTTGCTGTTAGACACGCTCTTCTCACTTACAAATGCACACGCTGTTCGTGGTAGGCCCACACTAAAAGAAGACGAGCGCTTTCGAAACGGGTCGGTCCACGAACTCAAAGAGCTACAAATCAATACAAATGAGCTACAAAATAACATAAATATGAACATTATGAACTCAAATAAGAACTCATCTGAGAACTGCATAGCTATGCACAGTGTATTACACAACGCGAAGCCTGATGAACTGAAGTTTGACGACAAAAAGCAAACAGATATCTTGAAGAAAGGTGAGAACTTCAAAGCGGCCATGATAGAATCGTACGAACTACATAAAGCTAGTACTGAATCAATATTACAAGATTGTCAACAACAGCTTACTATTGTAGAGACGAAATCAAATGTTCGCATCCAGGCTAACCTTTGTAGTGAAAATGTTCATGATGACTCGTCAATTAATGAAATAAATGAGTTTAGATCTCGACGTGCAAATGTTTGTTTCTTGTATTGAAAAAACTGTGCCAGCATCGTCACAGATTCATCATATTGTCAATAATATAAGCTTACGTATTGCTCGACGTGACTGCTATAGACCTATTCCCAGTACTATAAAAAGTCTTTTAGAAAGATCACTTACCGCTCTATTCATATTGTCTCCAAAAGAAGAACTGAAAAAGGCTTTACAACGAGTTTTGAAGGAGCCAAATCTACAATCAATGGGTTTTATAGATGAAAACTGTTCTTCAAAGTCCACTACATATAAAAGTCTTAATCACAGAAGAAATTTCTGTCAGTCTGCATTGAGAACAGATATAGAAAAGAATCCTGGTCCTACTCTACTTATTGATCCAAACAAAACAATAAGAGCACCTTATAGTCAAGGCAATATTTTAGTATTTGGTCGAAATGCTGGACAACAATGTGTTGCAATGAGTTTGTGTTCTTTGATATACAATAAAAGACAACCAACAACCTCCCAGAGTGACCTGGTGCAAATAATGAATATTGGGAATGAGTTGTATACAAGCTTATCTCAATCAGCTGGACAGTCATTTTTGATGATGACAGAATTACCAACAATGCTCACAGTATATGATACAGACTATCAATTTGAATACAGCGAAAGCTACACTGGTAATGTACATGGTGACAGAGCAATAAATATTGAGGGTTATTAATACCTACTGCATGCCCATAGATAGAGCTTTTGAATGTCTGTTGAGGGAAAATTATACTTCATTCATATTAACAATAGGATCCATTGCTGTTGGTATCTACGGTATTGATAATGGAGGATTTAAAATATTTGATTCTCATGCTAGGGATTCATATGGTATGGTCCTCAAGGCACATGTGTGTTGTTAGAAGTGTCATCCATCAGTAGCTTAGTACAATATTTTCAAGCCCTATATCCAAGTAGCAATGTATTTGAAGTGAAAGGACTACACATTAGAAGAGTGCAAAGTCAAATACATGGAATTCAAAATAATGTTCCTATTGTCGAAGAAAGTCACTCTGGTCCGTCCAAGTTCATACATAGTGCTGATAAAACAATAATTAATGATGCAGGCATAAGTTGTTCTTGCAAGCAGTGTTGTGCAATAGCATTTTATTCAATGTGTTACTCTGTCATTAAACCTTGTGGCTCTGGGACTGTAGTACACTAGCTAGAGTTGTTGACAATGGGAATTCTTTTTACAATGGCCTTTGCGGTATTAATAGACATATGAAAGCCACCAATCTGCCTGAAAAAGTTGTAATATCTGGTGCTGATATCAATGTAGTGTTTAATACTAAAAGTCAAGGAATACTGTCATGCAATTCACTCCAAATGAAATCAGTTCTTGAGACCTTGATTGTAAATAACAACAAAAATACAGTTTTTTGTTGTTGTGGTTTTCAAATTATTGTTTAAGTTGTATATTCAAACAAACAGCCAAAGGAAACATGACGTATTCTCTATTAGCATTTGATGACAGTCTGGTACCACAAATACAATATATCAAAAGTATATCAAGTATTCAGTCTCTCATTGAAAATATCTGTGATGTTGTACAAAACAAATTTAGCTGTGGCAGCCATAATATACATTATGAAATACAGTTTTTAACTTGTTCAACTAAGGTCACTAGCAATGAACGTAAAAATATAATGTGTAGACACAGACGAATACACACATATGAAGCAATGGAACCTGTTAAAAAGAAAACATGTTTAGAAAATAGGAAAGTTAACTATGCAACAATGAATGCTTCCAAGAAGACAGAACTGCTTCGTAACATAAAAGAAAACTACCAATTGATGGATCCAAATAAAAAACAACAGCTACTGAATAAAAGAAAAGCAGACTACCAAAGTATGGACACAGCAATGAAAACACAATACCTAGATAAAATATGGCAGTATTTTATATGTTGGCATCATAAACTATTTATTTTAAAATTAGTTTCATAAATAAAATAACACAAAAGCCTGCATGACTACAATGGGCAGATATCCTAACATCCTTATTCTTGGATGAAAAGCTTATGTAGCAATGTTTAGCATTCAACAGCACTTTAATTTGTATTTCACCATTAGAAGCCCGAGTAAACGCTTGTAGAGCGTCTTGTTCAATAAGAAACAAGACGCTCAATGAGCGTATACTCGGGCTTATGATAAGGACAATGTCAGTTGCGTGAGGATCAAAAGACCTGACAATGACTCATAGTTGCTTGACGAGGGAGAATATGTATATATGTGTGGAGTTCATTTGATTTGCTTTTGAGTTTGAGTTCATTTGATTACGTTTTGACTTAGAGTTCAATAGATGATTTGCTTTAATTTTGATGAGTTCAGTCGTGTAAAGGCCCAGTCGAAAACGCTGAACATCTTTTAGAGTTGGCCCACACGAATCGGCGTATGTGGTTTGTATGTGAGAGCGTATTTAAGAAGAACTGTGGATGGCTTGTCTTGAATACAACATAATTTACCTTTTGGCCAGATCAACTACTTCTTTCACTTCTAGTCGTCGAAGACGATGGCTTAGGTCTTAGTATCTGCTCTGATCAACAGGCTTTTTGGAAAACCCGAAATTTTCACGACTTTATATTAAAGCCTTTGATTTTCCATCGAATTTGCTATTTAATGCACTTTCAAATCGATTACATCAATTGTTCGGAATGGTTTTCTTAATTGTTCAAGGCAGAACAGCAAGAAGACTGAGTACCAATAGCGAACTTCTTTCTTCTCGTTCTTGTGATGCTTTTCTGATATCATTTTAGTCAAAATCAGAGTGAAAATATTCGGCCTAAAAAAAAACAATACATCTGCTTGACGTCCGCATTCAGAAAATAGATTTAGTGAAGTGAAGATTTCCCAGACCTTATACTGGAAGACTCCTTCTCTCTTCTTCATGGTGTCAGTGTTGATAGATTATAACTGTTTGAAAAAGAAACAAATACTAAGAGTGCGAATTGCGTACTGATGTTTGGTTGATGCTTAGGCCTTCGTCATCTCAACGGGGTACCCGTTTCTGGCGCCATCAATATGCAACAAGTGACCTCAAGTACGTTTGAAAACGTATGATGTACGTCTTCGAACAATCGAAGATCTTTATCGATACTCATCGATACAAATAATCTTTCTCGTCATGCAACTATCATTGTCATATTAAATACCCGACTATACGCTCATTGAGCGTCTTCTTCTGTAACAGATCCCTGAAATCTAATGACGTTTTGATTTCGATTGTATTTTTGCCGTTCACTGACCTGTTTTGAGCGTGGAAATTCTGTTTTAAATAGCGCTACGCGGCGGTTCTATTTAAAAACAATGTCAGTTGCGTGAGGAGAGACCTGATGATGACTGACAGTTGCGTGACGAGGGAGACTATATGTCTGATGAAGGGCTATGTACGATCTCGATTTACGAACCGCATTGACCTTGCACGCCTTCAATGCTTTGATGTAGTTTTGAAGTACGATTTTTACGATTCCTTTTCCTTCTGAATTTTTCAAACGTGGAATAAAATAAACATCGATCATTGACAATGGATATATGGTCGAGAGCAAATTAAAATTAGCAACAAAAGGCCTACTCTGGGGTCCAATGTCGCCTAATAACAAACATGACATAGCGAGGTCATGATAGTTTTTGAGTTCATTTCATTTGATTTTCAGTTCATTTTTTGATGAGTTCGAGTTCGTGGAATGAAGTCGTAGAAAGCCCTTTCGAAAACGCTCGAGGAAGATTTAGAGTATGCGTATCTGGTATGTAGTAAGCGTATGCGTTTCGATGGCTTGTTTTTCAGTCTCGACTGCCTCGACTGTTTGCATGACTTCTGTACATATAGCTTTCCGTATTAGATGTAGTTACATCACTGGTCGTGAGTTCAATTATAAATACTCAAGGACATAACTGTACACGTACTATTACAATTAGCAACAAAAGGCCTACTCTGGGGTACAATGTCGCCTAATAACAAACATGACATAGCGAACTCAGTAGAATCCTGACCTTTCGATAGCTTCAAGATTTACAGCTGCTTTCAAAACTAAGATTCAACTCTACTTGAGTCCTGTGTGTCGTTTGTCTTCCCTTATCTGCTTCAGGAGTAATCTTGAAACTCGATACGATCAAATACTTCGCATTCTATGACCATGAAAAAAATAAAAAGAATTTGTATTTTATAACTCGGGCTTCCTTCCTAGCACAAATGGGCATCATTTTATGAGAGAGCAGATCAAACTCATAAGGAGCTGCAGGTCATCTATATTTGTACGTGCTTACAATTTTTGCAGGCTTCTTTGAATTCTTTAGTGGAGATTAGCGACCGCAGGGTGGGATCATCACAGCAGGAATTAATCCCTAGACAAATAGCCGTGTACTATGTATGTCAACACGTAGGTCACGGTCATGGTAGCGTACGAGACATGAACGGTAGTAGCGTGACAAAACTCAATGGCAAAATGATCTCATTTTTAATCTGAGGATCATTCAATAGCTGGCTATTAGGGTAAATGTGTTCGTTTTACCGGGGTTCACGAGTTATATCGGGGATCTGCTTAGTTCGATCTGTTCCATACATTTTACCGTGTAACTATCAGACAGAGAATGGACAAGCATAAGCAAATTTGAGGATAAGCTTTTTTGGGAGACGCGGCATCATTGGGCCGTACAGGGTAGTGAACATGAAATATTCCACAGGACGACGGGCGATTCACCTGGTAATCCTGCTGCCTTCGGGCGAGACACCTGGAAAGCACGAGGGAATATTTCATATGATCAAAGAAAGACTTTTTCACAGGTCTACGGGCGAAGCACCTAGTAATCCTGCTGCTTTCGGGCGAGACACCTGGAAAGCACGAGGAAAAGTCTTACTTGATTTGGGGGTTTACTTAAGTGACGATACGAATTATAATTAACTTTCCACAAAAATTACGGGCGAAACACCTAGTAATTTCGCTACTTTCGGGCCGCGAAACACCTGGAAAGTACGAGAAAACGTTCAATGATTATTACAAACATGTATCTCTGCCGCTCTGCTTCGTCCATTCCAATATTTTGATCAAAATTCTCCATGCTCAAATTGCCATGAGAATTTTGGCAATGCATGAAAAAGAAAAGTCATATACTTACAAGTTGTCATAAATACTAGTACCTTCAAAAATATCGATATTGACCTGTGAGGTCAATTCTGTTCATTTGATGTACAGCATTGGTCATGATATCAAAATCCTTTATGACCGATAGTTAACGTTCTTGATGTCTTAGCAAACCTGACACCAATCTAAAGGCAGCGACTAACACTTTCTTCTTTTTGCTATCATATGTTTTAACTGATTGAAACTGCTGCCATCACGTGAAATCCTAGACCTCAGAATGATTGTATTTCTTCATTAAAAATTGCATTTTCCTTGAACCTTGATGACTTGCAACATCAGTACGATCTATTAGTAACTTACCAGACCTTTGAATTCTCAAACACTTGTTGAATAAGAGGAACAGAAACTGCTCCAGCACCGATCGGCATAGCGACTAGCCGACGATCAATCCATAATAAAAGCGCGAAACGTTGTACGAATATAGCGCCAAAAGAAGACTTCTTCCAAATATGGAATAATCCTTAGTACGTAGTACATTAGATCTGTACATAGGATGTCATCATGTGTAACGCCATGAGTCAAGTGGGATTAACTTTTCAAAACCGCAGCCTATTGTTTATCGCACAGCAGGCTCCGTACAAATAAAGTGGGTCTGCAGCTCGTTATGTAGCTAGTCTGGAAAGTTTGGTGAAATTCGGTTTAATATTCAGTTGACGATGCTAGAGGGCATCAAATATGTCTATTTCCCCGCCATACAAACTCTGTAAATTGTTGACGTTGTCCAGCCAAACCATCACATTCACTGTAAAATTTTGGATGGACAACACAATTTCAAAAGTTTATAATTCCGACAGAATTCGCTCAAATCACATCAAACTTTGCACAGATACTGATTTCAACATGCTGTTTCATGTCATAAACTTAATTTCGTAATTGCATTAATTCTAATAAACTCGTTCCCAGTCCCCTGCTCGTTTAGGTAATGGCTAATTGTTGCTGATTTCGATTGAAGAACTGCAATGTCAGAACTGCAAAAAGAGCAGCGAGAACATTTCTTGGGATCATTCTTTAATAAACTAAATTAAAGTGCCAGTACATTATATTCAAATTTTCATTTTGTAAACAAACTTAATGTTATATCTCGTTATCGTTTTTCTTTATTTCACACACCATGAATATGTATCAAGTGGTCGTATCAAGTGACCCTTGTTAGACAAGTCTCATGTCCTAGTGCGAATTATTAGGAAATAAAGTTGCTTTATAATAATAGTAATAATAATTTCTGTAGTGCGAATGCAGCCTCATTTTCCTTTTCTCCAGCTCCCCTTTGTCAGCTTCTTCGATCTTTAGGACCGTACGTACATGTAATTAAGCTTATATTAAAAACTACATGGAACGGCTTCGTTGATGATATTTAGTTGATGTAATGTATAATTATCTATCGGCGCTACTGGACACGCAACGTCGTTCTATCTTTTTTAGCTTGCATTACATCTAATTTAATTTGTACGTATTGTTAACTTGAGAATTCTTCAAGACAGCCTAGTAAAGTTCCGGGGTAAAGTCCAAGAGTATGACAATACAGCAGCCATTGAGCGTACAACTCAGCATGATCTACGTAGGAAATCCATCCTGACACACCAAAACTGACTAGCCTCCTAAAGCAGACCCGTGTCCAGGCTTCAGTTTTACTTCGCTGGCCAGTAAAACTGAAGCCTGGACACGGGTCTGCTTGGGAGGCTAACCAAAAACCTAATGCCTTTCGGTTTAGACTTGAAGTAAAAGCTATGCATGTGAGCTTCATAATAATTTCACTCAGGAGTATCAATCGCTGCCCATTCTACGCCCGGGGATTCATCTTATCAAGATCAGATTCCGATAGTCCGCGGACTCAAACAGAGTCCGCGGACTCAGAGTCTGCGGACTCTGTTTGAGTTAGAGTCGATACGCGGACTCAACCAGTCCAGTCCAGTCCATGACAATCTCAGTCCAGTCCGCGTTATACAGTATGCCGCGTTACGGGATGTCAGACACTGATTACAAAACGTATCCCCACTAGGGGAGAGTGCTACAAGTCTAGACAGACCACAGGCAGCCCAAGCAATACATTTGTGGAGTGCCTAAGAACGTGATTTACAGTGAATGTATGGGGCGAAAAATACGTATTTTTTGTTTTAATAAATTTAAACATACCTTGGTCCTGTGTTGTTGTTACATGTAATGCTATTTAACATCATTCTGGCTGGTTTTTAGCCGTTTTAGAGCGGTTTTTTTGAAAAATTAGCCCACCAGTCAATAAATTTTAGGCTAATTTTTCAAAAACCGCTCTAAAACGGCTAAAAACCAGCCAGAATGATGTTACATGTAAATAGCATTAACAACAACACAGGACCAAGGTATTCACTGTAAATCACGTTCGTACACTCCACAAATGTATTGCTTGGGCTGCCTGTGGACAGACGGGTATTGTTGACAAATACCTTATAAGGGCTTGACCGAAAACCTGTTTTTATACCAGTCACACAGTCGTTGATAAAAGAAGTCAACATACATGTATAAACTATAAATCTGTACAGTATACGATGACTCCACCGCCAACAAACCAGGTATCGTCTCTTTAGGTCCTTTTTATAACTTCTTTTTGCTTCGGTGAAAGAGAAGGATTGTTTCAAATATTTTTGTTTCGCTTCAAATGAATTTCAGCTAACTACGCATTGAAATGTACACAGACAATTTCAGTCCTAAATCTTCCTGTTTAACTAGTAGAAGGTCTTACTTCAGCCTGGAGACATCGGATTGGGCGCATTGTATTTGGACAATCGTTGTTTCCATCTAGAAATCTTTTTTTCACTCCGTTTATAATACAAATACATCATGTAAGCTTACATCTTATATAATATGTATGAAGAGCAATAATTATTTATGCAAATTAAGGAAATTGGCACAAAATTGACTGGGCTGTTAAGGTGGCTCGAAGTAGTTTTTTACTGATCATTTCACTTCTACTTTTCATTTGGCGAATTCAGATTAAACTTATCCTAGACCGATCAAAATGACTTTTGCACCAGTTATCGGGCAAAGATAGAAATTTAGAATGATGTCAATTTCAGCTCGATCGAGGTTTCCTTGGCAACGATAAACAAAGATCGTTGAAATCAGTTTTTCTAAAATATCTCAAGATTTCGATGAGTGCTAGACAAGCGACTATACATGTATGCATGCATGATAAACTACATGACCTACTAAGGCAAAGTAGCTGAGACAGAATTCAAACTGTTTGATATCATAACGATTTTGAATAATATTATTCCCTGTTAGACTATAAGAGCTATAGTAGCTAGGGCATGGAGTTCCCGGTGTGTATAAGCAACATTACACTTTACCGTCGGAGTTAATAAACTGTAATATTAAAATGAAATCTATAGTACAAGTTGATTTAAGTATATTGGCTGTCATTATACTGGATGTACTATGTATATATAGGTGCATGTTATATTGTTGTGTATTTTTATCAAACATTTCAGGTAGAGATGATTGATCCCTCACAGTTATATCGACCTGAGGAAAGGTTTGATGAGTATAATGCTGCTAAACGAAGCCGCTCAAGAACAGACAAGGCGCAGAATGAGTTCAGGAATTATGGAGATAACCACCAGACTGATACTGTGCTGCAGACATACACTGTAATGCACACAAATCAAACAATGGAGTTTGTACGTTCAAAGGTGTGCAGGTGTATTTAAGATTGCACTTCGTGCAGTTATAATATTACCCCAGGGGGGGTACTCAGGGGTATCAGTGACAGGGAGGTGCGAATGAGCCCCAAAAAAGTCCATTACGCAAAAACAAGACCCAAAAAAAGTCCAACGGCCCAGAACCTAACGCCAAAAAAGTCTCCACATAAAATCGAGAATGGTAGGGATATCATTTTTATCAACCCAAAAAAAGTCCTTGCCAATATATATCAAAAAAAGTCCACCAGAAAATTGCTAACCCCCAAAAAGCTAGGCCCAAGCCACAAATTTCAAACCCAAAAAAGGTCTTCACACCTCCCCGTCACTGATACCCCTGAGTACCCCCCCCCCTGGGATTGTAACTATGCAGCTATAATTATAACACTATACAATGTACATGTATGCATGTTGTATACATACATGCATGTATATATGTACATGTAGTTATTATTTTTATGCAGTTCAGGATAATAAAAAATATTACAAAGACATCTATTAACAACCACAATACTCCCGGTTCGAGTTTGTTTAGGCACCACTGTACTCCTTGACAAAAGACGCGTTTGCTCAGGCTTAGCCTCAATCCAAAGAATAACCTGTGCAATTAAAACAGGTTTCTATTGTTGAATGTCAACACTTTTTCGCATTCTCGTTGGTATTTGTGAATAATTTACACTGAATTGAGCCTAAGCCTGAGCAAATGCATCTTTTGTCAAGGACAGCGGTCATCGCTTAACAACTCGAAACTGGAGTATTAAGACACTTTTATTATATATAGCATAATTAACTCATATTAAATTTATTATAATTTATAATTATAGTATATATATATATACTGGTCAACTCTGATGAACCTACATGTATCGATCATGCCATTTGATTGGTTCTCTCGGGTTAATCGGCGTTATCCTCTCGGCTGTCAAATTGGCAGGTGTGATGAAATTCTGGACTTCTTGTTAAGACCAGTGTTCTTTAACACTGATAGATTCTCCAGTTTAAATAAATTATTATTATTATTTATTATTATTATTATTATTATTATTATTATTATTATTATTATTATTATTAAGTATTATTTTGAGGTTCCTGAGTTGGTATATATATATATACTAAAACAATATTATTCACCTCAGGCTAGAAGTAAATATTGTTGAATATTTACCTTGACGTCATCTTGGAAAATGTTCAACAATATCAACAATATCCACTTTGCCTTAATTTGGCAAAAAAAAAAAAAATTATTATGACTACTGTGACTGCGTGATGCGGTTCGTACATCATTACAGAAGCAATTCCCAGTTCCATGAGGCCTGGGAGCAAATGTTTCGGTTAAAATCAGCGTCTTTGAGCTAATTTGAACTCCACGCCATTGTAGTTGCCTCGGTAGCTCAGTGGGTAGAGCACCTGTCATGGAATCGGGGTGTCGTGGGTTTGAATCCCGCTCAAGGCATCTGATTTTTTCCGAACATTTGTTCTATATATACTCATCATTATTGATAATAGTTTCTTTATCAGTATTATTATTATTATTATTATTATCCTTTTAATCACATGTCCATGTCCATGTATACCAATGATGTGTTACTATAGTAGCTGTGTTTTTTTCACTATTTTATTATTATTATTTAATATTTCATTAATTAACAAGAGATATAGTTGATATGTTAAAGGCAATAATAGATTTAATTTTCTTAATCTCGATAATTATTGTACAAATGTACGTACATGTATACATAGTTCACAATTGTATAATTGGGCTGCCTGTGTTGAAAAATTAGCTTTCTTTTTCTTATGGCCACAAATCGCCAACTGGCATGGGTACCAAGGCGGCATGCTCTCTGTGCCACTGAGGAAACTGAATGCTCATTTGCTCATTGCTGAAGCCTGCCGAGTGAGTGTCTTAATGGCCACTGCTGTTACATGGTTCTCTAGTTTTAGCCGTTTTGCACCAGGGGGGGACTCATGCATATACAAATTACAAGTCTGGGAATTGCTTGTCAAAAGGGTAAAAATTAAGTTATTTAATATAAATATGGTACTTCTCCAGCCACCTTTAATACGTAACCCCTGGGTTTTTCTTTTCAACATTGAAATATTAGAATGGAAAGGTTTCTTTAAATGGATAATGACTATGTGTATGTGCATGATTTGTACTTACGTACTCTACAAACGTTATTGAACTTATACATGTTTGTTTTCTCTAATTTCCAGATTGAAGAATTTGGACAACTCAAGAAGAAAACAATGACAATCATGGATGCTGTGTCTATGTTAGATGTACTAGTTGATGAAAGTGACCCAGACACAGACCTTCCAAATTCATTCCATGTCTTTCAGACAGCAGAAAGAATCCGCCAGGAGCACCCTGATAAGGAATGGTTTCATCTTGTTGGGCTAATGCATGATCTTGGCAAAGTCCTAGCACTATGGGGGGAGCCACAGTGGTGTGTCGTGGGAGACACATTTCCGCTGGGTTGCAAATTCTCAAGAAAGATTGTTTTTCCAGATACCTTTGTCAATAATCCTGACACTAGCAATCCAATGTATAGGTAAGTCAGAATCATCCCCAGTAGTACCCACCCCACCCTTTAATACCACCACCATGCAGTATTTTGTATGAAGGCATTCTAGCTCCCAGGGGGGGGGGGGGGGGGGGGGGGGGGGGGGGATTCCCATACAAAAGTGATGGGGATCGATGCTCCTCAGAAATTTTGAAAACAACTTCTGAAAGGTACCCGAGTCTCTTACAAGTGGGCGTGACATGATATAATTTTCTCCCCTAAGAGTCAGATAAGAGGTACCAAGTCTAAAACAATAAGTATATAGTCGAACCTCCCATAAGCGACCACCCAAAACGTCAAGCTTTGTGGTCGCTTACGAGAGGTGGTCGTTTACGAGAGGTTCCAACTATATTATTATTAGTGATTTGACTGTATTAATTCTGACAGACACCCTAAAAGGTACCGTCTTGGTGTCTTGGTAGTCCTTTTAAATCTGAGACACCCTAAGAACTGGTACCAAATCACGGATTTCAAACCCTAAAATGTATGACGAGCACTCCATCACCTCATGTATGGGATTCTGTCCCTCACACCCCCCATACCCCCAATCCCCCCCCCCCCCCCCCCCCCCCCGAGCTCCTGGGTCAAATCCACTGCAAATGCAAATCTATTTTTAGTTATTACAATTCTGAAGTTATTATTATTATTATCATCATTATTATTATTATTATTATTATTATTATTATTATTATTATTATTATTATTATTATTATTATTATTATTATTATTATTATTATTATCATTATCATTATTATTATTATTATTATTATTATTAAATATTATCATTATCATTATTATTATTATTATTATAAATGTAAGTCTCAGAAGAAATGGATGTGTTGCATGTAGCTGCACTTACTTGACTTTGTTTTCTTTATTCACAGCTCCGAATATGGCATATATAGTGAAAACTGTGGTCTTGACAATGTTACTATGTCGTGGGGTCATGATGGTCAGTGTCAATCTTTGCTTATTTGTTACTGATTACATTCAACATACCTTGTAAAAATTAATACCATTTTAAGACCAGGGACTGCGGAGAGGGGGGATGGCTAAAGGGACTTTAACCCCCTCAATGAAGGCAAGTTTCCCATACATTTTCTATAAAAAAATAATCCATTTCCAGGTGTTTTGAAGGCTTCAGTCCCCCCCAATATGAGACTCGCTCCGCGATCCCTGAAGACGCCATGTTAAGCATGTGCGCAACGACCTTTATTAAGTAACACAGGGATACCAAGCATTTATTTAACATCCCATCTAAGTTAAACTGTGTACCGAATCATATACAACTTAGTTCAATGGAAAGAACTGATATTTTTAAAACAAACAAACAAACAATAAGTTAAGTCCCAATGACAACTGTGTCATAAAATGACTGTAAAAACTAATGTTCATCCTTAATATGTCTTGTAGTCTGCATGCCATGAGGGTGGTTTTCTGATCCTGCTTGGATGAAGAACAGGTTGGGTTACTGTGGGCATAGCTGTCTCGTTGATACTTTCAGGAACACTAGGTCCTATTTCGGTGGTCTTGTCTGTTGTTTTTGAGAAGCTTGTTTCTGCTAATAGTGGTGGTGCGATGTACACTTGATCAGATGATTTGTTTATGACACTGCTGTTGCGTCGATATGTGCACTGATGTCACCATGCTCTGTGATTACAATGTAAGAACGAGGAGCTGGATGTTCTGCTACAACAATAACAGGATCCCATGTCTTAGTATACAATACAATACTTTATTTAGACACGTAACACTTAGGAGCTTACAGAAACTCGTTAAAACGGGTACGTGTATGCGTACACGAACACTGTCACCAGTGGCTTTGCTCTTAGGTCATGCTGTTTCTTGTGTTCCATTTGACGCTGATGTAGATCATACTTGACAGGTAATATATCCTTTAGTCTTCTGCTCATCAGGAGTTGTGCAGGTGAATACTTCATTCCAGTAATTGGTGTATTCCAGTGTTCCAGTAGGGCCAAATGTGGCTCTCGTCTGTCGTGGTGAGCTTTTCGGAGTAGACTCTTTACAATTCCAACAAACCTCTCACTCTGACCATTGGACTGTGGGTACATGTATATCTGGGGCTATTCGTTATGAATCCCCATTCTTTGGCAAATTCTTGCATAGTGTGGCTAGCAAATGGCATGTGTTATCTGCAATCAGAGTGTCTGGAATGTCACTGACGTGCAAAGATAGGTTTGAGTGCATTTATCACTCCCTTTGCTGTTTTGCTATTTTGTTTTCAAGCTTTGAAACTTCCGGGTACTTTGAGAACAACAAGTCTACAACAAGTACATAGTCATGTCCACCGAAGTCAAAGATATATGTGCCTAACTTTGACCAGGGTTGGTACTTCGTGAGGTATGAGCGGTTCTTTCTGGTTCCTTGGTTCGGTAGGTGGCACATGTTGCACATTGACAGGTCTAATAAAAATAATAAAAATACACTTTATTAACGTGTCTTAATGATCTAGCTTACAGTGACAGCAGGCTAATTGGGGACACCTACGTATTGTTCAGTGTCCCTGCTCATATTTGGCCAGTACATAATCTCTCTGTCTCGTGACTTGCATTTTCCATGCCTAGATGGCTCTCATGTAGCTTGTTTAATACATTGTTAATAGAGTCGTTTTCGTACGAGTAGGAAACCTACGGCACGGAGTTACGGTCACGGTACGGAATCGAACACATTGTATTCAACCAATCACACCGCGAAATCATTTCACAACCAATCGGAATGCTTGGATACGGCAAGGTCACGGCACGGTACTGCATGTCACTGCACGGCACAAGCCATACCGTAACTACTTCCCACTAATACGAAAACGACTCTAATGTTGCTCTGTATGCATTGGGTATGAATGATGACCATGTTCTCAACTAGCAATATACCATCTTCATGTATCTGTTCCTGTATAGGCCAATATGCATAGAGGTCTAAAGGCAAGTTGCCTTTGTGTTTGGGCCATACATTGCACACAAAGCTTCTTAGTTTGGTAAGCGTTGGGTCTGACATGCAAGACTTGCGGTGTTCTTCTAACTTCTCTTGAGTGGCTGGAAAATAGGTTACTGCACTATGGATGTGTAACTCTGATTCTGTTTGAGGTGCGGGATCATTGATGTAAGCGTGCAATAGAGTAGGTTACCTTCAGCTGGTACTTTAGCAACCTCATACCCCGTTCACACCAAGGCTTAAACATGTTTTAAAGTGGTTTAACTAAACAGGTTTAGGAAATTATCTACAAACACTGCATAATCTTTGGCACAAAACTGCTGATAAACTGTCCTTTATGTTGCACAGTAGAAAGTCCAGGTAGTTTGATTCTTGTGAAATTAGCTGATGCCCTCAAGTTATAGAAGCGAGAACAAACTCAGTTTAACTAAACAAGGTTTGGTGTGAATGGGGTATCAGTAACATTGATTGAAGTACTAGTCTGAAGCCTTATATAAAGGCTTCTTCATAATCAATTCAAGGGGTTTGTGGTCATTCTGTACATGAATTTCACGGTCGTAGACAAAGTGATGGAACTGCTTTTCTATGGCAAATACAATGGCTAATAGTTCCTTTTCTATTTGGGTATACCTATAGTCTCTGCGTCTGTCAGGGCTCTTGACTGGCAAACGTTATGGGCTGATTGTTCTGCATAATTGTTGCACCAAGTCCAGTAGAGGATGCATGTGCTTGAATGGTTACTGGTAGTTTTGGGTCATACAGCTTGAGGACTGGTTCGCTGCTAATGAGGTTTTTGATCTTGTTCAACGCTTCAGTATGCTCTGTCTCCCACTGGAATGGTACTCTGTCCTTTAGTAGGTTACACAAGGGGCTCATGGCTGACTTGAGTGGGATATAAAGGCAGATAGGAAATTGACAATTCCAATTAAGCTCCTTACTCCGTGTCTGTCTGTCGATTCTGGCATGTTCTTAATGGCTTTGATATTTGCCTCATCTGGTCGTAAGTGTCGTACTTCGGTCTGCTTGAATTGTGTTTTCTTTTGGTTGAACTTCACACCTTGGGAGCGGGCTCTCTCAAATAACTTCTATGTAGCGCCTTAGAGCCTTGGATAGGGCGCTATTATTATTATTTTATTATTGAGAGTTTTGTCAGCCTCTTGCTGTTGCAATGAGCATGTCGTCATTAGATCACATGCACAAAGGTCTTGTAGGTCCACTTTTGGAGGATCTCTGATGCTCTGCTAATACCAAATGGCATTCTTCGGAACTTGAAATGAATCTACCGTAGGGTCTACTGAAGGTACAAAGCTCTAGGGGCTGTCATCATCGAGCTCAACCTGCCAGAAGGAGTCTTTCTGATCTAGAATGGTGAAGCATTTCTTTCCTCCTAACTTGGCTGACACATCTTCAAACGATGGAATCTGGAAGTGCTCTCTGCGGATGCTTGCCGATTCAGCTGTTTTGGATCAAGGCATATAGACGTAAGGATCCATTCTTTTTCTCTGTTATCACTAGGTTGTGTACCCAGTCAGTGGATTGACCCACTGGATCAATAACACCTTTTTTCGTCATATCCCGGCTCTAATTACTCCTTCAGAGGTTTATTTAATTTATTTTTATTAAACTTCCACTGAGTACAAAATAATGTAGAGCTTGTGGTACTCTTCAGGGCGGTAAAGGATGGCTGTCTGAGCATCATCCTTCATGCAGTCGTATTGTGTACTTCCCCGAATACTTTCCAAGACCAGTGAAAACGTCAGAGTTTCCTTGGCTAGCATCTCAAGAGTAAGCGGTTCCTCTTATTCAATATTGTAGAGTTCAGCACGAACAAAGTTCTCTTCTGGACTGATTAATCCTAACGATCTGTTTATCTGTAATCAGAGAATTGCGACAGTCTTTATTGTGGGGCTGTTGTGTTGCCTACTTGAAATGGCACCCATCCCTTGTCATGGTGCTCTAGAAGTGAATTTCCTAGTGCCTTGAGCTTGACTAGAGACTGTGAGACCTGGCGTTCCTTGTATCTTCTTCCAAGTCTTTATAGGCATGATGTTGGTTCCTGCTCCTGTATCAATCTTCATCTTTATTCTTGATTGACACACTTTTACTTCAACATACCATGCTTTGGCATCATCACTGGAGGACATTTCCACTGTCAGACACTTTGGCCACTGAGCCAAGAAAAAGTTCTTCATCGCTTGATGACCGGGCTTCCTGTGGTGCACTTGCACCATGGACACTCCTGTCTCTGCACACAGATGCAAAATTATTTGACCAATGCTGGACAACGCCTGGGTTTGTGAGTAGTCCCACAGCGACTACACTTCCTTTGTGACTGTGAGCCTGTGTTTGTGGACGTTTCCGGTTGGTAGTTGTTTTGTGATGAGTAGTTTCTTGGCTTCTGTCTTCTTTGTCCTTCTAACGAGTCTACATCTTTAGTTTCACTTACTGTCCTACCTATAGTCACTACTGGATGAAAACCTGTGAATGAATCTGTGAAAATTCCTGTGAAAAAACTATAAAGATTCACAGGTTTTTCACAGGTTTTTATCCAGTAGTGAGTTATGACCTTCATGCAGGTATACATGCAGTATGCCAAGTCCTGTACAAAGTGTTCTAAAAACATATAACTTTTGACTTTTTAGAATATATGTACCGTGTGCTTAAAGGAAATTATTGCATGATTCCACAAGAGGCAAGTGTTATATACAGCTTATTTGACATTTTAGTGTGTAGTACGGCTGGATATTTTTACGAGTCTGCAAAGACAAGTAAAAATTTCCAGCCTTACTACACACTAAAATGTTAAATAAGTTATTTATTATCCAACCCTTTTGTGATGCGAAAAATACACTCCTCCAGTGAAGGATATTTATATAAAAGTGCGCGCGCGAAATAGACGAGTAAAAATATCGCTGGATATTTTTACTCGCTCCAGTCCTACTCGCGCGATATTTTTACTCGTCTATGTATAGTTGGATAATAACACTGTATATTTAACAATAAATTATTGGTGTTAATATAAACAGGTGAATATCAGAGAAATTTGCAAAAGTAACGATCAGTAGGCATAATTGTAAACGAGAACATTCGGCCGCCATTTTAACGCTTTCAGTTGACTGTTTGTTTGTATATCAGTGTACATCAGAGTTGTGAACTGCATGGATGCGAATCAGTCACTAAGAGTTGATTTACACCGTGAAAGAGTCATATGTTGACGTATTATCAATATTTGGAGTATTTGGAACGCTCTGCCAAATATTGTTAAGTCTAGATCTTTTGATATTCTCAGTGAAAAATGATTTTATCATCAACATCATAGTAAAACATGAAATATGCATCTGCGCATTATTGGATGAGCAGTTTACAACACATTCGCAACACTGCCTGACTCGTGTTGCTATATCTAGACTGAATAAAGACGGTTACAGAGGAGCAAGTTTTCTATGACAAGTTTTATAATAACATTAAGAACAACTTCATCATCTTCTAGCAGAGCACAAGTGCTCCACTAATCGGGGACACTTTGGTAGCTATTGTAGCATAGGTCAAGGTAGCTAGCATAGGTCAGTTTGCATTGACAAGTTTTATTTGCTCGTCGCTGTAAAGGGAATCTTGACAAGTTTTCCTTTACAGACGAGCAGATTCAGACGAGCAAATAAAACTTGTCAATGCAAAACGTGTCATAGAAAACTTGCTCGTCTGTAACAAGAATAAAGTTAACTTGTTCATGTATCATTGTAGGGCATGTACATGATAAGGTACCACTCGTTTTATCCTTGGCATACATCTGGAGAGTACAACCATCTATGTAATGATAAAGACAGAGAAATGCTTCCATGGGTCATTGAATTCAAGTAAGATAAAGTGTATCTTTGTCTGGTTTTCTTTATTAGAATCTTTTATCAAGCTCAACATTCGTGGCGTGTTAAAACAACTGCAAACTCGAGTCAAATGCTGCAGCTCATTTAAGTATCATTATATTAAATTATTATTAAGTTATTATAATTATTACTACTGTATAAAGGTTGGTGAAGGTTTTGTTGCATCTTGCATGCTGCATACCAAGCCCGAAATGTATTGTGGATCATATAATGTCAGCATGCACATACAGAAGAAAATATGCTGGCTCCATATTGCGAAGACAAAGTTTGGGAAAATTCCAGGGGTCCACATTGTTGTGATCTTTCGCTGACTCCATTCACATCGCCCATAGTGCATTTCGGGCTTGGTATGCAAGATGCAACTAAATCTTCACCAAACCGTTTTGAAATAGCTGTATGCTGGTTATCGACATGTAGGGAGAGGTTCTGTGACAGGGTGTAGCCCAAAGTGAATATAACAACCACACCCCATTTCTATGAGTTCAAATAGTCAACTCGACGCTACGCGCCTCGTTGACTATTGACTCATAGAAAACTCGAACTCGTAGTCTAATTGTTTTAGTAGAAACCAACTAGCATACTACCTTCGATTTTATACCAATATTTATTGATATTTCGCTTTGTTTTTGTGCAATACGCCGGCTTTTTCGCTACTCACTATCTATCACTCACGTTAGCTAATCAGATTGCAGGATTCGTGAAAGTATTCTAGTTGGATCGGAAAATAACAATAAACAGCGTTGCATTTTATCACCAAATCCTCCGACAGACGTCTGCTAAAACAGTCCCCGGTTCCCAGCGAAAAGCATTCTAGCTGATTATATAGTTAGTATATTTTGGTGTTTTTTATTCATATTACAATATGACTATCTTTCTTCCTATAGCAAGTTCGACTTGTACTCCAAGTCTGATGAAGTTCCCGATATGGATGTTCTCAAACCTTACTACCAAGGTTTGATTGACAAATACTGTGGTCCTGGTCTGCTAAAATGGTAAATCCAAGTTAAAGTAGTGATGGACTATTAGAGCATGATTGGCCAAAGGATGCGTATTCCGCGTGCTTTATGAGAGCACACAGCACGCGCGCGCAGATATTCAAACATTTTTGTAACGAACAAAATTGAAAACTTGCCTTAAATTCATAATTGTATTTTATAAAAGAAATAGAAAACTTGTCCGCTGTGCTATGTGCAGATTTATAGCACTTGGGGACTGATCAGAACACGAGAGACGTGTTGAGAAGCACTCCGCTACGCGTCGTGGTTCTCCTAACACGTCTCTCGTGTTCTGATCAGTCCCCACGTGCTATCAAATCTGCACATAGCACGCGCGCTCGTTTTCGATCTATGTAATCTGTAAAAATATGTTTTGTTTTGTTCTTTGTTGTTCTCAGGTGATTCTGTGGGATCAAAAGTAAAAAGACGAACTCACTTCTAAATAATGAGTAAATAATGAATAAACAATGTTAGTTTATAAATAAGGTTTTTGTAAATTTTACATATGTCTAAATGGAACTCAGTGTGTAATAATAATAATAATAATAACAGTAGAGTGCTCACATTTAATCCATGAAATAGTGCTAACTAATTAGTGCTAAATAGTACTAATTAAACAATAGAAAACAAAGGAGTTTGTGCTATTTAGTACTATTTAGTTAGTTAACTATTTCACGATATAATATTTGCACTCTAATAATAATAATAATAATATATTGATAAGAGTGACTATGGATAAGCAATTTATTAAGAAAACCAGCGATAGGATGCGACGTTTCGTTGTCATCATGACAACATTGATCTTAATAAATAATAATAATAATAATAATAATAATAATAATAATAATAATAATAATAATAATAATAATAATAATAATAATAATAATAATAATAATAATAATAATAATAATAATAATAATAATAATAATAATAATAATAATAATAATAATAATATAATAATAATAATAATAATAATAATAATAATATGCAACTTATATAGCGCTATTTCAATACTCCATAGCGCTTTACAACTGTTCAAAAATACTATTTAACAATTAGTCACCAAAGGCGAGGTGAATATCGGTGAGTCGAGGTTATTATCACTGCTATTCACTGAGCCTGAGGTGACTAATTGTTTTAGTAGAATTACACAGGTGATTATTTGAAAAATTAAAAATAAATAAGCATTTTAAAGAAAATAAATGTTTATTTCATATTTCAAAGGCTGCATGGCAGCCATTTTGTCAAAATGCTGTAGGTAACTATCGAGTAATAGTCCGAAGTTCTCGACCAATCAGCGCTCTTGATTTTCTATAATCACCTGTGTAATTCTACTAAATAGAAATAATATGTAAATGTAATGTAAATTAATTTTCTTTTCATAGCTCGCTGTAAAGTGTCTTTTATTTTAAGAAAAGGCACTTAAAATACCCACTTATTATTGTTATTAAAAATATTCAACCTCACTTATTGCATATCCAGCGTTTTGATTGGTTCCTCGGACGGGGGTTCTCTGCTCCGAGCTCTATCACAGGCAGCCCAACCATTTTAAAATATACATGTACTGCGGGACGCGCGGGATGCACACAGGAAGCCCAACATAGGACATTACTCAACACAGGGAACCCATCAAAAAAAAGACGCAAATATCATGTTATTGAATTATTTAGTAGCCTCAAAAGGAATGGTTGGGCTGCCTGTGACTCTATATGAGTAAGCAACGAGGATATACGATGTCCTTGTCAGCCACCTAGTGTTTCGACTCTTACCGTCCAGTTGGCTCGGTTGAATACCGGTCTATTGTGCAGGAGTTTCGTGGTAGAGTCCCGGCCGGACCATTAGTCAATGTCTTAAAATAATTGAGGAGAAGGTGCTGCTTTTGTAATTACATCTACAAATAGTTAGACCTTCACGTGGCTCGGATGACCACGAAAAATGGCGGTCCCGTCTCTCCACACTCCATTACATTTACATTGCACCAGAGGGACGTACATTAAAAGAACCCACACCACTGTCCAAAAAAGAGTAGGGCACGAAGTTTCCGGTGTGTGTGGCCGGACGGACCTATACTACCAAAGTGTCCCCGATTAGTGGAGCACTTGTGCTCTGCTAGAAGACTTAGGCACTCAAATAAAGTTGTTATTATTGCTAAACACGAACATCTGAAAGTAATAATTTCAAGGCCATATGATATTCTCTATCAAGCGGTCACTTTCACTCAAATTCCCGGAAATCGGTCCCCATACATACTGTAAACTTGACCTCTATTAAGAGAGGTTGACTGCAAAATTCGAAGAAAATGAAAGAAAGACGGAAAATGAGGATTAGCTGATTTCAATCACGTTTTGGTCATAGTTTGTGATTGGGGTCTAAATTAAATCCACGGCATTAGTTTCTTAAAATATCATAATGCCGGCAATCTACAGGCCATGCAAATTTGGTGTATTGAGGAGGCCTGGGGCGAGATCAGTGAAAATAAGAAAATTAGGGTATGTTTCAAGGGTCGTTACTCGTAGGCAATAAGGATATTAGAACAAAAAACACATTTGGTATTATATTTGATCTATTTCTAATAAATCTAGCTCAATTTTCTTCAAAACGTTAAATTTTCGAAGAATATACAGCTCTATTTTGAGAAAGGGTTTTTGTCTAAGAAAAAATATGAAAATATTGTATTTGAAGAGTAAGTTTTGGCGAAACGTCTGATCATCCAGCGGATTTATAGAGTTCGAAGTATAAGAAAGCTTGTTAAATCAAGTTTTTCCTGGGTAATTTCATAGAAAGTTTGAAAAATCCAGTCAAATTCTCTGAAAATCACACACACAAAAATATTATTTTTACATTTTATTCTGGAAACAAGACGCTCAATGAGCGTACACTCGGGCTTAAGACAAGGACAATGTCAGTTGGGTGAGGAGAGACCTGACAATGACTGACAGTTGCGTGACGAGGGAGACTATGTATATACATGTATGTGTCGAGTTCATTTGATTTGCCTTTGACTTTGAGTTCATTTGATTACCTTTTGACTTTGAGTTCAATTGATTTGATTTTGATGAGTTCGTGTAAAGGCCCGCTCTCTAGCTTCAGATCCCGAAACGTCGAGTTTGGAATTGAGTTCGAGTTCGGGTTCGAGTTATGGTTCGAACGTCGAATAAAACAAGGACATCTTCTTCAATACAATATCATTTCTCTGACGTCGTGACAATCAGTGACAGTTGAGTGACGAGGGAGACTATGCGTCGGGTGAGTACGTACATGATACGTCTGGAGGTTGCATAGGTCAGATGGTTCTGATAACGCCCTCACGTTTGTTTTTGTTAAATATATTTTAAGCGAGCTTCTAGTCCTTCTACCACTTCTAGTCATTGAACGATGAACTAGAATCCTGACCTTTTAATAGCTTGAAGATCTACAGCTGCTTTCAAAACTAAGATTCAAATCTACTTGAGTCCTTCCTGTGTGTCGTTTGTTTTTTTCTTATCTGCTGAGTAATCTTGAAACTCGATACGATTAAATACGTCGCATACTTTCGTCATTCTTTAGCCGAACAAAACTACGACTACTACGACTACTACTACTACCGAAAAACGCATTTTATAACTCGGGCTTCCTTCGGAAGAGCCCGAGTAATAAAGGAAAGTTGACATTTGAGCAAAGAATAACAATACAACAAGACAATTGTGATGCTTGATTTATTATTTAGGAGGATAAAGGAGATTGAACATTAATGTTTTTGAAGAAATTGTGTGTCACAATATAGTCACTTTGGAAACGAGTGTACCTTTGGCGGTCGGGATATAGCGTACCTTTTGCGGTCTGGCCTGATATAGTATGGTTTTCGCAATGACGCGCCCAATTACACCGCTCTTTGTGTCGGTCCGACCTTTGTGTCGGAAAGCTAGCGATCGACACAAAGAGCTGCTGCAAAGGAGGCTACCAGCGTTATCATTGTTGCGACTTACAGTTTTACCAAATAAAACAGCTGCAGAAACAACGTTAACATTTCTAGGATATGGTATGGAAAATCGCAAATTTAGGTCTGGGAGAGGGTCGGGGGTTTGACGTCCGTCGCACACCTCTACCCGAATGCGCCCTTAGTACCACCCAGGCATCATCGTCATCATCATTAAACACCATGACCATTATCATGAACATCACCACCATCAACAACAATAACAGCGGCAAGAACACCATCAAGACTGTAGCGATGCTTGGCACAAATAGTAAATGATGCCAAGTATTCCAAGTTGTTAGAGAAAATACCCACTCTGGCTAAAATCAATTCGACCTCAGTATTTAAATGTCACTTACTCGAATGGTATCAGGTCGTTTCGCTTCTAAAACTTTTCGCCTCCACATTCAAAAGTCGTTTCGCTTCTAATGGCAAGTCGTTTCGCTTCTAATGACAGGTCCATATCAAAAAATGCCTCATACAAAAGTGTCGTTAGCTCAACCAGCTTTTATTTCCTTATTTGGACATTTGCACTTACCATATTTGGAATCCCTGTAAATATTTTCGCTTAAAAGTACGATTTTCATCGAAAAATCCATCCAAACTTACAGGAATTCGATCGAATGAATGTCAACTGATCAGCCATTTTGTTTCACGGCCATAGGGGCCTGGAAAAGCGAAACAGGGTGACCAACCAACTCGTGCCCAGTCCCCTAAGGGTAAACGACACCGATTTGTTGATATGCGTTCGCTTCTAAATGAAAGTGATGAAATATCAAGAGAAATTTCAAGAAACATCGTGAAATACTAAGAGGAGGCTAGTGAAATACATTATATATGTTAAATACTTGATATCGTGAGGACAATATTTACCTCCATTTACGAGTTATTAACCACAGACGTCTGTGATTCTTAGACTGGGAAAGGCTCGATTTTCGATTTTCAAACATTCAGAGTAAAGGCTTGTTTACACGACAGAGTTTAAGCGATTGGGTTGTTATTAGCAGTGATCGCGACAAAGCGAGTGTAGAGGTAATTATCATTCAGATAAAAGCCTAATTTTCCCAAGCGGTCACTCCATGGATGCGAAAGCACTCTTGTGTGACATCAGCAAGGTTCCTTCAGCAACAAACAATCAAACCCCGCGATAAATTTAAGTCCCTAGTTGGTGGATTCACTTATTTTGTGCACAAGAACATGTATTGTGTTTAAAAAAGCTTATTTTAAAGATAGGAAAGAAAATAAAAGTCTATTTCCCAAGCGTTACAGCGTTACTTTTTCGATGCGAAAGCACTGTTGTGTGACTTGAATGTGACAGCTCAGTAACCAAGCTACGCGATAACTGTTCTTCTTATGTTAGCGAAATACAAATGATTACTGTCCAATTCTTCAAACTCTTATGTTATAGTATACACGTATTTCGTGTCGATACCATTTGTACAGTATTTTCCAAAATCGGTAGTCAGTTCGGACATCTATCTGATCAATAAGTATGTCAAACCCCGGGATCAAACCTTCCTTAGAAGCGAACGGACCATGCGAAAGGAAGTATATTTTTTTAGAAGCGAAACGACTGGAGGCGAAAAGACTTAGAAGCGAAACGACTGTAATTCCAAACATCAGGTCGTTTCGCTTCTAAAACTTTTCGCCTCCACATTCAAAATGTAGTCATGTAGTCATGTTTACCAGTATTCTATTAAGTGACATGTAGTCATGTTTACCAGTATTCTATTAGTGACATGTAGTCTGTCATGTTTACCAGTATTCTATTAGTGACATGTAGTCTGTCATGTTTACCAGTATTCTATTATATTGTTAAGTGCGTCTGTATTTTCTTTCCCAGATATTCCACAGGAGGAAACATCCATTGCTGATGCCACTGCCATGGAAGTGGAGGAAAATACTGCTCCAGCCTTTGAGATTATACAAGAAGGAACAAAGAGGGGGAAACAATGACGTTGAGGGCTGGCACAATGCCCTCAATCGCCGTGCTTCGGGACGCTGTCAGCTGCCGTTCTACAGCCTGGTCCAGCTGCTTCAACAGGAAGCCACATTAGTGTCACTTCAGGTAAGATAATTATACATGTATTGGTATAGTTCAGATCATGCGAGAGCCATACAATTAACTGACACTAATAAATACTTGGTATTATTATTTTAGGTACGCCTGGTTTCAGAACGCAAGCTGAAGCGAATGCAGCGCAAAAAGTACAGAGAGTTACAGAGCAAGATCTTCGATGCTTGGGAGAAGTACAATCAAGGAGAAAAGACTGCGTCACAAATGTTGAAGACCTGTTCACGACTAAATGGCCCGATCATCCCCAGACAACAATGAATAATGTGTACATAGGATTTTTCAAGTTGTAATAAGCTTACATAATTTCTATTTTAAGCTTATCATAACTTTAATATTTATCGAATTTTAGCTTTTGTGAATTAATAAAATAAGTTTATATTGATATGAACCGTGTCATAAACATCCTGACGTAGTCAATCGATAAAAATCAATAGGATACATTTAGTATAGAAAATGAACTAGAAGTTCTTGATTGAGATGCGTGACACTGTACTTTTTAGATAAAACAACGGTAAACAAAATTATTTAAAGTGTCAATTGTATTTTTACAGACGTTTCGGGCATAGCCCTTCATCAGTGTACATTTAGTAGGTCTGGTGGGAAAACACTATACAAAATCAATGTTTTGGAAGCGCTTTACCTGGTTCATAAGCTCATGATATGATCACTTGCAAGTTTTCTAAGGCGGCGCCATTTTGTTTACAAGCAAACTCACCCCCAGGGCCCTATCTTCTTGCTATTCTCGAGAAGAGAGGGCCCTGGGCACAAAGTTGGTTAATCACTGTCCAGTTAGCGAAATACAAATTAAATGATTCCAAAATCGGTAGTCAGTTCGGACATCTATCTGATCCATATGATTAAGCGATTAAGTATATCAAACCCCGGGATCAATAGTTTACTCTTTGGAAGCGCTGAAAGCACTGTTGTGTGACTTGAATGTGACAACTCAGTAACCAAGCTATCTATATCTGCTATAACATATAACGTATCTTTGTTCATAAATGTTTTTAAGATGCTTCCGCACGTTTGTTGTTTACAGTTGCTAGCTACGGCCGGTGTTGTGGTTACGGCGTTGTTTGTCACGCATCACTCGATCGAACGTAACTTGTGCTGAATAACACGTTTGACATCTAGATCAAACAAACATCAAATAAAGTGGACTGATTTAAATCTTCAGATGTTTCTTTATGATTAGATAATTATACATGAAACCACAGGCTCACCAGCCTCTGTTTGTGTATTGGAGTTATTGGGCTTCCTGTATCTTATTTGGGGGTTGCTTGTGTATTGGGCTTCCTGTGTCTTATTTGATCGGCTGGCCGTTGAGTAAACTTATAAGCTAATTAGTCAGTGAAAGAATACCCTGCGAGCTGAGGGTTTTTCTAATTCGCATCACTCGAACGTACGGTATTGGCTGTAAAGGTCCGCTATTTTCCTTTTAATGACTCTTACGTTCTTGGTAATGAAAAACCAATTCGGCCGTACTGATATGATACATTCAAAATATCAAAATAATAACGATCGCACATGTCTGACTCGTGTAGATTTCAACTTTTATTCGGGCTTTTATTCCGCCGCCGGCAGGCAACTAATAAGCTGTATAACTGCTTGTATCATAGCAGTTCACTTTGATCATTTAATTGTGCGATATATCATCAGTATCTTGAAGCATTTCAGTTGTTAAAGTATACATTTTTAAAACTAACATTTTGCCGGGGATGATCTGGAATAGCGAAAACGTTCGTATCAAGTTTTTTGTTTTCCATTACGATAATATCTGTAGTTAGTTTTTCCTTTTAGTAGTAACTATTATTGCGAATCAGAAACAACAACTAGACGAATAAAGTTATTCAAATGTATCAATTAGTGAGGTGCGCCAGCTCTTGCTTGTTACTTGTTATTCTCCTCAAATTTGCATAATTAACTAAAGTTGCTTCACGTGAATAACAAAACGAGTACATTTACCCTTCAAAAACGTCAGTCCATGTGAAAGGTAGATACCCCTTCTTGTGAATGGACACTAATTCAGTCAGTCTAGTTGGTCAGATATTCCTAAAATCGGCTTAACTTCAGACACTAAAATCAGCTTCAATGATTTATACAAAAAGACTATATTTGCCAAACGTTCTTATCAGCGATATAAAACAGACAACTAACAAAGATCCCACAAATTAGAAGCCCTTATGTAGATGTTCCGAAACGCTGTTAAACTTTTTTTTAATTCATTTTAATCAGCTGTGGCTTGCTTAACAAAATGCATAAATTCGCAATTATTTTACTCTCGTCCCAGGCCCTCTCTCTATAGGAAATACCAATCCCATTTTTTACCATACCTTTAGGGGTGAGGCAAAAACCAACCCCACAGCTGTTATCTGCTATCAATACTTTATCTATGGCAAAAAGGTGGTTAAGTTTGGAAGACCTGTACAGGACCCGAAATGATCCCTGGCTCCGAAATGATCCCTGGCCCCGAAATGATCCCCAAAGTGGTTAGACTGGCTCCGAAATGATCCCGGACCCGAAATGATCCCCAGACTGGCTCTGAAATGATCCCCAGTGAAATTCAGGAATGGTTGAATTCAGTCCCGCTAATTAATTCCTTGGCCAACAAATTCTCAATGAAAATTATTATAGCGTTTATTTATTTTATTGAACAACTGAACGAGATTACATGTATACTTTTTATCAACTGTATTTTACACTCGTTCTCAGTAACACGCGCCGAAAGGTACATTTGTCTGGGCGACAAAGTTGACTTTTGGTGGACGTCAATCAAACAGTTTCCATGACAATCACATTTCCACGTGCATATTCCATTTGACGTAAAATAAAGTTCCGGATTGTCCTCAATCACCCGGCGAATGAGTCGAATTTCGGTTGCTAAATGAGGAACAATCAAAGCTGCATGTAGACAGATAAACAGAAGCAGTTCACATTTAGAAAATGGCATTTTCTTTACCTGTAATCGTTCGTGCCTTGGACTTTCTCCGCGGAGGATCTTTTACGTCGGCTGTGTTTTCGTACAGTCGAATTACTTTTTTTACGAATGTTTCGCTCACGCAAAGTATAGACATGCCTCTCTGCTTTAACATTACAACTCGCCATCGAAACGAATTCGAAAAAGGCTTGAAACTCCCGCTTGAATTACTGACTACTCCGGGAAGATGTGCTGTGATAGACCAAATCGGCTAACGCACTGTTTACAGAATTATTTTAATCACACATATATATTCACGTAAACATTAAATACACCACATTTTCTTTAAAGCCCTTTAAAATCACCATGCAAAAATATACGACGGCACTTCACTTGGTTGATCGAACCAAATGACTAGTTTATGATTGATATTCTTACAATATTTCGGCCTAGCTTTCTGCAATAGGGTCGTCTCGTAGACGAAAATCATACTCGCTGTCCAGAAGAAACTAGCATACTGTAAGAGTATTGAGACAAAGAAGGAAGAAGTAGATTATAACAATAATAATAATATCGGGACTTTGGTACACATACAATGTACATGAGTTTAATCCAATAATATTTTACAGAAGTTCATAATAATTAAATGTATATGAATGAAACTATAACTATAAGCATAGCACTTTGACTACTTATGTAAGAATATAACTAATAAATTATCCAAAGAAACATCTAGACGTTCACAATAGATTCGTAACATTTCATGATTTGATATATATTAGAAAAAGAAAGGAAGAAAGAAAGAGAGAGAGAGAGAGAAAGGCGAAAGGAAGGAAGAAAGATAGAGAGAGAAATGCGAAAGGAAGGAAGAAAAAAAACCCACAGAAACATGCAGAAGAAAGAAAAAGAGAAAAAGAAAGGAACGGGACTGAATATAACCATTCCCGAATTTCACTGGGGATCATTTCAGAGCCAGTCTGGGGATCATTTCGGGTCCGGGATCATTTCGGAGCCAGTCTAGACACTTTGGGGATCATTTCGGGGCCAGGGATCATTTCGGAGCCAGGGATCATTTCGGGTCCTGTACAGACCCCCATTTTCCGCTCAATCTTCGATGTTTACAGTCAACTTCTCTTAAGAGCGGATGTCAGTAAAAATCGAGAATCGCCGGACAACTAAAAAAAAAATCGAATTTAATTTTCTTTCGCCATATTATTCCTTTCGATGAAAGTTCCAGCGATTTTTATTTTAGGAGAAATTTGCAGTTTTTACTGAATCCCGCTTGACTGAAAATTTTCGGCTAAATTATAAGCCAACTTTGAACAGTCGGTGTGTGTTCATCTCTTGCTCTACAATTACAACATTCAGCAACCGTAATAAATGTTTCTTGGTCTTTTCTACTGTGGTATTTATTTTTCCGTAACTTTTGTAGTTATTTTTCAAATTTGGTTTTAAACAGGTATACTGAGCGCCATGAACGGAACGTTGAAATATAGGCAATGTTTGATGTACGAAAACGGAATCTGGTATACAATTTTTTTAGGAAAACGCAACGCCCCAGTAAAGATAGATAGATAGATAGATGCTTCACTTTTGCTCTTTCAGTTTAGAAAGTTTCAAGCACGGCCAAACAATGTAGCATTTTTGAGAAATAAAACTATTATGCTTGGGATTGCCAAAATTTGCATTAATTTCGACCTGTCATTGTAACATTTGCCTCTAATTAGTTTCCATGCCCAGGCCCCCTCTGACATGCCGTATAAACAAAGTCAAAATCACGTAAAAATTACAACATTTTGTGATTTTACTCGAAAAGTTCGTGAATGACAACCTTTTTACCTGTGAATTCATAATATATAATATCTTAGCTGTAATATAAGATAGTTTTGAAAGTGACAGCTTTGAAATTTAATGGGGCAAAATAGATTTAGAAGAGCTCAGTTGTAGCGATTTTCACAAGCGAGCGTGCCTTGTTGTCACGGTGAGACGGGTATAACTGTGTTTAAACTCTAATACGTATGCTCCAAGCGCATTTTTACCGCGAAAATCGGATTCAGCGATAAATTTCCTTTGTTTTCGGGTATAAGATTCACGTATATTACGATTAATTTCAATGGGGCAAACTTCCAAAGACTATAGGTCTTTCTCTGAATTGTTGATCGTCTTTTGTGTGTCGGTGGAGGCATTTGGAGCCGAGAGTTTGAAGGGAACTCAAATGGAGATTCTTCGAGCAATACACGTAGCGTTGCTCTCTCCTCGTCGAAGCGATCGCTGTAACCAACACAGTGAAGTTGTACTCGATTGCCGGCTTTATCCACGACTGTGCGAGATACTGTACGCTAGCTAGAGCAAATGTTCAAATTTATGGGCAATGAGTTTGATATGTTTACGATTACAAATTCGAAACAGAAGATTGGAGAGGGGAAAACAACTGCATTTAATTTTTCATTTCATTGATTCAAAATGTTGTTCAACAATTAAATAAGAAAAGGATTTCTGGAGAGATGGAACGCATTGCCTTTAAACTCCAAGATGTTATCGAGTGAGTCGTACTTCCTTTCTATTTGTTGGTAACGAGAAGTAACCTCATGCACATATGTATAATAATAATGATAATAAATATGTTATTTAGCTATAGAAGCATGGAGAGTCATCTTCTATTAGTTAAACTATTTATGGTAACCACACACTACACGATGGCAGAGGAAATGTCGAAACAAGGCTGGAAATTACTAGGCTCGTGTCGTGTTCTTCTTTCGATGCTTATGCATATATATATTTATTGCAATTGTTTCAATGTTTTTGAAACTTAAATATAAGTACACATTTCTTATCATCAGAGTCTTTATTGTATACCAATTGAAGAATCGTTGTCGGGTTCAAAATCATAGAACATAGAAGCTGAGACCGCTAGGATGTATGGGTAAGCGGAAAATCAGCTAAGTTTTATGTAGTCAGAGGAAAATTTTGTGTTGTTTTATATTGAAAGAAATCATCGCCAGAAATTCCGGTCATTCTGAGCCGGAAGTGACGCAACGGTTTTCATTTGGTGGAAGTATGACTTCGAGTGTCAGTCAAATTCGCTCCTAAACACGTTCAAGAAGGCTGCTTTAGTGAATTAAACACCATTCGAATTGAAAACAACTAGCAAACTGTATGTGTAAGGTATATTTAGAGCTCAATATTATCGAATAAATATTTTAGAAGCGAAATACTGGCTCATGTCGACGAAATCAATGAATAGCACAGGGAGCCCAAGCGCCCTCAGGCCCGGACTCGGAGAAATCAAACCAATTTCGACGGTATGCCTGTGCTTTAACAGCTATCCCATGGATCTTTACGGCAAATGAAAGATGGATGTCTGAGCTTTAGTTTGATGCCAAACATGCAGCAGTTCGGTTAAAATGTCCAAGTTTCAAGGTTCATTACTTCACAAGATGACTCTATTACAACTCCCAAAAAGTGTAAAGTTTGAAGTCAAAAAGGAAAGGTTTATAGAGCAGTAAACCAGTTCAATTTAATGGATCTAGAAGAACTAATATGTCTATTATACGAATCCACCTGGGAAAATTTGATGGAGCAATGGATTATCTTGCAATCCGGCCAAGACTCACATCGGTTGAACCGATTGATGACCAATTTGTCAATGATTTGGTGATCATGTATGTCGCTTTGCGTGAGAATTGTAGTATTATAGAAAACTGAATAAAGGAAAGGTAAGAAACTTGATTTTAAATGTTATTTGTCTTCATATACGTTAAAATGATATCGAAGAAACTATATCCACCTGGGAAAATTAGAAATATTGAACAGGTACGATTATATTTGCTATGGTTTGAACAAACATATACATTTCTTTGTAAAAATTATTCGTTAATTTGATGCTCACTTGGATGAAACCGCTGACTGGCTGCCGATCAGGATGTCCGGAATTTCTGGCCATGGATCTCTTTAAGCAAATTTCTACACGTATTCGGGAAATAAATTACGAATAAGCGACGTTATCATTCGACTCATTTCTATCCACAGTTCTGATTGGCTGAAAGACCTGCAAATAACTGTGTACAAATAACGGTCTGAGCATGCGCAGTGAAGATTGAGCAATGTTCCCTGTAAATAACGGTCTGAGCATGCGCACTATTGATCATTCACAGTGTAAACGTGGCAGCTCGTTTTCCCGAGCTGTCAGAAGACGAGATTGAGAATATCTTAGCTAAAAAAAAACGAGCCTAAACACAAAATACTAATGTAGCCGTAAATTTGTTTCGACAATACATTAGCCAGAGAAATATTCAAGAGGAAGAAGTAGTGAGTTCAAAACCAAGGCTGGCAGAAGTGTTTTATGCTCAGTGAAAGCTAGGAAAAGAAATGTCACCATATTTTTTCTTGATGTTTATATTCAATAAATTCCTTATTGATAGAAATGAGTCGAATGATAAAACAATTATTGAACTCGGTTTTCGCAAAATATCGTGATTTTGTTCGGCATCGGCAAATAATTAATCTGCGAGACACTGACAAATCACGATATTTTGCTCAACCTCGTCCAATAATTGCTTATTATTTGACTCATTTACCGGCCAGTTATCCCTTTTAAGTTATCCCTTATGTTCTATGATTTTGAACCTGACGATGATTCTTCAATTTAGTGTAGTTGTAAACAAACCGAATTCTGAATTCTAGCCAATCAATCTTTAAGACTGTCTGAGCACTTAGCCAATATATTTGACATATTCTGCCAATCATTTATAAGCGAGTTGGTTTTGTTGTTGTTCAAACTTTATTATAAATAGTGAATAGTGAACATATATCTTCATCAACATAAATACATGAAGATTTCTATTTCTAAATCGCTATCAGACACTTTCATATTAGCTTTCGAGTAATTAAATAAGCTAATGTTCAAAGATTGCATTTATTTTAGTTGATATTCAAGAATTGAGTGTAATTATTATTGAATTGGTTGATTGAGTTCTGGCTGCGTCATACACTTTTTTCCTCTTTGTTACTTAACTTGGCTCTGTCGCGAGTAGTTCTAAAGCTCTAATCATGGCTGTTGGAGAAGTACATCAACAGCACGCTATGGCGGCAGGGATCTGTGGAATATTCATACTCTTATGTGGACTTGGTGACTCTATAGCGGGAATTGTGTGGATCGCCAATTTTGCGACATTCGCAAATGGCTCGGGTCTATGGTCTGGAGTTGTGGTATGATTCCATTAAGCCTTAAGCTTATTAGTGTTACATTGAGCGACAAATGACAAATCTTCCTAATTTTACTGATTTTAAGACGGATAGAAAAGGCGTTATTTTCACAAGTTGAAGTTTTCAGTTCACAAACGTACATGGTAGCGAACGATCTAACATCTTTGATGTATCGCTTACAAACTAAGCTACAAAACTACATCAACTATTAAAATAGTGACTTGAATACAATGATTACTGAGTGATCATTAGTAAATCATGTAGATGTGGCTCTGTGGCTTCCTTTTCTTATTACCATATAAAGATATATATATGTATGCAAAGCTAGATTTGCCTATTGATTTATTCTAATCGCATTTAGTAGAAACCAACTAGCCGCTAGATTGGCTAACGTACTCACTATCTATTGCGTGATAGATAGTGAGTAGCGAAAAAAGCCGGCGTTTCGAACAAAAACAAAGCGAAAGATCAATAAATATTGGTATAAATCGAAGGTAGTATGCTAGTTGGTTTCTACTAAAACAATTAGACTACTCGTTCTCATTTTCTATGAGTTCAAATAGTCAAATAGTCGACGCTACGCGCCTCGTTGACTGTTGACTCATAGAAAACTCGAACTCTTCGAATTTTTCTTGAAATACGTCATCTGATATTGATAAAGTAATTCGATTTGCTTGATACCAATTGATTTCGTAGCCTGCAGGCACAGAACATCGAACATTCATTAATAATAATCAGATTCGAACTAAACGTGTTCTGCACCAATTTTTTCAAAAAACGTTGTCATCTGAAATCTGAATCTGTGACCGCAATGGATCGTAAGATTGTCGCCACCATATCAAAGGATATATCCACTACTCAAATCTACACTTTTACACGACCCCACAAGCTGTAGTTTTAACAATTTATCGTGTATAAATAAAAGTTATTATTATTATTATTATTATTATTATTATTATTATTATTATTATTATTATTATTATTATTATTATTATTATTGCTGCGAGCGGCAGGCGAGCAGCAACACTAATCTTGGTGTTCCTGTGTTACGACTGATACAGTCATTTGGCCTCCCCTCATGCAGCACTTCAGGGGTAAATTTACACACAATTCTGGTGACCAGCGGTGGTACAATGTTTACTCGACCTGTCGAACTGGTGAAATGTATTCACGTTCTCTTTGGTCTTTGGTCTTTGGTGGATATACGATGTGCTTACATTAGTTCAGGAAAGGAATGAATGAAAGAGAGCGAAGACTCGATATTTGGCGAGATTGTCTACCAGCCGTGTACACGGGAAGGATGAAGAAAGTTCGATGGCCGAAATCGTGCAAGAAATGAACCCGCGTAGAAAATAAACAAACGAATAGCTAGCTGGTCGTCTACATGTTTCTATGTTCTACGAAAAAGAACCGTAAAAGTAAATTACCGTACTTCGCATCGACAGTTTCACGAACCTATGATATGCAGCTATGCATCAATCTACTTCGTTATATTCTTTAGTACAGTACTAATATTAAAGACTGGCGTTTGATGAATCAAGATGAAATAGAAGATGTGTATCAAACGAAATCAACTCGAATTTTATCGCTAATCAGAAGTTCACACAATATATACAAGGCGCCATTTTGTAATTGAAACACAGGAAGCCCAAACACATAAGTGAATTATTATTATTATTATTGTTATTATTATTATTATTATTATTATTATTTAATATTTGTCAATTATTCGTCACTTTTTTTCTTCAGTTTATAGTGACGGGCGCTCTAGGTATTGTGGCATGGACTAAGCGTAATCGAGGAGCGGTAAGTAGAAAAACATTAATTTGTATAGCGCATGCTCCATGTGGATATGCACGCATGCGCTTTACCACAAGATAGAAAAATCATGTGTGATATTATTATATCAATTAAATCAATAAAATATGTTATAACGAAAAAACTGTAAATTAAACCATGCAATAAAATGCTAATCGTGTAGTAACAAGGTTACGTCAAGCCAAGACCGAAGTGACCCCGGGTGGGGGGGGGGGGGGTACTCCCATATATATATGCTATATAGGTATGTGCTCCCAAATAGGGTATGGTTTTTGAACCTCCAGATCCTTAATTGCGTACCATATTTTGCTTTTTCACCATAAAAATAAAATATTCGATCTTTAATTTGGGTGCACTTTTTTTAATTTTGACTAAAAAATCCGCTTAGCCTAAGAGCCAGCGTATGTACTTCTGATATTAGCGATTTCCTTGGGTCTATAATTGGGTCTATACTTCAGTGACAAAGGCTATGAGTTTTCCAATTCTTCATCCTTAAATAGGATCAGGGTTTCGACATCCAGGGGGCACACCCCTATCCTAACCCCCCCCCCCCCCCCCCCCCCCCCCACCCCTATCCTACACCCCTACACCCCCCCCCCCCCCCCCCCCCGGGCAAAATAAATGCTGGTTTTGATTCCCCAGATTATTCAAATCAGATCTTTTGTATGCGACGACGTGTGCTTAGCCTGTCAAACTCATTAATAATTCATAAGGTCAAAACAAAGGAAATTACGACCGTGAAGGGCATTGGGAAATGGATTTTTGATTAGCATAACATTTATCCACAGGCAGCCCAACTATAACAGATATATTATGCGCGTGCCTTTTTGACGGGCTTTCTGTGGTAGATCGCACATAATAAATATTATATTGGGCTCCCTGTGTTCTTTATCTTAGCTTTCTCTCAATTTTTCGGCACACAGAACAAATATAGCATAATACTACCAAATATGGAATTGGCAAGACACGTGCGATAATCTTTGTGATGTGATGCTATATGATAGTGTTGTAATGTTATACTTCATTCTTTCAGATGATCGCTTTTCTTGTACTGTGTATCATTTCATGCATTGTTGGCACAATCCAGGCACTTGTTGCAGGCATACTACATGCCGTGTATGTAGGTTATACAGCGTACACAAGATGCAGCAAGATGGGATATCACAACGGTGAGTTTACTACACTACACTACACTACACTACACTACACTACACTACACTACACTACACTACACTACACTACACTACACTACACTACACTACACTACACTACACTACACTACACTACACTACACTATACTACACTACACTACACTACACTACACTACACTATACTACACTACACTACACTACACTACACTACACTACACTACACTTAACTACACTACACTACACTACGCTACGCTACACTACACTGCACCGCACCGCACCGCACCGCACCGCACCATACCGCACCGCACCGCACCGCACCGCACTGTACACTACACTTGTCTTAGTCTCCCCAATTGTCAGTAAAATACTATCATTTATTTTATAGCTGAAGGCAGTTGTGAAAACAATACTTTCGTTGGTGGCCTTCTTGCCTTTATCATTCTTAGTGCGTTTGGAGCCGTCCTTGCTTTGGCTGGTTCGATAATTGGTTGTATGTCGGCCTGTGGGGGTCAACAGGTAACTAGATGACTTTCATTGAGAGCATACTAGCGCGATTCCGTACCGTTACCGTAACTCTATACCGTAGGTTTCCCACTCATACGAAAACGACTCTAATGACAGTACGAAAATACAACTTCACACTCGCCATTCCTCGTACTCATTCATCGATGTTTGAAATGTTCTCATTATAGACTGCTGGTACCGTGGTTGTGCAACAGCCTGCCGTTGTCATGCAATCTTATCCCGCACCCGTGGGATACCCGCAGCAACCTGGTGGTTATCCCGCGCAGGCTTATGCCGGACTCGCGGGACACCCGCAGCAACCTGGTGGTTATCCCGCGCAGGCTTATGCCGGACCCGCGGGGCCTGTTCCTCCTCAGTATCAGGAGAAAGAAGGCACACCTTGAACAAAACAAATAGACGTTGCCCATGGCAACTGATTATATAAACATAACAAACGCTCTTTAATCAAGTAATGCTGGCAGGGGACTGGGACCAAGTCCGTATAACTAATTCAACAAGACGCTCTACTAGCGTGAACTTGGGCTTCTTAATAAAGCTGTTTTGATAGATTTTAAATGTGAAACCTAATAGCTTGTATCATCATACAGAAGTAGTTTTAGCCTACATGTATTACTTGCAGAATTTAAGTCACTCGTTGCGTGACTCAGTAGAGCATGCATACGTAATTAGCTTCAACACTCACACTCCTATTTGACAGCTGCATGGCGAAGCACATTTCGATTGGCATATTGTAAAACATGGACTGGACTTGGACTGGACTGGACTCAAAAACTGTAAAACATGGACTGGACTTGGACTGGACTGGACTCAAAAACTGTAAAACATGGACTGGACTTGGACTGGACTGGACTCAAAAACTGTAAAACATGGACTGGACTTGGACTGGACTGGACTCAAAAACTGTAAAACATGGACTGGACTCAAAAACTGTAAAACATGGACTGGACTCAAAAACTATAAAACATGGACTGGACTCAAAAACTGTAAAACATGGACTAAAAAACAGCTGAACAGGTGAATTAAATAATTAAATCTTTCTCCGATGAAGGGCCAAGGCTCGAAACGTTAGTAAAGTTTTAACTTTTAACTTAAAAGTACTATTTTTTACGGTGTTACAGTTTTCCTTTTACCTATCTTTATATCAATTTAATAAACCTTTTTTTTCTTCTTGTGGTTATGATCTAGGCAAAAACGACGAAAATTCCTTCACTGATATATAGCTGAGAAGCGTATCTGCGAGAAATAGTACTAAAAGCATATAATACTGCACATGGAGCATGGAGTAATAACGAAATAACAACCGAATATGAATTAAGATATCACAATGCTAAAGACAACCAAACAACACACTGGCCATAAGGCCTATTCAGCTGTTCGTATCTTAGTTTGATAGTAATCACATATCAATGATAAATTATTTGTAATATAAAATTTATCAAGTTATTACAATACAGCCCTTTGTGTTTATGCGTCATTTTCAAAGAGTGTCGCTAACGAATTTCTATAGTTACGGGGTGGGTATTCTATAATCAGCTCCGGCATTATTGAATAGGTTCATTGCGGGTTTAAAATTGTTTTGACTTGATCTGATCACGGCATATATGTTCCCATCACGCACTCATCGCGGCACATGATGAGACAAAAGCAATTGACAGAAATTTTGATAGGGAAAGTTCAGTTTAGGACTGCATGTAGCTACTACTGTGAAGCCAGTAATAAAATGAATAGACAATGATCAAGAAGAGAAATGAAGGAAAGAAATTATGGAGAAAATAAAAGTAACGTCAAAAGAAAATGATGTGATGTCGGTGTAACAAAAATAAAGACAAACGTTTGACTGATAAAGCGTGACTTTCAAGTGTTCACTAGTTTACACAAGGGAGCGTGATTAAAATTATGATATCGTTTACACGATAATGATGATATCAACGGAAACTGGCGACTACGAAAAATGCCATTCAAATTTTAATCAACAAGAATATTTGGCAATCTTAACAATAATTTATCTGAGAGAACAGATATAAGACATATAATAGAAGTGTAACTATAAATAGGCAAACTATCCTTCTTCAGGTACAATATGTTGTGTGGAGAGTTCTAAAACTTTACACTACGTGCAGGCCGTAAAACGGAAATTTAAATGGCGTGCTGAGATACAGAAGATAAGAAAAAGATAATAGTAAAATGATAGAATAACAAAAGAACATGCAATGGTGTACTACCATCTGAACCCAAACTGTGTTGCCATTCGCCATCTAACCTACATTCCTGCTTTGTGCAAGGTGCCAGAAGACCTCCAACCATTTTTAACAACTAAGTACACAAAAGATTCAATGTTGTGACGTGACGCTTGTGACGTGACGCTATTTTATAGACTAGTTTATTTAAGTATTTGGTTTCCTTTATATGGTTTCCTTTATAAACGTTAGAGATATGCTTTGGCAGACCTCGTACAATTTGATCACAGTTGACGAGTTAATTGCTTCTTTTTTTAGAGGAGATGGATAACACCTTATATTAGTCTCCTTCGCAGCCGCCTGGGTGGTGTCTAAAAGGACCTCATTAATATAAAACAATAGAACGATGCTGTAACACAATAGATTCATTCTATTGTTTGGTCGGCCAAGGGCGGTTTGGGTTATGGAAACAAGCCTTTACCAGCCGCCTGAGGTCGAGTCACGCTACGTTTTCCGCGCACGCCCCAGCGTGACTCAAGGAGCAAGGATGGCACAGTTGGTTAGTGCTCGACTTTCTGTGTGGAGGTCCCGAGTTCGATTCCCAGTGACCTCGCATCCTTGTTTCGACTTCTTTCCATTCCATGTAGTTCTTTGTAGCTTTAAATACCCTTAATACGGAGCATTGATGGAAGAATGGCAGGGCCATACACAGCACAGGGGCAGGGGAGGCACTGAGTTGCCCCCCTAGCAGGGCAAAAAAGATACTAAAAAGTACTGAGAACTGTACTATTTTTATTTATTTTTTGCTGTTAAATATGTACTGACCCCCCCTTGAATTTTGGGTTATGTACTTACACCTAGAAATCCGATGATATTTCATCCCTTGATTTGTACTACTATTCGTGCAGAAACGTACGTAACACGAGAGACATATATTTGAAATCAAAAAGCTCTTCCTTTTAAGAAATGAGCCCAGAATTCTTTTGAAAGCACTCACGTTTTTGGCATTTTAATTGTTCAGTTGATGTAACATGCATAGGATAATAACATATATACTCTCTTACCGTTTAGAGAGTAGATTAGATCAAGTCCATGTTTTACAGTTTTTGAGTCCAGTCCATGTTTTACAGTTTTTGAGTCCAGTCCATGTTTTACAGTTTTTGAGTCCAGTCCATGTTTTACAGTTTTTGAGTCCAGTCCATGTTTTACAGTTTTTGAGTCCAGTCCAGTCCAAGTCCAGTCCATGTTTTACAATATGCCATTTCGATTACCTTGCAAGAAACGATTTCACAAACTCAATAAAATTACGATCGAGTTCTTACTAAGCCACAGACATCTGTTAGAAATACACTTTCAGACAGAATTGCAAGGCCAAAAAGTATTCTCTAGGATATTTGCATATTTACTAAGCAGTATTAATGAACGACTCGACTGGCTCGAGCAAGAGAACACGGCAAAATCCTTTTTGAATGCTGCTGGTGATTTGATTTATCGTTACGTACGTCTGCCATCTTGAATTTCGTTGATAAGCTGCTGACCACAACTTCTGTATACTCAAAAATTGGAACGATACAGAGAAGATTAGCATGCGCATGCGCTATGGTGACCACTTGCACATTTGGCGTAGAACAAAAAGAATAACCGTCTGTAATCTTAGACTTGGGCATTCCACAGGAAGCCCAAGTAATAAGAAACTAGACGCTCTTCTAGCGTGAAGTCGAGCTTCTAAATTAAATGTAACCTATTTGAACTAAATATAGATATCTTATAGTGCGACTAAAACAGTGTTTGGTCACGGGCAACAGGTCACGTAGAGTCAGTATTTTGGGTAATATTTGTATTTTCCGTATCGCTTATGTGTATTTGTTTCTGGTGACCCGATATCCGAACCAACAACAGTAATCCGAACCTCGACATCTGGTTTTATTTATGACGTCAGCGACCTAAAGGTAGGTAGTCGGGAGCTTTCGCTGACGTCATAAATAAAACCAGATGTCGGGGTTCGGATTACTAAAGGTCATCAGAAGCAAATACAGTACAATAACAGAGCTTCTCTGCTTCTGAGAGCATATAAGCGATACGGAAAATACAAATATTACCCAAAATACTGACTCTACGTGACCTGTTGTCCGTGCAAATACCGTATACATAAACTAGACATCGCAGAGTGATTAAACAATGTTTGGATGAAGTGTAAATATGGGTTTGCCTCGACGGTTATCGGTCGGCTGAAAACCTTACAACTGTTCTTTTCACCGCCGGCTGCGTGTATCAACTCACTTCGTTCTAAGTTCTGAAGATCTCTAAACCCTTTGCAGTACTAGTACTGGATTGATAAATCCATATCTCTATGAATTATTGTGGTTATTTGAAAACAAGACGACATAAACCGGCTTTCTCCAACAAGGTTTATTCAGACTCGACCAGTCTCGTATTGATAAATCATGTTGTTAGAGCCTTCGGTGATTATCTTAGCGGCCGGCACAGGGCGCATGCGCTGTAGAACCCAGTATGCTTTCTGAGGTCAACGACGTCGACGACAACGAACGCTTCTCATTTTTAGAGTCGGATCTTCCACAGGAAGCCTAGCAAAAGTGGGCATCATTTTCTGACAGAGCAGATCAAACTTAGCTAGTCTGGAAAGTTTGGTGAACTTCGGCTTAATATTGACGAGGCATCAAAGATGTCTATTTCCCCATACAAACTCTGTAAATGTTTGACGTTGTCCACTGTAAAATTTTGGCTGGACAACACAATTTCAAAAGTTTATAATTCCGACAAAATTCGCTCAAATCACATCACACTTTGCACAGATGCTAATTTCAACATGCTGTTTCATGCCATAAATTAAAACTTAATTTCATAATTGCATTAATTCTAATAAATTCGTTCCCAGTCCCCTGCTCGTTTAGGTAATGGCAAATGTAGACGTTAACAACTATATGTAAGCAGTTTGTTGTTGTTAAAACAACTAATGTAACTGTGATGTAAAAAAGTGAGCTTTTCTATCTGTAAAATAACGTAATTTTTTCATGAAAAAATCTGTCATAATTCAGTGCTTGTCTATTTCCACCTTGTTTTTTATAAAGCACTTCGTTGCACTTTTCTCTACGGCAAGTAAACACAGGAGAGTAACCATGGCAACTATGTATGTAAGTTGCGCATGCGCATGAATTCTCACTCATAAAACAAAAAAGCTTTGATCTAATAAAACATTAGCCTTTCAGACGGCTCATGCATGTGTCATACACTTCGCTCCCTCCCCAAATAATAATAATAATAATCTGGTGAGGGAGTGAAGCGTATGACACATGAGCCGTCTGAAAATCAGGCTAATAAAACATTGATGACGATAATATTTGTAAGTAGCTTCTTGTTAAGCGCCTTGTACTTTCTTATTAAAGGTGCGGCTTCATATACAGCCAGTTTGGCTCCGTCGATGCAGCATGTTCGTACGTGATGTACACAGCGTTGTTTGCTTAGTTTGCTCAATACACTAATTGTTTTATTGATATTGCTGTTACGTACACCATTCAAACAATGGCGTCGTTTTACACAATCACGTCTGATTTTGCTTCAAGTATTTTCGTTCGTTGCCTTCCTTGTGCAGGGTATACGTATAGAATAAACGGACACTTTTAACTTCATGTATAACTTTTATTTGCTTTTGTAAGTTGTTTACAATCATTAAGTCGTATTGAAATGTCTTGTCTTAACCGGCTACGTCACTTGGATCTACGCACTGACTTGGCCGTTAGGGACCTGAGGAATAATAAATCAGTAGAAAGAATGGTTAGTTAATAAGACGGTCATTCGGTCAGTCAGTCAGTCAGAGGGACGTTTAATCTCTAACATCCCTCTCAGCAGTAGAAAACTGTACTGCTGTAATCGAACCACATTACTAAACATGAGGGTCAATTAGTTCTAATCGTCCCGCATAAAATATTAATGAGGGACGATTAGAACTAATATATCGTCCCGCATGAGGATTCATGAATCATCGGGACCTTGGCTGTTTAAGCAGGCTCTACTCCATACTATTTAAGGTTCCAACACATGTGGGATGCAATGTCCTTGATGCTATGTCCTATGCGTATGAGCAGAGCATATGCAAGGACTGTAATTCTTTATTTTCCGGACTAAAAACTATATTTCTTGATCTTGCACGCTACTTCGAAGAATTGATTCTATGGCAATGAGCCAATACTAGGAATTGATCAAGACTCTAGTTATTCTTTGCGCATGTGCAGTGAAGAAGAAAGCATTGTTGAAAATCATTAAGACAAGACATTTGATAATTAGGAAAATTGAGCCCGCCATATGCAAATTTATGTGTCCTCGTGTTTTTGTAAGAGGATTGTCGAGTCTATGGAAGTAAAGTCTAGCCGGTTCGAATCGAAATCGAGGTCTTTTGAATTGAATCTAACCTATTCTGAATAGGTTCATTTATCATTCATTTATCATGAATGTCTTTTGATTGATTGATTGATTGATTGATTGATTGATTGCTTGCTTGCTTGCTTGCTTGCTTGCTTGCTTGCTTGCTTGCTTGCTTGCTTGCTTGCTTGCTTGCTTGCTTGCTTGCTTGCTTGCTTGCTTGCTTGCTTGCTTGCTTGCTTGCTTGCTTGCTTGCTTGCTTGCTTGCTTGCTTGCTTGCTTGCTTGCTTGCTTGCTTGCTTGATTGATTGATTGATTGATTGATTGATTGATTGATTGATTGATTGATTGATTGATTGATTGATTGATTGATTGAGTCATACTCACGAGAGTATTCTTTGGCTGCATGTCTGTTGCTTTCCCAAAGGAATACTGATTTCAAATGCAAATACCCTTATGCAAAGCTGTTCAGTTGTATGTAACTTGAAGCCGGTGAAGATGAATATCCGAAGCTTGAGGCTTATAATACAAGCTTGCAACGCTAGAAATTACCGGTATTTGTTGTGGAAATGAAGAGCAGCAATCTCAAAGTTTCCTCAAGCCAGTTAGAACGGACGAAATTGAAAAACGAGAGAAATAATGGACACCAAAGAAAACTCAAGCACGATGTGGACATTAATATATTGAAAGATTGGGCTAACTATATCGCAATAATCATACGTCGGAGAACTTGGATGACTGATGAATATCCGTACTTCTCAAACTCATTAATTATTCATGAGGTAACCAGCCAATCCGGTGCATCAAACCCGGTCACATGATGGACCTGGAAACCCCAGAAAGTCCGCTCAAGAGTACTTTGAAATCATTTCAACGTCATTGGACTTTCCGGGGTTTCCAGGTCCATCATGTGACCGGATTTGATGCACCGAATTGGCTGGTTACCTCATGAATAATTAATGAGTTTGAGAAAGCTGCTGAATGCACTCGCGTTCCGCTTGTGCATCCACTACCAGCTTTCAAGACCTCAGCGTGCATTATTTTTGTATAGAAGCACGGAGAGTCATCTTCTATTAGTTAAACTATTAATGGTAACCACACACTACACGATGGCAGAGCAAATGTCGAAACAAGGCTGGAAATTAAACTCTTGACATGTTGTTCTTTCGATGCTTATGCATACACCTATTCCAAATATCGTTGTCCGGGCCAAAAGCAACAAGCAAAAAGCTGACGACCGCAAAGGACTTTGGGAATCTTCTAATTAATTAATTAATTTATCCGTGATCTACTTGAGAAGTTATCCCTACGAGCGTTGAATAGCAATCATTTGGAACTATTCGGCCATTTGAAAATGCATGTTGTCAAAATGTCTACGGATGAATAAATGAATAAGGAGAAAGTCCCAATGTCCTTTGCGGTCGTCAGCTTCTTGCTTGTTGCTTTCGGCAGGGACAACGATTTTTGGAATAGGTGTATATGTTTCAGTATTGCAATTGTTTCACTGTTTTTGAAACTTTTAAAGTACAACATTTCATATCATCATAGTCTTTATTTTATAGTTGTAAACAAACTGTTAGGGGACCCCTTAGTCGGCGCGTAGGCAAGCACGACAGTCAGGATCGGTTCTTCTGGTTTATTACAAGTTGCCCATAAAATACAATGTTAGTCACTCCGACGCTGCTTCTAGATCAACTACATTGTTACTTATAAGTGAATTCCTTTTATAATGCTTAGCCAGACATGCCACAACAGGACGAGTGTTTTGGTTAACTCAATCAGATTGGACGACGCCTTTTCCAACGTCACGTGATTGGTTGAATGATAAAACATGCCAATCTTACAAAATAGTGGCCAACACAAAGATATCGGCTAACGCATTACTCGAGGAATGCCAAGGCTAAGCTATCACGTGACATATCCCTTTTTGACATTGTTGGAAATGATACGTAGTTTTAAATATTACAAGTATTCAATAACTTTCCTAGGAAAACGTGAACGTAAAAGTCGGCCTGTACTTGACGTATATATTACACTATCTTTGAACGTTCATTACTGAATCTGGAAGTGCAACCTAAGCAAAATGAAGACATTCATCTTCGTATACGTTACCACTTAGCTGTTAGACTAAACACACTGACACAAGGTCACTGAGCTATGATTCGGGTATTCCCCTGTTTCCTAAATTGGCTGAGCAAGACGTAATTCGTGAAAATGTAATAAATAATATATCTGCTGAAAAGCGTGGCATAACATGCCCCCCCGGTTAGCTTGGTGCATCTCCTGGTGCACCGGAAGGAGCGCGGATTGAAAAAAATAGTGCAAGTAAATTATTGCTCGTACGTGTTGGTATAACGACAGTCATTACAATACATGGAGTCCTGCGGTTGTGGCTGTTTGTTACTTCTTAAGTGTTATATGAATTGAACTCTTTGTTTCGATGTGACGCACGAAGACTGTCCCATTTTCTGCGTCCTTGGTTGTGTACTTCTTCTTTTAATCGACTCTTTTCGCTCGTCGAGACTCACTTTAATCTTTAACATTTGCTATGTGGCTTTTTCATAAGTTTGTTTTCCAAGTCATATATGTAATACGGTATTGCATGTGTATCCTATTGAAATATATGTCTTCTTGACTTGTTGACGTACTTGCGCGTGCTGTCCTAGTATTGTTGTTTTTTATTATTTTTTTATTAAGTTTTTCGTTTTTTTCAAGAACCAGTTTATTGCATTTCTTCAACTAGCTTTTGCTACTTGGATTTAAAGTTCTTTAGGGACCGGTCATTAAATATCAGGAGGGGGGGGGGGGGGGGGGGGGGGCTGGAGGAGAAAGTGGGGGGGTCTTTGATTTTTTTTACTAATGTGAGGGGGGGGGGGGGGGGTCCCAAAGAAAAAAATGATAAAAAGGGGGGGGGGGGGTCTTCGAATTTTCTGAGAGCGTACAGACAGAAAAAGAGGGAGAAATGATTTGTCTAATAAATAATTAAAGCTGACAACAGCAAACAGTCAGTTAAATCTATAAAGAAATACAGTGAAGGTTCAATTTTTAACTGCTTCAAATGTTCCACTGATAACAATTTCCTGATACATCCCTTTTTATAAATAGTCCAAGAAATACTAAAAGTATCTCATTTTTGCTAGTATAGTTGTATCATTTACTGGCAATAATCAGAAGTCCATAAGTAGGAGCATCTATGCTACATGTTGAGTCATAGCGTGTTCTTACGGACTTTCGTGAATTAAAGGATTGTCCGAATTGATTCAGCCATCGACATTCTCAAGTGTTATCAGCATTGCATGGTTTGCTGACTGTGTAGGAAGTAATTAGCGAAACGCGTAATTCACAAATAACTCTTGGAGAACGCTGGAAATAGCATTTCCGAGCCTCTAGATTTCAAAATTTTCTGGGGGAGCATGCCCCCATACCCCCATACCCCCCTACCGGCTCAAGCCTACGACGCTCGCTACGCGACTCCCCCACCGCTTGGCCTTTGCTATGGCCCTGGTTCACTTTTGTGGACCAGCAAAAAAAATGCTAGCTACACTCCTGGCGTCAATAATCACATGCAGGGCCTGGACAATTATAATCAGTCGACTCTCTGATGGAGAATATATACCTTGAAAGAGCTTTATGATTATCCACCCCCCTTTGTAAAATCCTAGATCCGCCCATACTTGTATAATGTTATTTTCAGTATTTTTGTCCTTTTAAAAATTCACTACTAGTTAAAAAATCGAATAACTAATTAACTCAATACACAGATTATAAATCCCTACACCAAGATATCATTCACATCCACAAAATATATTTTTGACAGTTAGGATTTGTTTTCCTTGGGCGTAGGTCCTTGTGGTGGACCAAAAAAATTCTTGCTTGAACCGATGGAAAAAGTACCTGTGCGACAATGGTGAAACCTATACACCGAATTCATAATTGCGTATTCAGTTTTAGTTTGGCAATATGATACGTTTCTGGTACAAATGATCACTGTCATCTAAAATAGTACCTATAGAAATAAACACTTTGCTGTAGACAAAATATCATCGGAGTTATGACAGATCATGAATAGAGAGTTTTGTATGTATTTTTCAAGTGAGTCCTCACCAGCGTTGTTTTGGTGCAATTTAATTCACAATTTCAAATGTTGATATCTTCTCAAGGATTTATTATTTGGTTTCAAACTGACACACATGGTATTTAGATGATCACATAAATATTCTATCAAATATTTACTTTTCCCAAAATGATATTATTATTATTATTATTATTATTATATTTTTTGGCTTTTATGCAAATTAGAAGCAGCCAATTATGAATTCGGTCTATAACAGATAGCTAGAACCTGATCTGAGTGTTTTTCAAATGAATGGGCACAGAAGGGGGGGTCTTGAAATTTTTACCAATTTCAAAGGGGGGTTTTCAGATTTTTTTTGCATTTAAGAGGGGGGTCCGGAAACAAAAACCTAAAAAATGACTTTCTCCTCCAGCCCCCCCTCCCAATATTTAATGACCGGTCCCTTATGACTTTTGTTGACACATGCATGTAGAGTAGATTCGGCAACATCTCGTGTATATGTATAACTGAGCATAACTCAGGATATCCGGCGCTTGTAGACACATTTCAGTCTGTCGCGGCGTGTATATTAAACTGTACTTGTTAAGCTTGTGTTTGCTGGTTCCAATCGTGTTTCTCTTTGTCTTTGTGTTTCATGGTATTGTAGGCCTGTTGGTCTAGAAACTCAATACTGAATAGTTCACATTAAACACTTCCTCATTTTCTCAGTCTAGTTCAGTTTCTTAGCTTCAGTTTAGAAAAGTATAGTTCGTGTCTCCGATATCAATACAGTTTTAGTGATTTCTTCGACGTTTGACTGATCGTTGGCTTGATAACTTTTTAGTAGTGGCATACATGCAATCCGTTTCAGTGTTTCATTTCCTCACTTCAATTTCAAATATTCTGTAAATTTGGTTTCAGCTAGTTCTTTGCAAAGTCAAATTGGTCAGTAATAGTTGGAGTGACAGTCGTACATTTTCTGTTCATAAATTAATCACTGTTCAATTACTAACTTCATGTCTTTTCAGTCTACATGTACACTTGCTTGTTAACTTCCATAAATGCTGTCCGTAGGCTATTGGTAACTTCGGCTTGCTGACGGTAACCATTTGTAGCGCTGTGTCAGGTTTTCTTCTTCTTTTTGGATCGGCATTATTATTATGTGTATCCGGCTACAGAATTCGTTACTGCTTACACTCCAGCGGAAACTCAGCTTTTATAATTATAAGTTATGTTGTTATTGGATATAAGTTAGAAACATTCCTTTAGATGGAAGCAATAGTTGTGTTCTTATTAGTATTTTGTTGTTGAATCTAACGACGATTTGACATTAACGATTATTAATAAACATTATTGAGAACATAACATAAGACAATTCACTGACGGTATACCGGCTAACAATGCTGTGAATTTGGAATACGTTTCAGAGTTTAGGCAGGAACAACGATTTTTGGAATAGGTGTATATGTTTCAGTATTGCAATTGTTTCACTGTTTTTGAAACTTTTAAAGTACAACATTTCATATCATCATAGTCTTTATTTTATAGTTGTAAACAAACCGACTTCTGAATTCTGAATTCTAGCCAATCAATCTTTAAGACTGAGCACTTAGACAATATATTCTGCCAATCATTTATAAGCGAGTTGTTTTTGTTTTTGTTCCTATATCAAACGTTCTTATAAAACGTGAACATACACCTTCATAAACATAAATACATTGAGATTTCTATTTCTAAATCGCTATCAGACACTTTCATATGAGTAGCGTTCAAGTAATTAACTAGACGCTCCACATAGCGCGCACTCGATGGGCTGAAACAAGTTACTGACTGACATAGAAGAACCGTGAGTTACATTATGGTTCTGTAGTCTTATATGTAGTCTTGTAAACAGACAGTGAAGTGATAAATTACAAGTATACAATAATAACAAATATAGCAATTCTTTGCTTGTTTACAAACCCGTTCAGTTTCTTCGATTTACGTAAGACATAATTCTCACCATGACTTCCATATTCGTTGTTATGACTGGTGTGTTTTTACCGGAATACGATCATAGACGAAGGCTTTCATCTTTCTGATAGACGTTTCAGCGTTCCGTACTGGTAATCTACTGGGGTCACAACCCCGTTCACAATCACGTCTAGCACAACAACAAGACTACCGAGTTACAGAGCTGTATAATAAATAAACTTGGTATACAATGAGATCTGTATATTCTGTTATGTGGATCTACCGCGAACGTCGTGTGCGTTTGTATGTGGAGTGAGCGTATTAGACTTGGCAGCATTCATGGCTTTACTACGGCAAGCTTACACAATATTTCCTCGACAAGACTCAAAGCATGTGCTCGGCCGAAGACCAATCGAGCGTGCAAGGACATGCGTATACGTAAGCATAGTTACATTCGATCTCATTCGCACTTCATTCGCTCTCATTCGCACTACATTCAGCTTGTTCGTCGCGTCGTCGGAGTCATTGAGCCGTCCAGCGGTGTTGCGAACAAACGACAGCTTTGTAACCTTTCCTTACGACGACGACGAAGCAGAAAAGAGCCCATTTTATAACTCGATCGAGCTACGCCAATCGAGTAATAATTAGCTGATGTTCAAAGTTTGCATTAGATGATATTCAAGAATTGAGTATAATTATTATTGGTTGATAAACAAAATCGGCTAACGCAATGTTTACAATCTTTAATACATTTACAAAACCTTAGGAAATAAGAGCTTTTTGTTCCAAACATTTCCATTTCATTTCCGTGTCAATGCTCTATATATTGAAATCGAAATACAACAGACAAAGTACCGTATTCCCAAAATATTTGAAATGGGTCACAGAATGTAAATATTGCGTTATAGCCGATTTTGTCTATTGAGTTCTGGCTGCGTCATACACTTTTTTCCTGTTTGTTAAGTACTGCTTGGCTCTGTCGCGAGTAGTTCTAAGACTCTAAACATGGCTGCTGGAGAAGTACATAAACAGTACGCTACGGCGGCTGGAATCTGTGGAATATTGCTACTCTTCTGTGGACTTGGTGACTGTATAGTGGGATTGGTGTGGATCGCCCGTGTTGCGGCACTTGATATCCCCACAAATGGCTCGGGTCTATATGGTCTGGCGTTGTGGTATGATTCCGTTAAGACTTATTAGTGTTAGAGAGCGAGAATGACAAATCTTCCTAATTTTACTGATTTTAAGACGGATAGAAAAGGCGTTATTTTCAAAAGTTGAAGTTTTCAGTTCACATACATACATACATACATCACCGATCTAACGTAGTCTAATTGGACAAATGCCGTAAGTCTAAATTTAGACCGATGGGCACAGCCCATGGTGGAAGGTCTTCCCTGCCTTCTCTGTTGTGTGTTGCTCCTTTGTTTGAAAACTAGCCAATCACATCCCTTTATAATGTGTATTTTAATGGCGGCTGATTTTTCGCCGGTGATAATGATCGTCCCGGCATGAAGCGCATCAGGCAAGCAAAGCTGAAGACGACTGTTTTGGGAAGAAGAGGCCGCAAAAGAAAGCAGTCCATTCCACTGACTGTTCAGTCGAAAAGCAGCTCCAGCACTTTGTCGTTCCATCCTGCAGCACCAGAGGAATTACCGGCGCCAAGTGATGCAGATTCTTTAAACCCCACATCTAGTAAGGATTATTTCCGTAAGACAAATAAATATGTCAACTGGCAAAATGTAAGTGGGAAATTATTTTCTGCTTTCGTGGAGGGTTCGGCCATGCCAGATGGTGCAAGCTGCATCGTATGCGCTGAACGCCACGAACACAAGCTAGCCACTGTGCGATGCAGTGAGTGTGGGCCATGTCAGCTGTTTTGCAGTGATTGTGCCGCCGAACTGCACCGATACAGGAATCAGTTTCATGTGTTAGATTTATGGCAGGTAAGCACCAAGAGATATAGCATAATCTTAAGCCAAAGAGATCTATGTCTTATATAAGCTTAATAATTATTTTTATAGGAAAACAAGTTCATCCCTCTTTATCCAGACCAAGGAGTGGTTGGTTATGGACATGAATGTCCGACAAAAATAAAAAAGCCGTTTACCCTAGTTGATTTCTATGGTAAGCAAAGTTTACAATGTAAGCTTAAACTTATATAGGAAGTTAATACCAGTTATAGCACATGTACATGCATACATGCAGTAGTTAGTTTTGCTCGGCGATCATGGATCGATCCTGCGATCGAGCGAAGCGAGCTGGGTTTCCTGTGTTGAGATGGGGTTCCTGATAACAAAATGGCCGTTCGAACCCTGCTCGCAGGGCTTTTTTTTCTACTCGCCCAGGGCGAGTAGGAAAAAAACCCTGCTCGCAGGGTACTCAAACGTGATACGTTCTCCTTGGTTGTATTGTACTTACACTCGGAAAAGAAAGCGAAAAGCTTAACATGTTCATAGCGACTATAAACAGTGAATATTTGGCGAGATTGTCTACCAGTACCAGCCGTGTATGGGGGATGATGAAAGTTCGGCGTGGAAATCGTGCTACATGAACGCATGGTCGTGAAATCTAGATGTTCAATTTTTATTCATCTATTTATGTTCAAGGTAAGAATTTAATGGAGCAAAAGCTGTCAAAGTTCGTTCTGTTGTTTCATCACTCGACAGAAAGCCACAGTACAAAAGCACAGGGAGCCCAAACATATAAGTGAACTTTTATCTCATTTCATTATCATTTGCTGAAATGTAGAATGAATGCATACATGTGCACAGTTACATTATCCTGCAAATAATTCAACTAGCAGCGTACTTCGCTTTCTATTAGAAACGACTAGTAATCCCCCCCCCCCCCCCCCCCCCCGGGTTCGTACATGGTCCGTTATCTTGTTTTGTGTTGTTTGACTGCTGTACCTATTCAGCGAACGTGCGAGCAGCGACACTAATCTTGGCGGAGTCCCTGTGTACGAGCGGATGCGTTTTAATTACACATTTTGTACGCAACTCTATAAATTTATTATAGTGCAGACAGTGCAAACTATTTAGTGCTAAATAGCACCAATGGAACAATAGAAAACAAAGGACATTACACTATTTTAATAGTGCTAAATAAAGTTCCTTTATTTAGCACTGTTTCACGGTTTTAGTGTTTCCACTCTAATAACCATGCATGCATGTATTTCTAACACGACATGTCTTTGAATGGTATTAAAATATGTGTTATCATTCTATAACAAAACAGCAACAATGTATAACAAACGACTTGATCATTAACGGTTCACAACATAGGGTGAGGGCCGGCTTTCATTGAACGCCCAATGAAAGTCCAAGCCCGTATTAAATTTTGAACTGGTTTAATAAACAGCCACGCCCTAATTATATTGTTTTAATGGCAGGCGATAATGGCCGACCCCTGGGCCCTTCAAAAATTACGAATGCCCCACTCCCGGGATCCCATAGCTTAAAAATGGCCCACGTTGTCCTGGGGGGGAGGGGGGGTGTCCTGGGGGGGAGGGGGGGTGTCCTGGGGGGAGAGGGGGGGTGTCCTGGGGGGGGGGGAGGGGGGGTGTCCTGGGGGGGGGGGGGGGGGGTGTCCTGGGGGTGGAGGGGGGGGGATTGGGGGATTGGGGGGGGGGGGATTGACTGATGGGGGATTGGGGGGGGATTGGGATGGGGGGGATTGGGATGGGGGGATTGACTGATGCATAAGCTTGACTGATGCATAAGCTTAAGCTTATATATATATCTGAAAATTTTAGAATGTCCTGTCACTATATGTCAAGCTTATTTTTATAAGCTTTATGTCATAGCTTATAATTAAGCTTATTAAATTATAAGCTGTAGCTAGTAGCGGCACTCTTTGGAAACGACGAATAATACAATAGATTCTATTAATTGTTATGCAAATAATGTGACAGGGTATTCTAAAGTCTAGCCAAAACTTATTTATATATGGTACGTAGCTATATATGTGTTAATAATGATTAGAAATACTTCTTTCATGCATTCATGGTTAAATTTATAGGACGCCATCATGCCAAATATGTGGAGATTTGCAGTTGCGAGAGCACTGCAGTTACCCTTGTGCGCCTCAACTTCTGGCCAGGTTCACCAGAAAAAAAAACCAACTGTGGCATTTCATTTCAGTCTGATGAGGCTTTGTGAAAAGCTCTTCCTCCAATGCCAGGTTTCCCTGTTTAACTTTGTTGAGGTTCTAAAGGCATTACATCCTCCACTCCATCCAACTCTTGTAAGTTAATTCAGAAATTTAATTAAGCTAAATAGTTTTAAAAGATTAAGATTAATTAATTAAATGACCAGAATGCAATGCCAATGCAAACCATATGTCCGTGAAATAGTACTATTACTAAATAGTACTAAATAGTGTTATCTCCATTGTTTTCTATTGTTTCATCAGTGCTATTTAGTACTAATTAGTTAGTACTGTTTCACGGACATATTATGGTTTGCACTCTACTGTACATGTACTAGCTACATTTAGCTCCCTTGCTTAGAACTGCATATACAACATATATATGTATTTCATATTGTCTTTTTTGATTACGGTATTTTAATAGTGAATACAAACTTAATTCTGTACACATTTTTTGAGTATAATTGTTTATTGTTATATACTGTAGCTAGGCCAGCCTGCAGTTAATAAATCTATAACTTTGACTACAAAATATAGCCTGATCAATATCAGCCTGCTCCTTTGGGCAAATTTTTAAAATTGATACAAAACCAACTCAGGACATTGTGTTTTAAAATTGACTTGTTAATGTTACAGGTTCTATCAGTTTATAGTATACTTAACTCTGGATGCTTTGAAGAGTTTAGGTATGTACATTTGTTCCTTTCATTGCTGAATCTATTTTTGTGCTAGCTAATGATCTACAGTTGTATAGCTCCTTCAAAGATATTATATTATATTGGTACTTTTTAGGAAGTTTGTGTGAGTTTATAGACATAACCATAACAGTTTTTACGGATTTCATGCGTAATGAAAGAATGGTTCAAATGACGCTCAGCTGCACTAGTGAGCCTTCATCAGATTATCGTTATATATATTATTTTTTTTGTTCATATATCTTTTCCCTTTCATTTCAGTCAAAATCTACTAGAATTTTGTCACAAATCCCACAGATCTAATTGACTTATTAGTACTCACTGGCCATCAGCTGATAAACATTCACCAGCCAATAGATAATGAGTAATGGAAACTTTTTTGTTTTGCTATACAATTACATATCAGGCATAAAAAAGTCATATAACAAGCTGGCTTTTAAAAAAAAATACAACAATTATTGATCGGAGTGCACACTTATTGAAGCTAGTCCTTTTATGCACCCTGTAGTGCCAAATCACATTGAAAATAACAAAAACAACATCTTCTTTAATTTTGTTATAGACAGTTCCAGTATCAGTGCAGTTTCCTGTCACAACGGTTTGCAAATTTAGAAAATGGCTCCATTTGCCCATTGTGCCCAGAGGTATTGTACAAAATAGCGCAGTATCATTCTATTTGTGTCTAATTATGTAATGTATACAAATGTACATGTAGCTCATATCTTGTGTTATAACTACATACATTTTATTCATACAGTATCATACGATTCTTACTTCAATAGGATAATGGAACTGTAATCGAATGCTTTGATGCTTGCATGGGACTAGTCCGCAAGAGATCAAAGGGAGCATTAGGTCAAAGGGGGCAGATGCGACATTTACCACTGTTTTTCAGTGAGTAGTAGGGAAATAGGAGTTCACCAACACGGGCGCACCGGTGCACACCGGTGCCATCCGATACCATCCGAGTTCTGGACCACGGGCGCTCCGGAGCAGCCCGGAGCAGCCCAGAGCAGCCCGGAGCAGCCCGGAGCAGCCCAGAGCACCTCTGGAGTTATTTTGAAAACGATCCTAGCCGTTATGCCGCACCGGCCTAAGGATTTGTGCTATACCACGGTTATTTTTTAGAACGACATTTTTCGCTGACGTTTTTTTTTATTTTCGCCAGTATTCCCTCATTTTTCCGTGAGTCAGCAGTTCGTGACACAAACAAGTGACGTCGGCACAAACAAACATAAACTAAATAATAAAAATCCATTTTGAGAACTTTGTATTCGAAAATGTCTCTAACTACCCGGTCACCTCACGGTGTGAAAAAGCCCTGAGATAACGCCTCAGTCTACAGAGTAGATAATCATCAAATAAACAAATAAAGCAAAACGTCTGTGTGATCAATCATTGTAAAATATACAATCAGTGAGTTCGACCAGTCTATTGTTCTCTAGGATACCTATTGTTCTTACAAACTATCCAAATATAAATCCAATTAATTTTATTGTAACGGACCAGCCTAAGGATCTTTGAACGTGTGATTCTGATCACGTTTATTTTTAGTATTCAATTCCAGTTAATCTTAGTTAAAACTTAAAGTTTCCACCGCTGAAAATCAAACCGATTTAACTCAGCCGTACACGCTATTGATCTCCTGGATATCGCTATTGTTCTTACATGAAACTATTAGTAGCATCCTGAAATCAAGGTCCAACGCGATCCAATTAATTGTATTGTACCGGATCAGCCTAAGGATCTTTGAACGTGTAATATATTTTTAGTAATCAATTCCAGTTAATTTCATTTAGAGCTTAAAAAATCAAATCGAAAAACAGCCGTATAGGCTATTGTTCTCTTGGATATATCTATTGTCTACACACGTGTATATTTTCTAGCAGCCAACTCAAAGTTTTATTCCTACAATATTGTACCATCATGATGCAACTTGTTTTTCTAAGTTTTCCCAAGTAAAGTTATTTATAGTATATGACATAAATCAAACCAACCTCGACTATAAAATCCGACCCATTGAGCCACACATTCATTCTCAGTTTCGACTGACTCGAGTAGAACCAAAATGAGTCAAACAGACCAAGAAGTGACTCAACTCTTGTCGAAGTGGATCGGTGAAGCAAGTGAACCTACCTTCACTTGCCCTGAATGCAGTAAACCCTTCAAACATCAGAGAAGTCTGACAAGACATCGAAGAGAAGTACATCAAAATCAAAGCGTGTTTACATGTCCCAACTGCACGACAACCTTCAAAAGAAAACACGATTTCCAGAGGCATGAACGAGAGTGTACTGGACTAAAGCGACGGCTGGAAGAATCAGAATACAACGACTCACCCTCGAAGAAGCAGAAACTCGATGAACTGATTGCATTTGAAGTAAGTATATAGTTCCATCATTTATTTTTCCTTTCACACTACATGATACTAGACACCTACACACGATACATCTCTAGCACAGTCATTTGCAATTATAGTTTGATACCCTTCACTACACACATCACACAGGGATCCCAACCTATAAAAAATACATAACAAATACACAGGGACCCCGATTTTAATAGTTTCTGCAAAAGTCTTAAATCACATAAAATCGGAAATATTTAGTTGTTTTCTACCATTTAAAAACTTTTTTCGAATTACATAGAAAAAAATATATTTTTGTTGGTGGTGTAACAAGTGAATAATCTGGATAATCTAATTTATTTTTTCAGTTGAACCATATTCCTGAAGAAATGATGGAGGAATACGAGGGACCCCTCTACGGTGACGATGTACGGCAGGAAGTACTCCTAGATGATGATGTACGACAGGAAGGAGGTGGTGAAGTTGAAGAGGATTGTGCATTGGATGGAAATGTCTCCCTCTTGAAATTCCAACCCAACAAACGAGAAAAGTTTGACCTTCAACTGACTTTGGAGGGAAAAAAGAAAAACATTATCAAGCAACTTCGAAAACAGTTAGATAAACATCGAGGGATCAAGTGGTTCCTCTGTGTCAAAGTGCGTATGATCAAGACCAGTCCTGATGGGGATGTAGAATCTACTCCTCACTTTAGAAGTATGTGTTTCACCACCGTGAATGAAACTGAGCTGGTAAAGGACTACAACCAAGCAGTAGAAAAAGTCAAAACCACCTTCCTAGAGTACCAACGAGAAGGGAGTGGCTGGCAGTTGGATAAGGTACTACACTTAGACTTGGGAGTGGTCGCCTACAAACCTGTAGAGGGGGCCAGCTACTTGCCTCTCCCCAAGAAGAAAATCAAAAACAAAAAAGCGGTCCTCAACGTGCAAAATGAAGACCTAAAATGTTTCCTGTGGTCGGTGTTGGCGGCAAAACACCCCATACACTGGCGTGATCAACCTCATCGAGTAAACCATTACAAACCCTATGAGTCAGAACTCAACATGGCAGGGATCGACTTCCCCGTTAAGATCGACCAAGTGAAAAGGTTTGAGCGACAAAACCCCACCATCAGCGTCAGTGTCTTTGGGTATGAAGAGCAAGAACTGTTTCCTTTATATATCACCAAAGACAAAAAAGAGTTGCACGTGAACCTATTATTATACTCACAAGACACACGCCGCCACTACTGCCTCATCAGAAATTTGGACCGCTTGCTGCACAGTCTGAGTCGTTACCATGGGCGTATGTACCACTGCAACTACTGCATGCATGGCTTCGTCAGACAAGATTTGTTAGACGATCACGAACCCCACTGTGGCCGTCACGGGCCCCAAAAGATCAAACTACCAGACGAGGACCATACCACACTTCAATATACAGAGGTACAGAAACAACTAAAGGTACCATTTGTAATTTATGCAGACTTTGAGTCCATACTCATCGAACACGACAAATCATAATTAGATAGAAATAAGAGTTTTACACAGAAAACCCAACACCACCAACCGTGTGGGTTTTGTTATACCATAGTATCAACTGTAGAAGACTACTGCAAACCTCCTGTCGTGTACCGTGGGGAGGATGCAGTAGATAAATTTTTAGAAAACTTAATAGAAGAAGAAAAACAAATAACGGAAATTTTAAAAGTAGTTGTCCCCATAGAAATCACAAACGAACAAGAGCAAGCGTTTCAAGAGGCGACAGTGTGTCATATCTGCGAGTTTGACTTAGGCGCGGACCGGGTTCGCGATCATGACCACCTCACGGGGTTGTACAGAGGTGTTGCCCACAACGAGTGCAACTTGAATTACAAGTTCACGGGAAACATCCCAGTGGTGTTGCATAATTTACGCGGGTATGACTCCCACTTGATCATGCAGGGACTCGGTAAAATGACGTCAGAAAAAATCAGTTGCATCCCCAACAACACGGAAAAATACATTTCATTTTCGGTGGGGAATCTGGTGTTTATCGACTCCTTGCAGTTCATGAACGCGTCTCTTGAAAGGCTTGTTGCGAACCTAAGTAAGGATGGGGATGACCAATTTACAATACTTAAAAAGTATGTTGAGAGTGACAAACTGAATTTGTTACTGCGAAAAGGCGTGTACCCATACGAATACATGAATAGTTTTAATAAGTTTCAAGAGACTCAACTCCCTCCAAAGGAAGCTTTCTACAGTTCGTTAAATGACAGTAGCATAACTGAAGACGATTACGAGCATGCGCAGAAGGTATATAATATATTCAATTGTCAGAACTTAGGGGAGTACCACGACCTATACTTAAAATCAGACGTGCTGCTCTTGGCAGACGTTTTTGAAAATTTTAGAACCATTTGCTTAGAGTACTATCAACTCGACCCCGGTCATTTTTACACCTCTCCCGGATTGTCATGGTCGGCATGTTTGAAAATGACTGGGGTTGAATTGGAATTATTGACAGACCCTGACATGTATTTGTTTATTGAAGAAGGGTTGCGCGGTGGTATTTCGATGATCACTCATCGACATGCTAAAGCTAACAACCCTTATGTAGATGGGTATGACCCTGAACAACACAATAATTACCTTATGTACCTGGACGCAAACAATCTCTATGGTTGGGCGATGTCCCAGGCCCTCCCGGTCAACAACTTTGGTTGGTTGACTGAACAGGAAGCTACAGAGTTGCAACGAGACCTCATGACCCTCCCCGACGATGGAACAGAAGGGTACATTCTGGAAGTAGACTTCTCAAACTCATTAATAATTCATTAGCTCAATAACCAATCAGCTCTCACGATTCGAGTCAGGTGGATGTATCTTGATACCGGAGGAAGAACTGATCAAGACACTGATCAAGACACTGATCAAGACACTGATCAAGACACTGAAATTATTGTATATTTACCATTATGTTACTTACCTTTAACTTAGTAGACTTACTACCTCTTACTTATCATGAAAAAAAATCTAGTGATAAATCATCAACCAGAGTTGAATCAGTGACCCCTCGCACATTACGCTCACTACTTATCCATTAGACTACCTGACTGCTTGTTCGATTTTGAAGCTCTTTTTAACAAACATAATACTTGCGAGGTGACTCATTAGGCCAAGACACAAAAGCAATTATTATGTTCTTTTCTCAGGAGACTCAAGAACAATTCAGATAATCATTCATTATTAATGAGTTTGAGAAGCAATATCAAAAACTCGTGCTTCGTGTTTCATCAGGGGATTCAAAACACCTCGAAACAATAAAAGCACTCGGCCTACGGCCTCGTGCTTTCATTAGTTTCTCGGTGTTTTGAACCCCTGATAAAACACTCGCACTCGTTGTTGATATATTACTTGAGTTACCCAGAGGAACTACACGACCTGCACAACGACTACCCTCTGGCTCCCGAACGACAAAAAGTGACCCAAGACATGCTGTCCCCCTACTGCCAACAACTGAATGAGGAACTGAACCTAGGCGGCGCACCAGTGGCCAAATTAGTCCCCAACTTGAATGACAAGCAACACTACATACTGCATTACCGAAATCTGAAACAGTACTTGTCCCTAGGTATGAAATTGACTAAAGTCCATCGTGTACTTGGGTTCGACCAAAGTCCTTGGTTAAAGAGCTATATCGACTTTAACACAGAGAAGCGAAAACACGCTACCAATGATTTTGAAAAGGATTTTTTCAAACTCATGAATAATTCAGTGTTCGGGAAAACGATGGAAAATTTGAGGAAACGCGTTAGTGTTAAACTTCTTAATACGCCCAAACAACTCAAGAAACTCACCGCCAACCCCCTCTTTGACTACTTTCGTATCTTTGATGAAAACCTGGTAGGAGTCAACATGAAGAAACCTTCCCTCTACCTCAACCGACCCATCTATGTGGGCTTCTGCATTTTAGATCTTTCCAAGACCCTCATGTATGACTTTCATTACAATGTCATCAAACAGAAGTACGGGAACAACGCCACCCTCTTGTTCACCGATACGGACTCGCTGTGCTACAACATCAAAACTGAGGACATCTACGAAGACATGTATGAGGACCTCGACTTGTATGACACCTCTGAATACCCCAGAGACCACGTTTTACACAGCACCGTCAACAAGAAAGTATTGGGGAAAATGAAGGATGAGACCCATGGACTGCCCATTGAAGAATTTGTGGGTCTACGCCCTAAAATGTACTCCCTCTTGTACCACGAAGAGGGTCGTGAGGTGGAGAAAAAGACCGCCAAAGGTGTGGCCAAGCATGTGACCAAACATCGCATTCGACACACCCACTATAGAGATTGTTTGTTTTTGAAAAAACGAACGATGGCGAATATGACACAAATACGTAGTGACAAACATCAATTATTTTCAGTAAACATGAACAAAATTGGTTTAAGTCCCTACGATGACAAGCGATTTATACTTGATGATGGTGTGACTACGTTAGCGTACGGTCACAAGCGGATCACATTAACCAAATTTGATTTAGAACTAGTAGATATTTTACTGTCATTATAAATGTACATACTAAATGGATTTAGAAAATAAAACACTTTGAAGAAAAACGTGTGATTGTTTTGTGTTTAAAAAACGTGACCCCTTAATAGTATATATTTTCTCAAAATGAACAAACGTGGAAAAAAGTGGCCCCCATGGCCCTCTTTCTTTTGTTCTAAATACAAACGAATGGGGAAAAATGGCCCCCGTGGCCCCCGTGGCCCTCCCTTGAGATCGTATGATATCTGTATGCACATTTCATTGAGTGATATTTTTTTTATTTTTTTATTATTATTTTTTTTTTAATTTAAATTTTTTTTTTTTTTTAATTTTTAATTGTACATTATTTTATTTTTTTTGTGTGTGCGTGATTTTTTTTTTTTCATGAAGGTAAAGCTTAAAAGAGAGGTGATTTCTAACTTGTATTCATTTACGATGGTGCAGCGAAAACGAAGAGACTGTCCTGTTCCTGGGTGTATTAAAACTCAACTGTTGAGACTAGCCAATCATTTAGCTAAAGTTCACATGCTCAATTCTGATGAACGTAAACCTTGGTTAGAACGTGTGCGAGTTAAACATATAAGCGATCAACAACTCAATAATGACTTAGTGTTCGATCAACCACCGTCTGCAATGTCTCGTTCAAAAACCCAACCAATATTCAGGTGTGTGGACCAACCTGTTGTGGGAAATCGTATTGGACCGAAAACCTTTTACGACATGCGGATGAGCTGTTTACACATCCCATTCATAAGATTATCTATTGTTATGGAGAATTTCAACCGCGGTTTCTCATCATGGAACGTGAAATTCCAAACCTTCAATTCATTCAAGGATTTCCAGAGGACATCTATTCTCTCTTTGATAAGACCCCAGGCGTTTTGGTGTTGGACGATCTGATGCGAGAGAGTAGTACAAATGACACCATGATGAACTTAATCACTCGAGGTTGTCATCATCGTAACATTTCAACCATCTTCCTGGTTCAAAACATGTTTAGTGGAAACAAGCACTCCAGAACCATTTCTCTGAACACCCATTACATCGTGTGTTTTAAAAACCCCAGAGATTCTTTAGGGGTGTCTACTTTAGCCCGACAAGCCTTTCCTAGAGCTGTTCCCTATGTGATGGAGAGTTTTGAAGACGCAACCAAACAACCTTACGGTTATTTACTTTTTGATTTACACCCTTCCACACCTGACAACATTAGACTTCGAACTTCCATTTTACCGGATGAGCAGCAAGTGGCGTATGTAAAACGCATTTAAACTGCGACACACGAGAAACTCAATCATTTGATCATGTCTCAGCGGATGAGACACAACGCCGATCTTTTACGCGTATTGGCTCGTGCGAATAAAAAAACAGAGAAAGGCGATTTTAGAAACGTGTCACATTGACTTAGTCAAGTGTCTTGCGGAAATTTCACTGAACGTACTTGAAGGAGTGGTACCCATCAGCCCCACACAGAAAAAGAAACTGAAACGTTACAAGTCGCTCTTGAGGTCGTTGGCCGATAAGAAAGTGTCTTTGAAGAAAAAGAAAACTAAGTTGAACCAGAGTGGTGGTAATTTGTTGACATTACTCCTACCTCCTGTACTGTCAGCACTTGGAAGCTTACTTATAAAATGAAGCACAGCCGTAAAATGCTGTTGGTCCCTGAAGAAGTTATGCGTTTGATTCAACAAAAAACAGACCTACAAACCTCACCGCTGGTGAAGTCAATGAGTTCACTCAACCAGCAAATGAACCAAACCCTAACCGATTCCAATGTACCTGATGACATCAAACTTAAAAATCATGAACAATTGTTTAATCGTTACATGAATCTACAAGAACAACGAGAGAGTTACATCCCCACCGTGAAACTCCACATGGCTTCAATCACACCACAGGGATCCCAACAACCACAGGGATCCCAACAATCTGGGGAACAGCAAACTCAACCCATTTCAGATTCTGAAATTTTGACTACAGTTCCTAAAAAGTTTCGAAGTCAGGCTGAAGGCTTGCTGCGCTGGGTGAAAAAAACTCCCGAGGCGGTCAAGTGGGATGATAGGGGTGTGGTCTCTTTAGACGGTACCCCCATTCAGGGCTCAAGCATATCGGATTTAGTCAACGACGTTGTGAGAACACGAAGAGGGTTTTCTCCCACCGGAAGAGATGATTTTACCCGAGTTCTGGCCAAGTTAAACACCCCCGAGGACTTTATACGAAACGAGGGCAGAAGAAAACTGTTGGCTTTGCATAAAATAGAAGATATTCTACCCCCCTCTACGACCTTCTTTGCCCACCCTTCAACCCAGTCCTCCCAGTCGACCTAGAAAACGACTGATTTCTCCCACCTTACAGAGGAGAGGACTGAAGGGTCCCCCTCCAGGAAAGAGGGGTCTGGAATGGATTTCCTATGATTAATTTATTGTAACCAAGAAACGAATAAAAATGTTTCAAGTGCTTTATTGTCTCATTTTCTTCATTACAAATTCATAGACCGAATGGTCGTTGTGCTGTTTGTCTGAACTAAATACGTTTACAGTGGACGTCATGCTCACACCACGTGCTCGGTGCATTATATAAAATACACAATATTCCCCACAGACAGCCGTAAAAGGGCTTTGCAGTTTTTTTGGGGTTGAAGGTTTTATTTGTACTGTTTTGTTTGAGAAAGTTTACAAAATGTAGACTATAAAATTGAGGTGGGTGTCCGTAACTGTCAAAAAATTCACCCTGGTGTGGCGAGGTGAAATAAAACGCCACCCAGTGTTGTCCAGGTTTGGTATCTGGGTCTGTGTTGGCAATAAAACCGCAGGGAAAAAAGTCAATGGCGTAGGGTAGTCTGTTTTCAGTAAACACCCCTCCAAACTTTTTCTGGGTCACGGGGTCTTGTTGTATGACATGTTCTATCTGTTGGGTATTCATGTTGAGTGGTCGAAGGTCACGTGACGAGAATAGTCAATCTCCACAATTGATTCAAACTCTCCGTAGATAATGAGGTTGACTGCGTTGGGCAGTCCCGTAGTGAACTGTATTTCCAGAGATACGTTCCCTTTCTGTTTCTGATTGAAGTGATCAGAGGAACCGCAGAGGTCGGGGGTTAAATCAAAAACCAAAATACCATAACCTTTGTTGTAGTCTCCCCGTCCGATGTCGATCCCAGAGTCGGCAAACAGTCTCCCCGTTCCAGAAAACAAGGACTGATAAGCTTCCATGAAATTGGTTTCCTTAGCTTGTGCTAGTTTTAAGGTGATGGGTTGGAATGGAATCATCTCTCCGTCAATGGTTAGGGTAATAGAATTCGCTTGATTCAATTTAAAATCGAAGGGGTTCTTTATGTAACTTCCGTTAAAGGAATCAGAGTCCACCATGGCTAGGACCACGCGTTTGGGTACCAGCCCATTAAATAAATCACTCTTATGTATCGATGGGTTTCCTGAGGGTATCGTGTAGGTTTTGCAGTCTACTCTTCGTATGGGGTATTTGGCATTCGCGCCCTTTTTCAGCTCGTTCAAGTGTTGTAACTGTAGGACAGGACTGACTTTCACGGTGCGAACTTTCAATACAGCGTTTTGAATCACAATTTTGTAATTAGGGTTGGTCTCTCCCGACATCAAAGCGAACGCAGGGGTGTTGGGTGTTAATTTGATGGTGACGTTGACGTGATTTAGAAGGAGGCGGTCACTGAACAGCATGTCACAGTGTAAACCTCCAAACAAATCCACAATATAACTTTTTTGAGTGAACTTGTAGCGCGCTTTGAGTCCTGCGTTGGTTCCAGTCGTAGTACAATCTACACTTTCCATAGCACCTGCTGTGTCTTTGTAGTAAAGACCCCCGGTTAGAAGGGACTTTTTAGCTGCTGGACCATAGTTTAACAGAGTTTCTAGAATACTTTTGTAACTGTAGGTTCCCGTTGATTGAGTGACTTGAATTCCGTTGAGAAACAAATCCACTTGTTTGAACAAGCTTTGCAAGAAATTGTTTACGGGTGCCGCTTTTTCTCCATTGTCAAGGTCTGTCCCATCAGCTTTGGTCACTTTCACTTTGAGTAATATCATGGTCTTGGCTAAATCCAAATAATTTTCTGTTCCCACAATTTGAAACTCTATGGGTGCCGTTGCTGAAATAGCTGACACGGGTTGGTACTCTATCCATTGCCCTTTGTCTAGAACGACTTGAGTCGCTGGTACTGTAAACAAATCTACTTCACTCTTGGTGCAGGGAATGGAGTGGGGGTGTACAAAGGCCATGTTAATCTCCAAAAATGTCTTTTTTACTGGCGACTTTAATTCTTTTTACCACACCAACTGTTTGCGGTGCACGACGTTTTTTCTGAGGAGCTTTTTTAGGTCTTTTCACGTTGCCGGTCTTGAGTGAAATGAGCTTTTGTTGTGGAGCCTTGCGATTTAAACGTTTTGCTCCACTACCACTTTGTGGAATGATGTGGTTCAAAGCTTGTCGTTTCATGTTGTTTGCCGTCTGTTGTAGTCTTGCTTGGGCTGAGTCTTTTAAATTATTCCCAGCTAGCACATCTTGTGCGATGTTCATTCCAGTATTGAGTGTAGCTTGACCGATTGATTTAACCCCCTTCTGAAGGAAGGGGAATGCTTTTCTAGCTAATGATTGAAAAAAGGAACCGAGACCGTAACCTCTTTGAAAATGTCCACCGTGGAACACCATCATCTGTCCTCCTTGTTGTTTTACCATTTTATTGAAAATAGGGCGATTGACGGAGTCTGAAACTCAATGTGATCACCACGCGTCCACGTTCAAATGATATTTTTTTTCCTGTGTCGTCGGTTATAAGGACTTCTACAATCTCAAAGTCTCTCGTGGTTAGAGAGAGGTACTGGGGGTTGTCGTAGTTGATCGTGATAATTTCTCCGTCTTTGCCTTGGGCGGGAACGATACGTAGTAGTGGAGCACGAATGTCCCCTACAATCTGACTTTCCACTAGATTCAGGTACACATAGAGTGATTGAAGACCGATATTCAAATCACTGACGAAGGGTGCTGTGGTTGTCTTGGTTATGATAATGTCGTTGCTAAACCCCAAAATCACTCCCAAGTCGTTTTCAAAACTAAGCTTCTTCCCTATGTCTACTGTAATCGTGACTTTTTGAGATCGAGTATCCAACTTGAGAGAAATACCAGTGACATCATCATCTTTGATTTCTTTATTGATGATGCCTTAACAACCTCTGTTACTGATGTATAATATCCTATTGGTATATAAGTCCGACCACCCATCCACTCTTTCCATCGTCGTAATAAAATTTACAGTTTTCAACTCTAATATTATACCATGTGTGGGGAAACGTGATGGAGGCGAGCCCTACTTCCCAATTCCCTGATAAATCCACGTGCTCAGGGAGTTTGACTTTATATTCTGCTAGAGTGTTATTGGGAAAAATGGTCATGGAGCTGTTGCTTGGCAGCGTCATGTAGAACGAACTGACTACCATGGTTGGTTGAGGTAAATGAAACCACTTAACACACAACTGAAGTTTATAATACTTTTATTATTCAATTCACCACGGTTGATTACATAACAATCATTTTTCAATGTCACTTTGTAAGACCCAGCTGTTGTATTTTTCTGGGTACCCTAACCACTTGACTAATACCTCAACTCGTTTTCCTCGTTTACGTTTTTTTCAAAATCTTTTCTATCTTATACACTTCATCTTCTTCCTTTGTCTGGACATGTTGTAATTCTTGCTCATAAAAGGTTCCTTCTAGCTCATCCCCATCGTACTCTTTTAACTTGTACACTGGTGGGTTTCGAGGAAGACGCTTGGAAACGGTAAAAATTTCCTCACTCCAGTTGGCTAGATAACCTTTCTCAAACAACCCTTTGGACTTGGAAATGCGCACCTGATCGCCTAGTTCGAAAGCATATCCCCTCTTCGGGGGTTGGTTGCCATACAAGGTCATCCAAACCTGTTTTTCATTGTTTTTCGTGACTGAAGCTGGGGTTCTCTGAATACTTCTATGGTAGGAATGGTTGTAGGCCTGAACCAGTTCAGGTAAAACATCTATATATTTCAGGGTTCCTTTCAGGGTGAAGTATCGATACATTCGCTGTTTTAATGATCTATTAAAACGCTCGACAATGCTGGCTTTTATTTTTGTGTTGTACGTGTGGTACAATTTGATATTTTTTTCTTTTAAAAACGATTGAAATTTTTGATTGGTAAATTCACTTCCACGGTCTGAATGGATTTTTTCAGGTTGACGACTGGATTCTTTTAATATCTGTTGAAACGCATGAATTAGTGTTGCACCGGTTTTGTCTTTCAGAGGAACAGCCCAGGCATATTTTGAGAGAACGTCAATGCAGCACAGTATGAATCTGTTATTCTTGTTGTATTTCTTGAGAGATTGAACGTCAATCAAATCCAGTTCCCACACGGCATCCATGGATCCTACGATAACTCGGTTTCTACGGAATTGTTTACGCGCTGGTCGGTGGAGTGAATAAACCCGTTGTGCTTTTAACCATTCTCGAACTTTTCTTTTCGTGACTTTTTTATTTTGCTTTTTAGCAGCATAGTATAGGGCATCTACGCTTCCGAGGCTCCCTCCTTGGTTTATGTTGTAGTACAGTTTCTCTAGAAGGTTCTCCATCGATGTGAGAGTTTTCTATAACCACTTTACCCCCGCAACATGCGAGAACACAACGAATTTTACGAAATATGTTTTGAAAGTTAAGATTGGGAATGGAACTAAGGCACCCACAACCCATGTCTTTATCCCTTGAAATCAAACACGAGACTGATTCATGGTCTAGAATAACATCCTTTTATTCAGTTTGTCATTACTACTTTAAATTTATCATAAGTATCTAGTGACCATGCGCTACTGTTATGCATGGTGTCACACATCATATTTACAAAGTTAGTAATGATCAGATCATCTTCCCAGGAATGCATCATGTCTTGCCAAATGGTAAACACGATGTGGGTGGACATGCCAGGGAAATTTGAAATAAACTCATTCCACTCTGTGGTCATGGGTATACCAACTAACTTGGTAAATGGAACACATAGATTGTGTAACATTTCAAGATCGACGTCATTTTTGACATCGTCATAGAAACTGTCGAAGATGTCCTCTTCACTTCTGATACAGCATTCATGGTCGCGTTGACTGGGCCAATTCTCATCACAACCCTCACAATGGAACTTTTTGAAAATGCTTCTCTGACATAGTTCAGCATAGAGGTAGGTCAGTACTTGATGGACTTTGACGCGTCCAACCACCTCTACTTCATCACTGACAATCATAACTACTTTGTCGTCTATGAGGGAGACGCTTTGTATCATCTTCGAACTTGATACGTTCATGAATGGTCCACAGAGGTCCTTGGTAGTAATCTCGAATCCAACAATAAATGAGGGGTATAATGGTGAGCAACATGAGCAGCCACCACATCTCCGTAGAATGAAGAAGATCCCAGTTTTATACTCTAATTCTTTATACAGAAAACATAACGTCATGATTCTGTTTTTAGAGAATGATCTCATTTTAAGTTACATTATGATGGTGCAATCGTGGAATTATGAAACGTGCCGACGTCACTTGTTTGTGTCACGAACTGCTGACTCACGGAAAAATGAGGGAATACTGGCGAAAATAAAAAAAAACGTCAGCGAAAAATGTCGTTCTAAAAAATAACCGTGGTATAGCACAAATCCTTAGGCCGGTGCGGAATAACGGCTAGGATCGTTTTCAAAATAACTCCAGAGGTGCTCTGGGCTGCTCCGGGCTGCTCCGGGCTGCTCTGGGCTGCTCCGGGCTGCTCCGGAGCGCCCGTGGTCCAGAACTCGGATGGTATCGGATGGCACCGGTGTGCACCGGTGCGCCCGTGTTGGTGAACTCCTATTTCCCTACTACTTCAGTGATCAAAATGATGTTGACTCTTTTGTGGACAGTTATAATACCTCTGAAGGAGCTGAAATTGAAAAGCTAACTACATGTATCATACTTTGCATATCCATATCTAGCTACTCTAGATTGTTGTGGGGGCATTGGAGGGTAGTGAAAACCATAAATCCATGAAACCTGCTGATATTGTGCGGAAAACTGGGAAACTGAAATGACGTACAGCCTTACTGAAACAGTATATATCTGCCACTTTAAAATTCAAAACTGGTGGCCATGGAAAACCACATGGAAAAAATGCTTGAACACACAAAACCGAAAAGCCCAATCTCCCTTGCACCCTGCCTCCTCCACTCCTGTGGCATTATACATGTGTATGTATGTACATGTATCATGCCCATTACCGGTATATATTATATATAGAGCTCCATGGTTGATAAAACATTTCTCTCTATAAACAAATCATGCAATTGCATATGAGGTACATATATGTACATTTATTATATATCTGTGACGTAATTTTACCAAATTTGGTCATTTTTGAGGGCCGATATGAGGCGTTAATGCCCTGTAGAAATCCGTAATGCCCTGTTCACAACTCAAAAAACTCAAAAAACAATATTCTGATAAAATTACGTCACAGTTATATAATAAATCCCTCATTAGATGTTTTCTCGGGTATACAGGCTGACAATTTACTCGTTGCTCGCATTTTTCCTCGCCCTGCACGTAAAATATCAACCTGTAATACCCGAGAAAACATCTAATAAGCTGTATGTACAGTACATGTACAGTAAGAGTAAATAATAATTTTGTCCTTTTATTGGTTATTCCATGGTTTTCTATGGAATACGGGTGGATATTTCACGAAAAATTTATATTATTTAAAGGCTCGTTGTATACTTAAAATAATATAATTTTTGAGTGAAATTTCTGCCCGTATTCCATTGAAAACCATGGAATAACCATATTATCCTATACATATTACATCAACAATTAAAATTTACAACGTTTTGATTGGCTAATACAAACTATGAAATACTGCTCTGTATTTCATAGAAAAAACTATGAAATACCGCTCTGTATTTCATAGAAATGGTGAGCTCTGATTGGCTGAGATGTAATATGTATAGGATAATATTATTTATTGACTACTAGACATTCATATATGCAAATAATAACATTGCTTCCATTTTTTTTAAATTTGATCATCCATTTTACCGTACTGAACAAACCTTCTGTGTTTGTATAGGACTGCAGCAGATTTCATGCAGGGGAGGTATTGTCTTCACTGCGCTCAAAAGGAAAAAACAGAATATTTGAAGAGAAAGGAGTGTTTGGAAGAGTGTGCAGACATGACTACCCCAAAGGATTCCTCAATCTGAAGTATGGGGAAAGGTTAGTTTATATGTTTGTACGTTAGTTATTGAATGAGCATTATTAGATGGTTATGCATTGTATGCTCTTTCAATTTTAGGATCTCCTACTCAGTATATGAGTTGGGCCAATTGAAGAATGAAATAAAAGGGAAAAATCTGTCTCTCGTGATCATGTATGACATAGCTTGCATTCTGGATAAACATCTCCAGGTATTTTATCTCTTATAAGTTTTGCTTGTTTACAATGTGAATGCATTTTATAGTTTATCAGTCTTTGACTGTAATGTGTTTAATATACAACCTCGTTAAATAAAGTTGTTGTTATTATTATTATTATTGTTATTATCGGAGTGATGGCACTTAACCCGTGAAACAAAATCTAATAGTTAGTGAGTAACAGTCAAATCAAACAAAAGAAAACAATGGAATTAGTGTCTAGTAATATCTTACTACAACAATGTATCTGTTTAACGGGTGCCATCACTCTATTATTATATTTATTATTATTATTATTATGTTTTGTTCACTAAAATAATTATTGTGCATACATGCATCAAACAAATTTGGGTTTGCATTATTTGCATACTTCATCTACAGATAATATATACAGTCATTCTCAAAAAGGTTGTCCAGATGAAGACTACAATACTACAATAAACAGTCACGTGATTCATTATGTATTCAATTTCTGCGCGCGGAACTGCGAGTTCATACCAGCACCATTACATTCAGTTCTCACAATGCCGTGTACTTTTGCATCTCAAATTGAATTTCCACGTGAGGAAATCGAATACATAATGAATCACGTGACTTTATTGTAGTATTGTAGTCTTTTCATCTGGACAACCTTTTTGAGAACGACTGTATATACCACCAAGGCAAGGGGCTAAATCCACTATTTTACTCCACCATATCAAATATGTATTGTACCTAAATGTCAGTCCATGACAAGCTGCTTTTAAAACCACTGCAGTATTTAGGGGAGATCTACTAAATATGCACATAAAGCAGCCTGTTTAATTATGTACTATAAAGTGATTTTACAAAATTATGTACTTATAACTTTGTCTTTACTTGTTTTACAAGGTGTGGCCTTTCTTTGTTGCTGTTCTTTTGCTTCGGTTTGATCAAATATTCAAAGTTCTGTTTTTTTGTTGTTGTAAAATTTAGAGTACCAACCAAGCAAATCTACTTGATGGCGTTGGATTGGCAATACCAATATTTCACTGTTATGGGCATAAGGCTTCATGTCAGGTATAAACAGTTACACATACAGTTACTATACTTATTGCAATTTATGCATTTCTGCAGGAAGCATCAATGGCATGTATAATGTAAACAAAAAAGCTAATTTTGTGAGTTGAAAAGCTATTATTTCATTTCATTAGGTGAAGTACAGCCCAAGGCGTTTGGAAGGAGTTGGTCTCACTGATGGTGAGGGTGTAGAACGACTTTGGTCATTTTTGAGAGATTTCTCAAGGATGACAAAAGAGATGGCTGCAGACAAGAGGACAGATGTTCTTACAGATGCCTTGCTCTATTATGGAGGAAAGCTTCGACGGAAATTTGGTGAGATTTAATAAATATTAAGTTGAAATGAGATTAGGCTGGTTGACATACTGCTCGGAGTGATTCTTCATGACCTCACATTCTTGTTTCAACATTCTTCTAATCCGTGCAGCTTGGGGTAGTTTTAAATACCCCTAAGTAAGGGAGCATGGAAGGAGGTGGTAGGGCACACGTTCGAACACTATTTAAAAAACACATGCCTCCGGCTCAGGAGAACTAGGCAACCATTCCCCACTGTACTGAAGTAAAATAAATTACCATTATCTTTTTTATACTAAGTGAGATAATATAGATTCATAAAAATATGGTACTTTTGACTGGAATATTGTCTGCACCAAATTTCTTGATTATTACACTTTGAAATTATTAGTCGGGCTTCCTGTGAAAGCTCCGACTCTAAAAATGAGAAGCGTTCTTTGTCGTCGTCGTCGTTGACCTCAAATCCAGCGCATGCGCCCTGTGCCGGTCGAAGGAGACATGAAGTCTGGCCAAGAAAGATTAGAAAGCACAAACCAATCAGGGAAAGCACCGGAGGTCAAGGGGCCAACATATAAGTCTTTTCTCGTCTAAGTCTAAATTTAGATTGAAACAGGATGCTCTAGTAGCGTGAAGCCGGGCTATTAACGTTTTTACTGATATACTGTAAAGTTCGCAGTACTGAAATTGCAAGGAAAGCATGTTCTATCTACACTTGAGTCACGCAACGACGAGCAACCAAAAACTGTTTCAATCGCACTATAAGATATCTATATTTAGGTCAAATAGGTTACATTTCATTTAGAAGCCCGACTTCACGCTAGAAGAGCGTCTAGTTTTATTTAAAGTGCAAATAACCTTTTTTTTAATTTTAGAAATCACTTCAATATGAAGTGAATATTGGGATGGTTCAGTGTTATGTGATTTGATATTCGCATTACTGAGTTACAGAGGTCTTAAATCATGATATGCTAATTTTGTGAAGTATGAGGAGGCATTTGCCATAATTTATTAAGTGATTTTTCGCTCTGAAATAATTAAAAATGATATGGAAGTATGCAATGAAAACTAAGAAAAGTTTTTGCACTTGTAAAATGTCAGTAATTTGCACTAGGGTGTTTTTGTATAATATATATACACTCAATTGCAGAAATGTTGTAGTATACATTAATTATACAAATATAGGTAATATATGTAATGAGATGCAAAATGTTAGACATGCTAAAATACAACTGTTAGTAATGGTAATAGAACTGAGTGGAGTGCAATTTGGTCTGAAATCATACGAGTGATTACAAAATTGCACGACCGCGTAGCGGGAGTGCAATTTGTTATCACGAGTATGATTTCAGACCAAAATTGCACGACACGAAGTTCAATTACCTATTAATCATATTCATTTTGAAATCTTTTCAAATACACTCGTTATATTTAGGTGGTAAGTTGCAATAATAAGAATAATTTTGATGCCTAAAATACAACTCTTTCATTCTAAATTACAAATTACTTTTTATGAAGAATCGTTTGAATTTAATAAAATTAGAGTTTCTGTGCGAAAATAAAAAAAATAAAAAAATTGGTGCAATTAATGATCCAAAATAGTGCAATTAATGATTTAATCGCACCATTTTTAGCCAATCAGATTGCAGGATTTACTAGTGATTTCAAAATGAATATGATTAAGCACAGAATAGTGCTGAAAATTATTGTGTTGTCCTTGTTGGATGCGATACTAATCTAAAATTGATGATTCTGATATATTAGAAGAAAATAAGCGATGTTTCGCACTTTGTATCTCATTAGATATTTGTATAAATGTATACTACAATGTTTCTGCAAACGAGTGTTAATATAATATAATATATATAAATATATATTATTATTATTATTATAAATTATGCCTCCTCATACATCACTTTATTTGCATTTTAAGATTTCAAAGCCTTATAACTCATATACAGCTATTTCAAAAAACGTTGAAAACTGAATACTGCATACTGAATAGTGCATTCCAAGACCAAAGGGCATTGTTGGCCTCGTTATTTTGAAATAAAAAGTAAATAAACAGCGATTTGTTCGCCATATGGAGCTAGTATATTGTTTCTGATGGAAGACACAACAAATCAAATCAAATATTATTATTTATATTACTTTAGACAATATTACAAGAGTCCCAAAATGCATTTCGGTCTTGGAATACACTATTATTCAGTATCAACGTTTTTTGAAATAGCTGTATTCACAGCTCCAATTTCCTGCGACTATTCATCTTACATAGAATACATTGTACATTTTCATGATAACAATAAATAGGCACTTTAAAGTGTATATGACACAATTTTTTTTATTTTGAAAATCGATTATATGTGAACTGAATAGTGGGATGTTTCAGTATTTTGTGATTTGAGCTTCGCATTTGCGAGTTATAAAGGTTTGAAATCGTGATATGCTAATTTGGTGACGTCAGATTGTTTTTAATTTATTATACAAAAGCGTCCTTGTGCAAGTAATAAGTTATGGAAAAAAAAAATCTGACGTCACCGAATTAGCATAACTCGCAAATGCGAAGCTCAAATCACAAAATACTGAACCATCCCACTATTCAGTTCATATATAATCGATTTTCAAAATAAAAAAAATTGTGTCATATACACTTTAAGTTTCAGCCAAACTAAATCTGGTCCAATTTCATCTAAATAGAATAAACAGCTTTGTCTTATATAGCTGTATTATTTTGGTCTTATCTGTGTTTTTGACAAATACGAAAGATAAACCAGCTGTGGATGGGTTGTTATGACAGTCATTACCCAAAAGTGATTTTCTCATGTGTGTGATGTGTGTGTGTGTGTGTGTGTGAGGGGGGATTCATGCTGTTTGAACTTATAAGTTTTATAATAATTTCAGGAGTTTCACTGAAAGGGAAACTAAGCAGAGCAGAGTCCCTATTTCATGAAACAGAAATCAAGATTATGGATTTGTCCAAATCATTTCCAGGTGTGCACTCAAAAAAAGTAATCATAGTTACCCACTGGCTAAAGTGATTTTTTGAGCTAGAAATACAGCATTTCGTTAATTTTTTGTAAAGTGCTAATGAACTATATGAAAATAGCACTATATTATTATTTATTTTTTTATTATGATGAAGCCTTCACCGGCGAAACGTCTATATACGCTTGTCGTCTATTTCTTTTGCCTGACGAAGTTAAATACTTTCAATTCATTATTATTATTATTATTATTATTATTATTATTATTATTATTATTATTATATTATTATTTTTCATAAACTCTTCTTTACTTGACCCTGGGTATCCACGTACATGTATCAGTAAACAGACAAATAATGACCTCTAGCTAGTACCAAGGTACCATGACTTTGCCTTGCAATATAATTGAGAGACATTAATAATCAACTGATCAGTTACACTAAATTCTCTATAAAGTTCACAACTAGATTCCATTTATAGTGAGTGCTCCACTAGACAATAACGAAAAATGCACCACTAGACGTCACGATTTTCGTTAATTTTATTCCCTTATAAATTGTAGTGCCTTGTAGTACACAACAGATAGAGGAATGGCAGTCAGCAGAATTGGCATCGATAACCCCAAGGGAGAAAGGTATCTCGACTTTTCTCCTTTTTCTTTAAAGTGTATATGACGTGATTTTTTTTCTTTTGAAAATTGATTACATATGAAGTGAATAGATTGACTTTTTGGGGTTTATTTTTGTCATTTTCACCTTTTCAGTTATTCTGCGTGCGCTTTTCAAATCAGACCACCAACAGCTGCGTGCACGCTATGAAGAAAAACACCATGCTCAAAACGTGTTTCAAACCATTTTCAGTGTTGTAAATCGACATACGGTGTTATGCAATACACAACAAATATATTAGCGTTACAGTTTTCTCTGGTTGCTTATGCATAACGGAAGTATGTTTCCATCGGCGTCCACCACTTCCGGTGTTTCTAAAAAAAAGAATTAGCGAGATTCTATCCCAAGGGCCTGATGGCGAGACTCCCTGTCTGTCCCTTATGCTCTCTTGATATTGAATAATTATTCCCCGAAGTGGAGGGGGATAATTGTTTTAGTATTTACCAAATCAGTTGGATAAAAAATGGCACTTTATTAAACAAATAAATTCGGAAATTGTAGCCTACACTAGTAGCGAAACGAGACGTCATTTTGAATCTCGTCCCAAAACAGTGAATAGAATAAACCCCTTCTGGCGACTGATATATCGGCTGATAATGTCCGCGGCTGAAAGATGGTCTGAAAAATTAAGCTTCGCTTCTCGGCCAACTGTTCAATTTTGGACATTATCTGCCGATATAAGCCCAAATTGCTATCCACTGATTTGGTAGATACTAAAATCGATTATGCTTTTGACCAAAATGTTGTTCATTCAATTTTTATTTACTGTATTTTCTGTCCCACCCTAGTGTTGGAGCTCGATTTGCAAGAACGTTATGTAGATTTATTGATGGAAAATAAAAAACGAAGGTAATTTTTTCATCATTTTGTCTACTGAAAGGACACTTATTTGGTATACATGTACAGGCATCATTTGTTATTAACGTATTCCTAATACAGGACTCTACACAGCACAGGGGCAGGGGGCAGTTGCCCTCCCCCCCACCCCCCTAGCAGGGCGAAAAAGATACCAAAAAGTAATGAGAACTGTACTTTTTTTTTTTTGAATTTTGGGTTATGTACGGCCCTGTTATACGAATGTTGCTCATTGGTAATCAACCAGATGAAGTCTTGTCTGAGGGCTCAGGTTCTTTTGTTTTTCTCTTTTCTGATGGACTGTGAGTCACTGTATGCACCTAATTGAGAAATTGTTAGCCTACTAAAAATTAGATGATGTAAATCGCAGTAAGCTCGAATGATATCATATTGTAGTCTGAAACAAGTACAGACTAACACCTCTTCAATTAAATTAAGCATGTCGTTGTACGTGGGTATCATTATTTCACTTTAAAAGAAATGGATTTTTATTATCCAAGCTTTCGGGGCCCTGGCCCATCATCAGGATTGAATTGATTTTACAAAATTCAGTGAATTTTGTAAAATACTGAATTTTGTAAAATCCATTCAATCCCAGGGCTCGAAAGCTTGGATAATAAAAATCCATTTACGTGGAAGAAACATCTTTTAAAGTGAAACCTCTTCAATTGTTGTGCGCAATATTGCGATCATATTGCCAGCAATATTGCGCGCAATGTCCACCGTGTGTTCTCACTTTTAATAGTGCGCCCATTCCACGAGTTTCATCAAAATACATATAATTAACTCAGCTCCCATGTGCCATTTCAAGCTTAGCTTCTATGTTCTATGATTGTAAACGTGTGTCAACGATTCTATTTTTTTAACATCTTTTTTTTAAACAGAAATGAACTTGTGTATGCTACCGATGAAGACCTGCAGAAAGTGGAGGAGATTCAAAGAAAGAAACGAAGGTATGTCCGAACGTTATTACGTATGGAAAATACTCGTCTTGTTCACTGCAAGTTAGTAAATTGTTATAGTGACTCTCGATTTTGGGGTGTTTCTTGGTGCTACAGTCTGCATTGTATTCTTGGTTAGGTTTCTTTGTATGCAGGGTATTGTTTTGGTTCAAGTTCATTCTTCTCGTTCTTTGTGTTCATTGTCTAACGTCATCTGGCGGTTCTGCAACACCAAGAAACCTCCCGATTTTGTGATAAGCCGTCATAAAATTACATCTCACGTCAGAGAAAAATTCGAATATATGTTGTTCGACATGCTTTGACGGAGTTCAATATTTTATGATGGTCTTTTTAGCAATGAAAGAGCACTTGCTGCAATTGAAAAGAAGCAAAGATTAACAACACGATGGGAGGATGGTGATGCTCTATTCCAGGCTATAAAACATATTTTCATTTGTGTTTTCATTTTATAATGATCATGAATAATCAACTTTTAAACAACGCGGCGCGCTGCCTTCTATCGGCTGATAGTAGGTTAGTTTTGAACCAATCAAATTGCGAGTTTCGCTATAGTAGGCAGTTGTGGTATTCTAAAAGCTTTATATATATATATATATATACATGTAGTTAGTCATTTCAACAGAGTGATGGCACTGTTAACACATACATTGTACTATAGACGTGCTATAATTCCATTGTTTTCTTTTCTTTTGATCTGAGGTCTATAGACCAAATGCAATAATGGCGTCCAATTTCAATTGCCATTGTTCTGGACTGACTATAGCCTCTCATACAGGTGAAAATGCTTTTGTGTTTCCACATGAACATGAGGTAAAATAGTCAGTCCAGAACAATGGCAATTGAAATTGGATGCCATTATTGCATTCACCATTATTAGTCACTATTAGATTTTGTTTCATGGTCTAATCATTTTTATTTGATAAAAATAGTAGTGACCAGGCTTATTTAATATCGTTCGCAGCCATCCAATTAACACTTCTATAGAGTGTTTTCATAAACCTGTGAAACAAAAACTATTAGTTGTAGTGTTTTATAGTCAAACCAACTAGCATATACTGACACTATACTGAAAATATACAATTCAAGAACACAATGGAATTAGAGTGTCATGCCAGTTCAATGTGTATCTAAGACTGTCTAATATCTATTTCATGGGTTTATGAAAACCACCAGTTATTATAATAGTAATAGAGTACTATATTCAGTTTAGAGTAAAAAAAGCGTGCAACATAAATACAGTGTAATATACTAAATAGTACTAAATAATGCTAAATCTATTGTTTTCTATTGATAATCAGTGCTATTTAGTATTATAAATATTACAAAGTACTAGTAACACACCTAAAGTAGAATTAGGCCTAGTTGACAAACGCCGTACTTTCCAAGAGCCGTTCTTAATTACTTCAAAAGAAGCCGCCTCATTATCTATAGTTTGAAATGAATTGTTTTCTTATTAAATGGGGCCAGTCATCATAGCCTTCCACTTCTTTTTGGGGTTGTCATTGATGAAAGACCCCCGGGAGGGGGGTACTCCCTTTGTCCAAGTGGTAGGGGTAATCGGCGCTCCTTTTAGGGTTCAAAATATTTCCTGTGTGTACCTTTTAGGGGTTCCGACTCAAAAGTCAGTTACGTAACATGACTCCGTATCTTTTAGGGTCAATTTTTATTTAATTTCTTTATTGACAAACATGAAAGAACCACAGAAGAAAGATGTTGTCCAATCACTGATTTGATGCATCCAAGTGTCTATTTATCAAATTTTAATAAATAATAATCATCATATATGGTCGTACCTTTTAGGGGTTGGAATTAACATGGCTTCAACAGCTCTTTTAATTTATGCATACCTTTTAGGGTCGTTTTCAAAATCGACCGCCGATCACCCCTACCACTTGGACAAAGGGAGTACCCCCCCCCCCCCCCCCCCCCCCCCCCCCCCCCCCCCCCCCCCCCCCCCCCCCCCCCCCCCCCCCCTTAGGGAAAGACCATTCCTTATAATCTACAAGTTTTATGGAAACCCAAGCAAGAAGTTGTCTAAGTATATAAACCTAGAAATATTTCTAAATAAAACTAAAGGCTCCTTAATTTATTACAATCTTCAATATGGATTCCGTTGATCACCAACCTTGCACACAGTCTAGAGCTTTATTCCATGATAAAGGTTATTTAATTTTACATGGCAGTGTAAATTTAAAGCATATTGTCATTTACAAAGCAGAAGATAGCCATATTACAGGATGAAATTTGCTGGGCTTGGTATATGTAACACACAAATCAAAGAAAAAAGACTCAGATCTAATTCTCAAAGAAATGTTTGCTCTTGGAAAGTTAATTAAAGTGTATATGACATGAACTTTTTTCTTTTAAAAGTTGATTACATATGAAGTGAATAGTGGGATGGTTCAGTATTTTGTGATTTGAGCTTCGCATTGACGTCAGAATTAGCATATCACGATTTCAAACCTTTATAACTCGCCAATGCGAAGCTCAAATCACAAAATACTGAACCATCCCACTATTCACTTCATATGTAATCAACTTTTAAAAGAAAAAAAATTGTGTCATTCAAACACACCCCTCGGCACTAGAAATAGGTGATAAATTCCAAGACATCCTTGAATCTGGCCACTTTGACTACATAATTGACAAGGACATTATTGTTAGCAGATGTTACGTAAGTGGGGAAAAAAAGACAGAATGCTCCCCGTTTATTCCCTTTATAATATTAATTCTTAAATTCATTACAAGTGCCTTAAAAACAACAAGGACATATATAGTCGTGATAGATTGACTTTCCTTTTCAATGTTAGTTACAGTGCGACGACTTCAACTGAGGCCACTTAGATAACCTGAATGCTCTCTCCTGATTGGCCGAAGTACACAAATTTGAAATTGGCTTTGTTTTCATCTGAATTGTGATTGGTTCTTGTTGTCTAAGTGGCCCCGGTTGAAGTCCTCGCACTTAAATTACTCTTATACATAAATTAGCAATAATACAAATTATTATTGTTTATAAAAGAAAACAAAGTTGATATTCAATACATCCCAAAGACAGATTTTTACAACAACAGTTTCTTCAAATCTATAGATCAGAAACTTGTGCTAAATAAAAGGAATGTCTATTTATACTTACAGGTGTATGAAGCCATTGTATTGAAACATAGGTGCTACATGCATATTCATGTACCTGTCTTTAAATACCCTCAACAAATCCCTGCCGAGCAAGAATAGAAAAGATGGCCTTCTTCATGCTAGGTGGTGGCCTGTATACCTGACCATGACTTATCTGGTACTGATGGTACACCACACCACCCACTCTGCTGTGGATGATGTTTTTGGCAGACAGGTATGCCCTTGCCTCTTGCAGAGTGTAGTTTCCACTGGAGGGATTCAGGTCAAACCAGTGACCCCAAATGCGTGACCGTGACTTTTGATTCTTCAGGGCCACAATATCTGAAGGAGTATGGCCGACTGCATAGAACAACCAAAAGGTGTCATCAGCTGTGGTGTAGGTGGGTAGTATTAACCCACACACCTCTGTGCTGTGTAGGAGGTTGCTAGATACTGATGTTAGAGCATCATCTGTGAATAAGTGCTCACACAGATGCAGCAGCAGATGGATTTCATGTGACACTAGTGAGAGGTTCATGACCTCAACTTCACTTTCTTGCAATAGGTCACCTCCATGTATAGCACGAGTGGCAGCCTCCTCTCCTACAACCTTGCGTAGCACCATCTTCGCTTCTGTTGAAGTTATATTATTATGCAGGTTGGCCTCATCTAACTCTGAAGGGGCTGGTGACTGGTTTGTTTCATCCAGCATGGATGTCCCTGATGGACCAGCCTCATTTGTCTCAACTGGCGTAGATGACCCTGATGGGCCAGCCTGGTTGGCCAGCTCCTTGAAAACAAATTGTATGGTTTCTGATTGTTTCATGATACCTTGAATCTGTTTGGCACCATAGAAACATGGTTTTTTAAGGGAGGTCCCTTCTGGCATTCCCTTTGCATAAAAATTTTCCCTTTTCCAGGGTACCTCTCCACATGGATGGCCCACAAGTTCACCTGTAAATTATTCCAATAGAGCCCTATTAATAATAATTAATTAATAATTATTATTAATAATATTAGAGACGTACAAATGCATCCATTAAATCACCCTACTCTTTCAATCACATGAATACTGTCAAGAGCTTATTTATAAGACAGTTCACAACTCATTTGAAGCTCAATCATGCACTGCTGGGGATGCAGTCATGTATGTAGTACATGTACTGTATGTACTGAAAATATTCCTCAATTCCATTTTTAATTTCCCCTCTTTATAGAAAGAAAACCAGTCATATTGGAAGCTGCAAATAACATTCAATAACTCCAAACAAAAACATACTGTATTTCTTTTGAAATAGCTTTGTCACATCCTTCTCTGTGTATTTATAAATGATTTTGGGGCATGCTAGAAAAAAAAGGATAATAATAATTATTATTGACTTCAGTAAATTACCTGTACATGTAGCTTCTAAAATACTGGTAGCTGCACGCTAACTGGTACTGGTAAACTGATAAATTAATAACTATTGATAGTGCATTAATAAACATACAATAAAATATTATAGTGTGACGACTTCAACCAGGGCCTAGTGACTTAGACAACTAGAACCAATCACAATTCAGACAAAACAAAGCCAATTTCAAATTTGTGTACTTCAGCCAATCAAGAGAGAGCATTCTTGTTATTTAAGTGACCCCGGTTGAAGTCATAGCACTGTAACAAAGACATAATCTTAAAGTTTGCAAATGATCTTCATTAATACTAGTGAAACAAAAGAATATTAGCTAGGCTTTCCAGAGAGGTTTGTATAGTATTTGCAAATAGTTTGCAAACAGCAATCCTTACATTGTCTTTGTTGTGTGTATGTATTTCAATATAATGTAAACCACTCTAAAAATATATTTTTTACTGCTTCTGGTTAGTATATATTATATAGCTGTTACATGGCCAGTTACCAGTATTTTAGATGTGCCTAGGTGCTGTATTATAGCTAGCTTTTTTTTAAAGTTCAAGTCTATTAAAAATACCACTTTTTTCTCTCAAATATTAATATAATATTGATAAAAAATATGTTTTTAATGATTATTTAGTGTGCATGCATGTATGTTTGTAGTACATACCAAAGTGTTCTCGAAACTTCAGATCCACATCTGAATTGATATCAAGAAACTGCTGTCCTGCAGTGGATGCTAAATGGCAAACCTCTCCAGAGGGCATTAAGAAAATTCCTGAAAATTCAACCCCCAATTCTTCAAGAAACTTCACCTATATTTGTAGGAAAAAAATGCATGGGGAAACAGGCATTAGCAAAATCATGAGATATACAATGTACATGTACATACCCTAGCTGTTATTGTGCAAGCTCTGTAACTAATTTTTTATTATATGTTAGAGGGTATTAACTCCTAAAACAGAAGTTATACAGTCTTAATTATTATTATTATTATTATTACTAAATATTATTATTGAATTACTTTTTATGTGCTATATACAATATGAGCGGCCGATCTGTATGGGATTTACAAACTCGAGCCGTAGGGAGAGTTTGTAAATCCCATACAGATATCGGACGCGAATATTGTATATTACTTATCGAATCCAACCATGTATAAGTGGATGTTTTACTATAATTTGGATGATAGGAAACAGTTTGGCCAAGAAAATCCAAGTTAAAGTTGAATGCAAATGAGGACGAATCTCTTGCCAAAATACAGATGTCTGCTACGCTTATGATTTCTATTGTATTTCCCTCATTAATTATTCATGAAATCATGGAGTATTTAAGTTTAAATATCAATTTCACCAAAAGTAAGCTTAAAATACCAAAAGATGTACATATATATTAATTAATAATATATACAAATTAAAGTGTGTAATCTAATTATAAGTATACATGTATGTGTAGAGTGCAGTCGTTATATCCGTGAAACAAAACAATTCCCTTTGTGTGCCCAGTTGTGGAATTAGATCAGAACAACAAAAGCTAGTCGGGCCATGAGGAATCATGTTATAGTTCAATGATATCACCTACTTTATAAATAAAAACAATTAAACAATTAATACTTCTTTGATTTTGTTTCACAGATATGCATGATGACTGCATACATGTGCTCGACACCAGGTCTACATGTAGCTATATATCCAATCAAGGTGTACAAAATACATGTGTACTTAATTCTCAGCCCTAAAATTATGTTAAATTAAGTGCCCTTATAAGTGAATAAATTTTACCTCCTTAACTATCTGCTTCATGTGTTTTTCAACAATCTGGTGTTTTTCTTGAATAGACAGTTTTTCAGGGTCCAGATCCATATTTAATCCCTTTGCCTTTTTATTATATGCTGCCTGCTCTTCTTTTGAAAATCGGTTCCACGATGTGGCAGCGACTTTATTCTTCGAAGACAGGGAACTACTTGATCTTGACTGTTCTAGAGTGAAATGAATCCAACTATTTTTTCAACTGCATGTACTTATTTTTCTTTTCTTTTGCTTGAATATTTTTGTAATAATTAATGTATTGCAGTATATATATAAGTGTTTAGAGTGCAAATACTAAAACCATGAAACAGTGCTAACTTTAATTAGCACTAAATAGTGCAATGTCTTTTGTTTTCTATTGTTTCATTGGTGCTATTTTGCACTTAAACTAGTTTGTACTGTTTCACGGTTTTAGTGTTTGCACTCTAGTTAACTTTATGCTGTATATTTTATATTTTAGTTATATTATTTTATAATTACTGACCCTCATCAAAACCTATTGATTCCTTGCACAACTTTGTCTTATGCCAAAGCAGAGCTGTAAGCCATGTGCAGTTTTACGTTTTAATGCACATTGATGACTTGGAAATGTAATTTGCTCAAAATGGCAGTGATTTGGAAGGGATTGATGAAGCTGAGTAATTGTAATATAGTTACTTCAGCCAGCAACAATATTAATTGTTGTTGTGTGTTGTTGTTGTTTAATGTGTCAGTGTTTATAACAGTACTGCTAGGAGGGACATGACTCTCACACTCACTCACATTAGTTATATTGCAGTCAGCTTCGGCCACAGCTCAATATATCTAATATTGCTGCCAGCCTCAGTAACTATTTAATACATAATGCACAGTGGAAAATACTACAATAATTATTGATACCTGCATGGTGCTATACAGTACAAGTCAAAAAAGCGTGCACAAACCGCTAGTTTAAATAAGCGCATGCAACACTAACATTTTTTCACACTGAAGAAGGTCCGAGATGTGGACCGAAACGTCTGTTTAAGGAATGGTCAACACTTAGCGTGCGTCCATCGAGTTATGGAGCACGCGGGAATTTGGGAGAGCATGAGAGAAGCGTAAGAGTTGCTCGAGGCATTGCTCGAGGCTTCACGAGTGCTCTCCCAAATTCCCAAGTGCTCCATAAACTCGATGGACGCACAGCTGAAGCGTTGACCATTTCTTTTATAACATAGTCACTGCAAATTCAAATAAAACAATTTGATTTTCCAATTGAATTCAGAGCGCGCGCTATGCCGATGATGTGAGCGTGTGTCCATGGGCGTGAGCGTGTGTCCGTGGGCTTACTGACACACGCTAACCAACCAATCAGAGCGTGCGTTATATCATACCTATGTTATAAATTAATTTCACACAGTTTAAGCCAGAGTCAATCACTTTTATTATAATAATTATGAATCCTGGCTGCAATTTCCACATTTTTATAGTACAAGTCAAATTTTTTTTTTTTTTCTTTTAGTGGTATACATTGAACATCTGATGGGTTATCCTGTTAAATATTTGATGATGATTATTATATTATTATAAGTTATTATTATTATTTCATCCATAATAAATTAAAACACTGGTGGGGATGCTTGTATCTTTTCAGGATAATAATTATAATTATTAGTAATATATTAATTTAAAAACAACTACAAAAACATGCAATCTTTTAGCCTTCCTGTGTCTCAATAGAATCTGCCTGCTGCATGGTTAATGGATAAAACCTATTAATAATGTAAATATTTCATCATCTACATGCAATCCAGTATAGTCTGTAGATCTGATGGCTTAACAGTACTTTACTCACCTGATTTAAAAAATTCTCCACAGAACAGGTTATATCCTGTAGTAGGTTTTATGTAGGAGGGCAGCTTCACTTTTTTGCTTGCAGACTCATGATCGTCTGATTTAGCAGCATTCTCTTTCTTCCTTTTTCCAGTCCAGTTTCCAATCCATTTCTAATAATTTATTAGTAATTGAATGCATGATTATTTTAGGTTAATATAATTATAATATTATATTATATTACACCTAATTTCATAAACGTTGTCCAAATAGCCAAATACGAATTCATTCAAAAAGACAAAAGAGACAGTTCAGCTTGAGTACACTTCTTTTGTCTTTTAATGAAATCCTATTTGGCTTTTTTGATTATTATTGGATAACGTTTTTGAAATTAGGTGTATATTATATTATATTATATTATATTATATTAGTATATTATATTATACAGCAATATGCTGAAATTCTGATCCTTTTGACTAAAATACACATATATCAAAGACCTACTTAAAACCATGGGATAGCTTCCATGATATTTTTTTCATAAACCCTCGCTGGAAGACAACTAGAAAAAAATATCAGCGTAGCCATCCCATAATTTTAAGTAGGTTTTTGATATATATGTATTTTAGTCAAAATGGATCAGAATTTCTGCATATTGCTGTATTATATTATATTATATTATATTAGTATATTATATTATATTATATTATAAATGTATTATATTATATTATATTATATTAGTATATTATATTATATATATATTATATTATATTACAGCCTAAGTTTTGCAAAAATTCTGTCGCGACCAAGTATATCAGTATATCACTATATACCCGAATATTTATACTATCAAATGAATGTGAAAATAACGTTTGTGTGTAGATCGTATCGTATTCATGACTCTCCAATCCATGCTTGTACAGTCAGCCATCTTGAAATGCGTGTAGGGGTAGCGTTCGGGCATGCGGGACTCACACGAGTATATAGTGATATACTGATATACTTGGTCGCGACAGAATTTTTGCAAAAGGCTGTATATTATATTATATTATATATTACAGCCTTTTGCAAAAATTCTGTCGCGACCAAGTATATCAGTATATCACTATATCACTATATAGCCGAAGATTTATACTAATCAAATGAATGTGAAAATAACGTTTGTGTGTAGATTGTATTGTATTCATGACTCTCCAATCCACGCTTGTACAGTCAACCATCTTGAAATGCGTGTACGGGTAGCGTTCGGGCATGTGGGACTCACACAGGTATATAGTGATATACTGATATACTTATATACTTGGTCGCGACAGAATTTTTGCAAAAGGCTGTATACAGCAATATGATCTAAATACATATATATCAAAAACCTACTTAAAATTATGGGATGGCTACGCTGATATTTTTTTCATAAAGCCTCACTGGCAGACAACTAGAAAAAAATATCAGCCTAGCCATCCCATAATTTTAAGTAGGTTTTTGATATATATTTCTCAAACTCATTAATAATTCATTAGCTCAATAACCAATCAGCTCTCACGATTCGAGTCAGGTGGATGTATCTTGATACCGGAGGAAGAACTGATCAAGACACTGATCAAGACACTGATCAAGACACTGAAATTATTGTATATTTACCATTATGTTACTTACCTTTAACTTAGTAGACTTACTACCTCTTACTTATCATGAAAAAAAATCTAGTGATAAATCATCAACCAGAGTTGAATCAGTGACCCCTCGCACATTACGCTCACTACTTATCCATTAGACTACCTGACTGCTTGTTCAATTTTGAAGCTCTTTTTAACAAACATAATACTTGCGAGGTGACTCATTAGGCCAAGACACAAAAGCAATTATTATGTTCTTTTCTCAGGAGACTCAAGAACAATTCAGATAATCATTCATTATTAATGAGTTTGAGAAGCAATATCAAAAACTCGTGCTTCGTGTTTCATCAGGGGATTCAAAACACCTCGAAACAATAAAAGCACTCGGCCTACGGCCTCGTGCTTTCATTAGTTTCTCGGTGTTTTGAACCCCTGATAAAACACTCGCACTCGTTGTTGATATATTACGTATTTTAGTCAAAAGGATCCAAATTTCTGCATATTGCTGTATTATATTATATTATATTACAGCCGATTGCAAAAATTATGTAAATCAAGTATATCAGTATATCCATATTTATAACATAGCTACGATATAACGCGCGCTCTGATTGGCTTGCTAGCTATGAACAAAAAATGAATGGAGCACGCGTATGGAGCACGCTCACGTCAACCGATCGGGGAAAACATTTTCACAACTTTTTTTCTCCAGCTTTTGTACAATATTTAACAGTATGGATCTTAATTTATATCGAAAATTTGACATTGACGTTGATTTGGATGTTTATGATGATCAAATGTCAATAGTGTCAACGGGAAATGAAATAAATTAAAGTATAAACGAGGTACAATGCGAAAACAACTACTCGGCGAAGAACAACGAACTTCAACAACTATTGACTTGTACATACAAACATCCAGATAAGAAAAGAAAAGAAAAGAAAGACAACGAACTGCATGGTTTGTGTCAACAGTGAATATTTATTTCACCAAAAAAATATAAGTAAACTTACAGTATGCTTATTTTAGACGTAAAAATAGTAAGCTACCTTACGCTGGTGCGAGTTTCAACATGAACAATGTCAAGTCTGTCAACAAATTGAATATAAAAACAATGCAAAAAATAAATAAAAATATGGCCGAATGTATGAATGTATGAGACAGAACACAAGAATGAAGTCTACAAACCTCCGTGAACGGCTGACTGAAGTTCTACTTGATGAAGGTCGAGCTGTGAAGGTCAACAGCTTTTTTACCGACCAACGAGTACGACAACAAAAATCAGCTCAATTGTCTCGTGTTTACACCACTGAACCATTCAGTACGAGCTACAGCTATCACCCTATGGCTATGGTCAAATGCTGGTGTACCAAATCATCATATTATAATGCCTTTTCTGGCGATTTCAAGTCACAGTAATGAGCAAAGCTTGGCACATTTGACATTTACTACAACAATCGGCCATCGACCACTCGGCTCCATCACTGCAGCGAAGTGTTGTCTCAAAGCCTCCAGAGTGCACCCAGTGCAGTTGTCCCAGTGCAGCCACAATCCTTGCAGTTAACAACAGCAGTCCAGCAGAATAATATAGTTGTCGAAACCGTATTTTTATTCAACCTTCGCCCGGGTCTTGCAGATCAATGACTGACAAATCCCTTTATAATCCTTGTTTACGAACTTTATTACGAATAATAAAGTTTATTATTATTATTATTATTATTATTATTCAATCAGTCTCTTTGCATGCCAGTTAAACTCGAAATACATTGTAGAACATTTCTACTTCGAAATTGTAGGTGAAAAACAGATTGTAATTGTATTTGCAGCATTTTTAGCTGCACGCTTCTCACTCGTTTGTTTGCAAAGTGACCAACGGCAACGGCTCCAACGTGTTCTAATTTTGGCGTGCGCGCGCAGGGTTAGGAGAATTTGGAAATTGATCAAATAAAATAAACAAGTTTTTGACGCACAAAAGCCATGGCAATGTTATAAAAGCAATGGTCAATGCTTTAGCTGTGCGTATATCCAGTTATGGATGCACTTGGGAGGTTGCTAAGCACTCAAGAAGCTAGAGTCGCACTCGGCTACGCCTCGTGCGACTCTTACGCTTCTTTCGTGCTTAGCAACCTCCCGCGTGCATCCATAACTGGATATACGCACGCTAAGCATTGACCATTCCTTAAATGGGTGCATTATGGTTAATACTATTTTAGAGTTTTTCCACAAAATATGCATCAGAGACTTACAAACTAGAGACTAAATTACATAACATTCTAGAGTTTCACCAATGTTGCTTGCATGAAACATCATTTAGGGGAATTTTTCAATTGTTAAAAATGGTTACAGTATTTAGCAATTGAAGATTGGAGATGTTTCTGGTCTTTTATAGCAGGTCAACATCAGATGAAGGTTGTGTAAAACAAGAGATCGAGTGTGTATTTTGTCCTTTTTAGTTTTTTTTTGTCCCAAACAGGGTCAGCAGCACCTTCCCCCTCCCTTTCCCCCTTCCCTTCCCCCCTCTACCTTCCCCCCTTTCCACTCCCTCCCATTTCCGTTTTAAATGTCTCTTACTATTCATGCAATTTCATTTTTTTGGATCATTAATTTGCTGATTGACTGAATTCCCAAGTTCACTCCTTTATTCCACACTCCTGAAACATGCATATATGCATGATACTAACTACTACATACATGTACCAGCGTAGCTGATTTGCGGCTGATTTATAAACACGAACGGCGAACCCGCGGACGAGATTGGAACCAATAATTATTGAAAAATGAGGTATTTTAGGTTCATTTGGCATCATTTGACTACAAGCTAGAATGCCAGAGTCCTATAGAGTACCGAAGTGGTGACGTCATAAAAAATAATAATAATCGCTTTATTAACTTTCGATCCCCGATCCCCGAAAGAACATCAATAAAGAAGCTTACATGCCAAATTTGAGAGCAATCGGTTAAATAGCGGCTGAGATATTGCCAGTTGAATATATAATTTCCCCACACAAATCACTGTATCATAAAGTTATGATCCAGGCCGAAATTACAGTGATTTGTGTGGGGAAATTATATATTCAACTGGCCATATATCTCAGCCGCTATTTAACCGATTGCTCTCAAATTTGGAATTTAAGCTTCTTTATTGATGTTCTTTCGAAATCGGGGATCGAAAGTTAATAAAGCGAAAATTATTGTTTTCATGACGTCACACTTCGGTATTCTATTACAGGGGGACGTTGGGGGGTAGCTGATACCGCAATACCGCATCAAAAAAAATAAAAATACCGTAATACCGCATCTAAGATTGAAATTTGAAACTACAGTAGTAATGTTTTGGAAAACACCGGAATACCGAAATACGCTAAAGAAATTTGGGCGTAGCCCCAAATCGCCAAATGCCGCAGACCAGGCCCCGGTTGCACGAAAGGTGAATAACGCTATCCACAATGAGATCAGTCTTATCCAACGGATAAAATTGATGCAGTTATCCAATAAATTTTATCCGTTGGATAGGACTTATCCGGTGGATAAGGCGCTATTCACCTTTCGTGCAACCGGGTCCAGGACGATACCGTAATATCGCACAAAAAAAATCGACGGATACCGCAATACCGCGAGCCCCCAACCCATGTCTCCCTCGTATTAAAAGCGGACTCGATCGATATCAGTCTCTGTTTCAAATTCACAAAATTTACGACGGCGATGTCAACCGGAAGTGTAAATGTAACTTTCGGCAGGTAAACTCAAGGGATCAGTTTTTTAAAACAACTCTCTCAAAATCGATGGGAATGGCTCCAAACCTCACACAATTCCAAAGGACAACACAATAAACAAGTAGGACTACTTTGAGGGTTTGTATAATTTTATTTAGACGGTTTTCAAAGTTGCTGTGAAGCTCCATACATTTAAGACTTACTGTAAATCTCGCCACAAGTCCTTGGGCTACCAGGCAGCAGAAGCGAGACTAGCCTTTTTTGATCAAGTAAGAGTAAGTTTATACTGTAAAAGCTTACGTACAACTGCATGTGATGACTTTTATGCAAATATGATCCCAACAAAAGCTGTTTTTAAACTATGCTCATACGGCAGAGGAAATGCCTACGCTGCTTAAGGTCGTTTTACAAAATAAAACTGAACGCCACTTTCAAATAACTAAGCTTACGTGAATCTAAACTTGCTTAATTAAAAGAAAATAAATTCATTTTCTCTCTTCGAATTGATTTTCAATAACTATTGCCATTGGTTCCAATCTGGTCCGTCTCGTCCATCCGGTTCGGTTCGGCCGTGTTGTTTTTTCACGGCAATTATTAAACCAGCCGGCTCCGAGCAGCATGTGCATTGAAAAATTCTCGTGTCACACAGTTCTCAGATCATTGCTCGTTTTAAAACTGAGCCCTAGTATAGCTGTATTCAACATTTTTCCTATTCATAAATCATCCGAAACAGGTCTGCATTATATTTTCTAGCGGTATAATCCCGAGCTAGAAGTAAAACTGAACACGGGGATCGATCTCTTCGTTTTGTAAGCTTTACTAGTATTAAACTTACCTTTACTTGATCAATGGAAAGGCTAGTCTCTTTTATTAATGGTGTATAACTGCTCGCTTTACTAACCATCCCCCTCTCATCGTAATAATGAATTAGAATTAATTTTTCTTTGTCGGAAATTTTCCTATAATTAGCTCTTTCCGCCATAGCTAGCTTATTCCGATATTGGAAGTTCAGCAAACACCGAATCAAATATTCATAGAGCTGGGCTCTTATTGGTTGAAATCAGAACAAAAGCTTTGTCAATGACATGGAAGGCAGGGAAGACCTTCCACCATGGGCTGTGCCCATCGGTCTAATTTTAGACTTACGGCATTTGTCCAATTAGACTACGTTAGATCGGTGCATACATACATAGTTTATTTGTTTCTGCAGGTTTGTTTACATAACGCAAGACTTAAGTCCTGATGTGGACCTGCCTAACTACCTATCTACCTATCTAACTACCTATCACAAACGTACATGGTAGCGAACGATCTAACATCTCTCCTTGGGTAGTCTTCGCTTCATAAAAGAATCAACTCAGTTTAAGACGTATACTGAGTATCGCGATCGGATTGAATACCATGCTTTTGAATATAGCTAATTGCATAATCGTTGTCGGGTTGAAAATCATAAATCATAGTAGCTAAGACCGCAAGGATGGATGGGAAATCAGTTCATGACCCGCATGACATACAGATATATTCAATGTTCTCGTAGTTTTGAAGGTATATGAGCTATTTAACTAAGATCCTACAAGTCTGGATAAAAAGGTCGATGATTTGACAGTGTTATTGTTATTTGAGAGTTTTAATTTCCCAGAATTCCTTTTGGTCATAGCTTTCATGATTTTCAACCCGACAACGATTATGCAATTAGCTATATATGGTGTTCTTTGATGTATCGCTTACAAAGTGAAACTATAAGCTACAAAACTACATCAACTATTAAAATAGTGACTTGAATACAATGATTACTGAGTGATCATTAGTAAATCATGTAGATGTGGCTCTGTGGCTTCCTTTTCTTATTACCATATAAAGATATATATATGTATGCAAAGCTAGATTTGCCTATTGATTTATTCTAATCGCATTTAGTAGAAACCAACTAGCATACGGATCACGAATCCTGTAATCTGATTGGCTAACGTACTCACTATCTATTGCTTGATAGATAGAGAGTAACGAAAAAAGTCGGCGTTTTGAACAAAAACAAAGCGAAAGATCAATAATAATAATAAAGGTAGTATGCTTCTACTAAAACAATTAGACTACTCGTTCTCGTTTTCTATTGACTCATAGAAAACTCGAACTCGTAGTCTAATTACTCGGGCCCTTCCGAAGGAAGCCCGAGTTATAAAATGGGCTTTCTTGTTCGGTTTTCGGTTTTAGTAGTTTTGTTTGGTCAAAGAATGAAGAAAGTATGCGACGTATTTAATCGTATCGAGTTTCAAGATGAATCAGCAGATAAGGGAAAACAAACGATACACAGGACTCAAGTAGATTTGAATCTTAGTTTTGAAAGCAGCTGTAGATCTTCAAGCTATTAAAAGGTCAGGATTCTAGTTCATCGTTCAATGACTAGAAGTGGTAGAAGGATTAGAAGCTCGCTTAAAATATATTTAACAAAAACAAACGCGAGGGCGTTATCGGAACCATCTGACCTATGCAACCTCCAGACGTATCATGTACGTACTCACCCGACGCATAGTCTCCCTCGTCACTCAACTGTCACTGATTGTCATGACGTCAGAGAAATGATATTGTATTGAAGAAGCATGATTGACTGAAAATAGTGCAATTGAAGCCTTGCAAACAGTCGAGCCAGTCGAGTTATTTTCAGTAACTCATGATGGATGTTTATTTTATTCCACGTTTGCAAAGTTTTTTTTATAGGCCATGCCGTTAAAAACCCGTTAGCAGCTTCGTCGAGCTTCGCCAGATCATAGTCTGAATCGTCTGGATGTTATATTATTATGTCTCTGAAGCTAGAGAGCGAGGGATTTTCCAGTAGATTTTGTTTTGATAGCTAATCTCGCTTTGCTTGCTGCCTGACTGTCGTCACGCGCCGTGAAAAACCGTTTAAAAAGTATCCGACAGTAAAACGAAACACATTTCTCAGATATATAATGATGGATGTTTATTTTATTCGACGTTTGAAAAATTCAGAAGGAAAAGGAATCGTAGAAATCGTACTTCAAAACTTCATCAAAGGCGAGCAAGGTCAATGTACGAAATTTGGGATCATGCCAAAGTAGTTTTAATAGCCTATTTATATACTTGCACAATAGAGAAGCGCATTAAATTTAGAACCGCCGCGCAGCGCTATTTAAAGCAGAATTTCCACGCTCAAAACAGGTCAGTGAACGGCAAAAATACAATCGAAATCAAAACGTCATTAGATATTAGGGATCTGTTACAGAAGAAGACGCTCAATGAGCGTATTTTTTTCATGAAAACATCTGTCATAATACAGCGCTTGTCTAATTCCTAAATTGTTTTGTATAAAGCAATTCGTTGTACTTCTCTCTACGGCAAGTAAACACAGGAGAGTAACCATGGCAACTATGTATGTGAGTTGCGCATGCGCATAAATTCTTCCTCATCAACTGACAAAAAAAAGCTTTGATCTAATAAAATATTGATGACGATAATATTTGTAAGTAGCTTCTTGTTAAGCGCCTTGTACTTTCTTATTAAAGGTGCGGCTTCATATACAGCCAGTTTGGCTTCGTCGATGCAGCATGTTCGTGATGTACACAGCGTTGTTTGCTAGCTTTGCTCAATACACTAATTACTCGGGCTTCCTGTTTAAAGCCCGACTCTAAAAATGCAGACTGGTTGTCGTATTCTTCTCTGACCTCAAATCGCCAACTGGGTTCTATAGCGCATGCGCCCTGTGCCGGTCGCTAAGATAATCACCGAAGGCTCTAACAACATGGTTTATCAACACGAAACATCGCTTCTTCACAAACCTTGATGGAGGAAAGTTATGACGTCTTGTTTTCAAAATAACCACAATAATTCATAGAGATATTAGTAATACAAAGGATTTAGAGATTTGATACATGCAGTGAAGAGAAAAAAGCAATTACGTCAGTGGTGAGTTTTTTTTAAATACACCGATCCGATCCGAGGAAAACCCATAACTTATTTACACTTCATCCAAACATTGTTTAATCACTCTGCGATGTCTGGTTTATGTATACGGTATTTGTATAATTTATATGGATGTACAGTCATTCTCAAAAAGGTTGTCCAGATGAAAAGACTACAATACTACAATAAAGTCACGTGTTACATTATGTATTCAATTTCTGCGTCCCATTTCATTCATTTCTCACAATGCCGTATACTTTTGCATCTCAAATTGAAATTCCACGCGAGGAAATTGAATACATAATGAATCAAGTGACTTTATTGTAGTATTGTAGTCTTTGATTCATTTCAACCTTTTTGAGAATGACTGTATTTATGGTACCAAATAAACTATGTCATTGTCATTCATGCATGATTCGCCGAGTTTGTGAAATCGCAGTACTGAAATTGCAAGGAAAGCATGTTCTACCGAGTCACGCAACGAGAGACCAAACACTGTTTTAATCGCACTAAGATATCTATATTTAGTTCAAATAGGCTACATGTACATATCAGTTAGAAGCCCGACTTCACGCTAGAAGAGCGTCTAGTTACTTTATTGATATTGCTGTTACGTACACACCATTCAAACAATGGCGTCGTTTTACACAATCACATATCATTTTGCTTCAAGTATTTTCGTTAATTGACTTCCTTGTGCAGGGTATAGAATAAACACACACTATTCAGTGTATAACATTTATTTGTTTTTGTAATTTGTTTACAATCATTAAGGGGCCGTTCACACTAGCCATTTAGATCGATCCGAGATCGATCTAAACTGAAACGGGCCAAGTGTGAACGGTCCAAAGCGAACCGAGATCGGTCCGAGACCGATCTAAACTAGACCACCTCCAGAGGTGGTCTCGGATCGATCTAAAGTAGCTCGCATGTAAGTGTGAACGCTAAGCGTACTAACTGGCTGTCGTTGCATGCTAATTACCCATATGGATGCTAATTACGCATGTGCAGTTCGTGAGAGCGCGACTTTTAAATTGTTTTCTTTTGAACGCGCGTAACTAGTAAAAGTAGCATATATATACTCCACTGCATGATGTCGAAACGTGGTAAAACGTGGAGCGACAAGCGAGTTTTGGCTCTAATATCGATTTGGGAAACAGAGGCAATTATTAATATACTGAACAATTCACAGAAGAATACCGTTGTATACGCACAGATAAGCAAGGAGATGGAGGCTTTGGTATTCAAACGAGATGCGAATCAGTGCAGGACAAAAGTAAAGCATCTGAAAACTGCTTATAAAAAAAATCATTGTTCGCAACATCAAATCGCCAGCCAAGTGATCTTAGGTCTTCGCCGGTAGCCAGGTGCCATACACAAATTGCCATTCGTTTCTCGACTGTAATAGCCTTGCGAAACCTGCATGGTATCCTCCCTTTTCAGAACTTCATCTAGCGATTCGCAGAGGAAGTGAAACGACTCTCTTGACATTCTGAAGTTGTCGATCCAAAGTTTATCATCCGTCCATTTGGTTACAGTCTGCTCCCAGAACAAACTACCCACTCTGGTTGGTTCTCGACTCGCCAAAACCGTCTTTCTGTTATTGACCGCCCGACATAGTCAATCGATATCGATAAAAATCAAGTGGGTTTTTTTTTAACGGAAATCGGTAAAAATCGATAAAGGAAAAAAGGGTGATACCGATTTTTATCGATTTTTAACGGTTTGTTGTTTTCGCGTAATAACTTGTAAATATAATCTGAATGATTTACAAGATAGTACCATGCTATTTATTACAGACGCATACACCAAACTGTACTAATATTGGCAACTGCAACTTCTTTTATTCTAAAATCAATATAAGCTTATAGGTGTTCATAAATGTAGCTAAATTAAATACGGAACTGAAAAATCGTAGACTGCAACATAGCCCCTACTTTTTCGCGAAACTGCGTCGTGACCGGGCCACGAGAGAAGCTGACCGAATAAGTTCACCTCTGAATCCAGGAAGACATTGGCAAACATATTCTTCATGCGCAACTTTGTCTCGCCAACTAGTCAGCCAAGAAAAACAAACCGTCAGTCTACCAGTATCCCCATGTGATTGATGAGTATCTATCTAATGAAGTTTCTTTGCAAAGAGTTGCGGGCCCCTTCCCCGTTCCTCCTATGCCTAACCCACATATTAGCAGTTTTGGTGTAATTCCCCAAAAAGGTCAACCTGGGAAATGGCGGCTAATTCTAGATTTATCCTCTCCGGGTGGTGGAAGCGTGAATGATGGCATTGATCCAGAGGATTTTTCTCTGCAGTACATTAGGATCGATCAGATTATAAGCATGGTTAGTCAGTATAGCCAAGGGGCTCTAATGCGGGCCAAGCTTGATGTGGAGGCGGCTTACCGGAACATTGCTGTACCGGCATCCTCTGACGATGGTGCTTGGGGGGTTTGGGGTTGGAGGTTACCTGTGCTCTCCTCTCACAGACCCCTCCTTCTCCAAGCACATTGGAGAATGGTTTGGTGGTGGGCTGTGACAGGGTTGCCATGGTAACCTTGCGTCGCTAGCTTGTATGTTTCGGGTTGCCATGGTAACTGCGAGTAGTCAATTGTAGGTATTGGCATCCCCACCCTATAAGGCTCCTATACCTCCAAGCTCATCTATTGGTGATCATCCTCGGAAACCCAGGGGCTGTAGGGGGTAGGGGGAAAGGAAAGGAAAAGAGGGAAAAACAGCCCCTGGGGACAAACTCTTACAGAACGAGTTCTAGAGAAGGTTAATGGGATTAAATGATTTAACGATCTGTTAACAAAAACTGCCAATCCCCAAATCAATTATCACTTTGAAGTTATCACTGAGCCATTGTTTATACATGAATACAAACTGATGGATCTCGCTAAATTCTATTCTATTCTACGCTTGTTGTCGTCCGATTGTATGGAAGAAGTTCAGAAAACCTCTAAAAAGGTTGTTAATGACTGCTTCCATGTTTGTGGCAAAGAATCTCTCGATAAAAGAAGAAAAAGAAATGTTGAAGATTTCGTGATCATTAACGAGAAAGTTGACCCCAATGTTCCTCTATGGAAACCTTTTGTGCTCTTCGTTTTGAAACGAGAGAGAAACTCCCAAAAAACGGTGCCAGGGAAAATTATGGATCACATGCAGAAAGAAGGAAAACGACTGCATTTAGACTACATATTGCCACATGGGAATCGTGCACTTTGAAGTTAAAACGGACTACCGGATGTCTTCGCACTATCTGTCATCGTGCAACGTACCGCTCTTTGCTGATTGGCCACAAAATATTTTTGTGGCCAATCAGAGCACATCTCATTAACTTCTCTGGAACTCGTTCTGTAAGAGTTTGTCCCCAGGGGCTGTTTTCCGACCCCTTTCCTTTTCCCCTCCCCCTCCCCCTCCCCCTATGCCCCTGGGTTTCGAGGATGATTGGTGATGAGTTTAAACAAGGGCGGGTAATGAGAGCAATCGCCTCACTCCCCTCTCTTCTTTTCATCTTGCCTCATTCTCTCGCGCTCCGATCAACGACTCGATCGATCGAACTTCAACTCTACTCGATTTATCGATTGGAAAACTGATATCGATTTTTATCGATTGGGCTACGTCGGGCGGGATTCATTGAGTCACATAAAATACATTTTTTGTTGACGTTTTCTCTGACGCATAAAACGCAATATTAGTTGAAAACGGTTCTTGGATATACGGCTTTGACGTCTCAATAATCGTTTATTGATTTCATAAGAAATCAAAAGTGGAACTAAATCCGCCATCTGTCCCTACTAGTTCCCAACCCCTTAGATTTTTAGTTTTGAACCCGATTTTGGTTAGGCTACCTGTGTTTTTTTTGGGTGATACGCTTATACATTTTATAGTGTGAACGCTCTCGAAAACTGAGCTCGGATCGATCTCGGATCGATCTAAACTAGATCGATCCAAAGTGGTCCTAGTGTGAACGGCCCCTTAGTCTTATTGAAATGTCTTAACTGGTTACGTCACTTGGATCTGCGCACTCACTTGGCCGTTAGCGACCTGAGGAATAATATATCAGTAGAAAGAATGGTTAGTTAATAGGGCGGTACTCGATCAGTTCATCAGTCATTCATTTATTCATTCATTGCAGTTAAAACGCACCTTATTTGCATCCATAGAGCTCCATCCTCAGAGACATGTGGCCTTGCCATGCCTGGGGTAACACCCTGATGTACCTGGCAATGATGGGGTGGTAAAGATTATGCTTGACAACTGAGGGCGCGTTCACAATGGGGTTCTAGATCGATCTCAGATCGATCTCAGATCGATCTAGGTCAAATGCGAGCTAAGTGTGAACGCAATTTTTTTTTGTAGATCGATCTCAGATCGATCTACAACTCCAGTGTGAACGCGCCCTCAGATCGATCCAAGTGTAAACGCAAGCGAGCTATATAAGTGGGCTATGTTTATATAATTAGAAATGTCAGTTATTTTATGGTAACATTTACATATATATACTTTATTGAATATTCCCCGTAGGGCTTGTCAGTCACAATTAATTACATTTTTAAAGAAATGCGAAAATATAGACGGTCATTTATTGTATCACGGCTCGTACGATGATGGAAAAGCCGCGGATTTCAGGCCCCCTGCACATGGTAACGGACGAATTTTTAACCGTTCAAAAAGTTGACCAGTACACACCGTTTACACGGAACTTGCATAACATTTTGGATAGAATGTTTGTCCGGATAGCACGCCTAAACCAGTATAACTTTTTGAACGGTTACAAATTCGTCTGATACCGTGTAGACGGGGCCTCATATTTAGGTTGGATGTTCAAATTACGACAAATAAACGAGATAATGGCGCTTTTTTAGCAAACTTGAAATAATCCAAATTATTATTTGTATTTCCTGTGGGGACTCATTTCTCAATATATCACCGTAAACTGCCGCTTATAATCCCTGGGCTTATACAAGTTCGTAATGGTTTATGGGTGGGCTTATAAACGTCAATTGTTGTTGTTTGAAAATATATTTATAATATTCATTAATAATTCATTAAGCAGCTGTCCAATCTGTGCTCAGCATTCTGGTCACGTGGCTACCTTGTAACTCCCATACAATTTCCAAGAAACTAAAAGCACGTGGAGGGTTTGAATAGTTGGCAGGGAATAGGTGGGGTTGATTAATTACTGCAATTGTTCATAAGTATGATACAGAATAGTAATAAAGCTTATTAGTATTCTGTATCTGATACAGAATACTAATAGACCTTATTAGTATTCTGTATCAGATACAGAATACTAATAATCTCTATAAGTATTCTGTATCGATCAATGCATTATATGAGAGGAACACTGATACATTATCCTAAAAGCTAATTAAGAAAAATCAGTACACGTTAGATTTTGTCCACAGTTTCTTTAATGTAACTCTCTTCCTCTATTGGAGCTTAGCACCTTCACAGTTTTAACTTACTTACTAATGATACAACCATTGGATTTCTAGCTTTGTGCGGCAATACCTTCACAATCTCAAATAAATTATAACAAACTTTGAAAGACACGAGATTACTTCAAATTAAGGACTTCGCACAGTTCTCGCTAAATATTGCGTTACTTGCTACATTATTATTTTCAAGAACCTCGAATTAGAAGATGGTAAAGTAATGTTAGTCGAACTAGAACTTCATACGGAATTTATGTGTCAAAAGAAAGTCAATAGACTCTTTCCTTGCTACCTTGATTTTACGAAACATCTGACAGACTTCAGAAATATTTACACTCCACTTCGGTGCTTAGTTTGGGCACATTCCCTCAACAACTGACTATCTTGTGATACACTTTTGGCTGAGTTTACGAAAATTGTCAGCCATCGTCTCAAATGCTCGTCTTAGCTCTATGACCTTCCTGTGAGAACTGTTCTTGATTTGATTGAAAAGAATCAAAACTCCGTTCGCATTCACAATTAAAGCCTCCTTCGGAAAACCAAACAAAAGTGTAAATGTATTCTAAATGAAAAAGCAGGCATATTACATATTTCGGCCGTATTTGTTCTTTGTATATGTCTCAATGAGCAATCAACTCTATTAAAAAACTATCAAGTATGAAAAGGAATAAAACATTTATTAAACAATCGATATCTTAACTAACTAATAAAGCTAGTATAATACGAAACTGCCTTCATTGATTAGTGCGGTCAAGCAATCGGAATGAGAATTGAATGCTAAAAGAACAGTTATTTAATTATTATATTATTTTCATCTCAATCAGATATTGACTACAATTCTGGTTGAAACGCCTACCTGGTTCAAACAATGATTAAACAATATCATAAGTAATTTACAATATTCGTGACAATGTTGTATCTTATTTACAATCTCTCGCCTTCGGCTCGAGATTGTAAATAAGATACAATATTGCCACTCATATATATTGTAAATAATACATATGGGCCTATAACCGGGAAGGCTTATAAGCTGGGGCAGGGGGCGGTATGGCCTTATTATGTTGAGCGTTCACCCAACAGTAACGTCCCCACGTGCAGGACTTGCGACATTTTGGGTGAGCGCTTATAATTGCGTGCAACAATTCAATTGTAATACCCTCGATCCCGATTGCAAGCACCTTTTCGCAAGACAAGTCACACGTTTTCTCTGTTGAATCCATAAACGGCCTGCACAAACCAAAGCTATGTAGACTGCACTAGACAACGCCATCTAAGCCTGGTCATTTTCAAAAGCGATATACGCCACGTTTACAAGCAGCAAAGGCGTTTGATTCTAATGATCCCGCAATGTTGTGGTAGTAGAAAATCACGAATAATCACGTGCATGAATCACTCAAGCGTACTGCTCATGAATTACGCGGTTTTCATGTTCACAACTAATTTACATATAAGCAGAATCATGACCATATAAAAACGAGTTAATACGAATCGTTCCACTAACATTGAAAATTTTCACCATAGAGCAAAATAGCTCAGAGAAACAAAAAACAAAAAAAAACAAAAAAATTATTGATACTACTTTTGATATGGGATTCGAACCCGAGACTTCTGCGTCGTAGTCCAACGTCTTACCTATTCTCCCAAAAATAACAACTTTTCAAGTATCCAGTGTGAACTCAAATCCAAAGTGAACTGAGATCGATCTCAGATCGATCCAGCTTAAGCGATCTCAGTGTGAACGCGCCCTGAAATTCTGTCCTTATTTGCTGCAAACACATTGCCTCCCTCGTAGTTCTTAAAGGTTTTACCGTCCGAGCTGTATTGCAGTTTATATTGCTTTACCCATTGGTTTGTATCAGATCGACCTTGTGCGGTGGCTATTCCTGTCACCTTGGTAACTCGCTTCAAATCAACTTGTATCCACTGACCGACACGGTTATGTCTTGACGACCATGAACCTGCTTTGCCACGAGTGGGTTTGTAGTTAAGTCTACCTTTTGCTGGCGCATGGTTGCCATCCCACATCGAGGAAGCGGTGATTCTTGCATCAGGAATGGCTCTACTTTGCATCCCAAGGGGTTCAATATTACACAGAACTGTTGAGGAACAACACGACACATATCAACTGACCTCGCGTCTCTCCCGACTGGAACTAAAACTCTTGTCAAGGAAGTTGAACGAGAATGCTGGATATTTGCATGGTCGTAATTCGAGGGGGGCACTAAGATATATAAGTAGTATGTGCCACCAACCAGGGTCTGCTTTTCGATCCTTCAAACAGTAAAGGGTTAAAGTCAGTAATTTACACTGAAAGATGGTGATAGCAAACATACATTATTGCTTGAATCGTTAAACTTACAGCACTACTTATGACAGGTCTCATAGCAGTACTTCATTCCCCAGGCACTTGCACACTCGTTTTTGTTCTTCAAAGTCTTACAGAATCCCTGGGCCAACACGTCATAGCAGGCTGTCAATACTTGATTTACATAATTTTTGCAATCGGATGTAAAGAAACTATGATGAGTATATACACCTGTTTCAAAAAACGTTGGCATCTGAAATCTAAATCTGAAATCTGTAACCGAGAGGGATTTTAATGCACAATAACTTTATTATTATTGTGAGTATAATCTGTGATCTATCTTGTAATTACTGGAATATGCCACGATCATTAGGCGAAGACCTACGTTGGCGAAGAGTGTAGCTACGAGTGTTTTTAGGTCACAGATTCAGATTTCATATGCCAACATTTTTTGAAATAGGTGTATACAGAACAAATGTTCGGAAAAAATCAGACGCCTCGAATTCGAACCCACGATCGACACCCCGATTTCATGAAAGGTGCTCTACCCACTGAGCTACCGAGGCAACTTTCTTTCTTTCTTTCTTTCCTATTTATTTTTGCAAACCAAGATGACAATAATGGCAAAAAGGGTGTCAACAGGGGGAACTGAATATCCCCATATTAAGTTAACCCCTTATAAGTTACAGGTTAAGAATCTATATACACCTTTTCCGAATAGGAATATTTTTGGGCCAAAATTAAAAATCGTTGTCCCCGCCGAAAGCAACAAGCAAGAAGCTGACGACCGCAAAGGGTATTGGGACTTTCTCCTTATTCGTTGATTCATCCGTAGACATTTTGACAACATGCATTTTCAAATGGTCAAATAGTTCCAAATAATTGCTATTCAACGTCCGTACGTAGGGATAACTCCTCAAGTACAACGGATAAATTAATTAATTACGAGATTCCCAAAGTCCTTTGCGGTCGTCAGCTTCTTGCTTGTTGCTTTCGGCCCGGACAACGATATTTGGAATAAGTGTATAATTACAAACTATATCTATAAACTAGTGCTGTCCAATAAATCTTCAAAAGTGCTCTACATCAACTGGAGCCATATAATATGTAGCCGAGTGATTCCACTGAACAATTTTGACGACGAGATGGCGCAAACCGTGGTCTATTTATAAGTAATACCATGACAAGAGGAAAATTAGTGATTAAATTTCCCGCAAGCCGAGGGAGAGTTTGTGGAAGTCGAATTGTCATGGTATCAGTTTGTAATACCATGATTGCCGAGGAAATAAAGTAAAATATAGTTCACTTTGCATAACTTAGAGCAGTACGAACTACAATATTTTTCTCAAAGAGCGTTGATTACACCACACTCTGGAAAATTTAGAAATTGTGATGCTTTGTTTCATTTGTACAACGATCGAGTATTATTAGTCAGTTTAGGAATACTTAATCGTCATTTTGGTCACAAATCATGGCGGAGAGTTGTTTTGCCTTTGTAAAAGACGCTGTAGTTGACCAATCAAGGGAAAGTGCCCGAAAATACGGAAAAAAACTTCATGGTGTGCTAACGTTTAGTAAGCAATGGGAAAAAGGCAAGAAATAAAGAGTTCCAATATTTTAGTCCAGAAAAGAAAGAATTCCGGTCTTTGCATCTGTGCTGCTCATGCGCAGAGTCGAGGACATAGTATCCCACATGTGTTAGACTCTTGACTAACTTGGAGTAGAACCAGCTTTCAGGTTAGAAGTAATTTGGACAGACTACTCTGTCCAAGGTTCCAGTGATTGTTATATGAGGGACACACTGGGGACGATATCGATCCGAGTTTCCATTCAGACAATGCAGATATCACTTTTTGCATTGTCTTACTAAATTTCCCGCTCAGAAAATTGGAGAAGGGAGATTTAGTGGTGTGTATGTCCCTGGAAGGACAAAGGAAACCGAGGCGATCATGGTATTACAGAGGACATTCCACGACAAACTATTCGGTTATTTGTTAAATATTTCTCGAGCGTGCATAGGTTACATCTTTTTGTTATATTTGAGTAGGATCGTGCCTTCCCCAGGATTTTCCACGTGATACTATAGTCTTTCTTAGTCCTTTTAATAATAATAATACTTTAATATTTATAAAGCGCTTTTCCTAGTGCTCAAAGCACTATCTAAATTATAATTACAATGATAAAAATGTATAATACTATATTAATATTAATATTTACAAAATAAAACATAAGATAAGATAAAAGAAAATATTATATAACCTAAAAAATAACTAACTAACGTTAACTAAAATAAGATAATCTAAATAAATAAGTTTTAAGGTCCTTCTTAAAGACCTCTACAGAAGCGCTATTTCTTATTTGAAGTGGTAGTGAATTCCATATGACTGGTGCACATATCGAGAAAGCTCTGTAACCATAAGTCTTAAGATTATAAGAACCAATTTCTAATAAATTCTTTGTGGAAGAACGAAGCGAACGTGCTGGGACATATGATGAGATAAGTTCTTTCAAAGTTCTTTTCAATTTCCACACATGCTTGGTGAGTTCAGTCTGGTTCGCGTATGACTCTTTCTTGAACGACTGTTTGTGATTCGAATACCTTGCCTTGAAATCCGTGTCTGTGAGGCCTACGTACGTATGTCTCACTTCCTTCTTCTGTCGTTACCGTGGCTTGGTACACGATACCCTTCGTAGGGCACTTGTTGCCCAGAGGGAAATTATCCTTTTTCCGGCAGTTGCACAATCTTTCCTCAGGTTTGTTTTCTTCCACTTGTTATAGTACTTTCTTAACACACTCTTTGCACTAGGCATGTAAATGTATGACATGTTCAATGTGCTGCGGTTGAATATTGGCCTTGAAACATGCTCCTTGGGAAAACATTCGTCAACAATTCGTAGGAATTGTTTCCCTAGGTTGGTTTTCACTCGCATGTCATCACCAGGTGATGTTTCTCGTTCTTGTTCTCTTTTTTTTTTTCTCTTTTTTTCTGGAACTTCAGTACCCACTTTTCTCTAAGGCTGCCTGGTATTCTGGTGCTTCCGTTTGCAAAACACGGTTTCGTCTGATGATATTTCGGAAAACCTGCGGTTGATGCTTTCTGGGATGCTTCTGATGATATTCGGTACGTGCATGGGTGATTACTTTTTGCGTGGACATACATAGCTAGGAATATACACCTATTCCAAATATCGTTGTCCGGGTAGAAAGGAACAAGCAAGAAACTGATGACGACCGCAAAGGACTATCTCGTAATTAATTAATTTAACCGTGGTACTTGAAAAGTTATCCCTACGAGCGTTGAATAGCAATCATTTGGAACTATCCAAACCGCTCCAATAGTCCCACGGGAGAGGATTTAATGATATACAAGACTATATAACAAGAGTCCTGTAATTAACATATTGTAGTTGACCAAACCAGCGGGACGAACAACATCTAACCTTTTCCCTTCCGCAATATGCTTACTCCTCGCCGCCCTTCGTCAACCATGTGGTTGCCAAGTACTCGTATTACGGTAGTATATTTTTGTTTGTTCGTCCGAAATTTAGTGGTTTAAATTTAATGGTTTAAAGTTCTTCTAGTTTTGTGTCAGGTCGCAGGAGCTTTGCATGCTGTTGTTTCACTCACTTCAACGTTGGCAATTTGTACCGCCACCAACCGCCTTTACTACTCCAGTTCATTCTACGTGTCGATACTCAGTACAAGCCCTTCCTGACTAGTTCTGTTACCTTTTTCGCTTGTTTGGTCGTATTCTTCGCTTGAGCAACTAGCTAGGGTGCACGTGTTAAGATTTTTTTTTTTTATGTGCTTCAGGAAGAAGTAGGCGTAGCCGGTCAGTGTCTCTTACTATGTGCGAGGCTATTAGGGTTTGTGGCATCGGTATTCGTGTTTCAGCAGTGGCTGCTATTCTATCGTTAGTTTGTATTCGGTCCGCTAATTAGTCGTTTTATTGCACGGGTATTCTTGCCCTTCGTTCGTTGTAGGGTTTTAGCGTCTTGGCAGGACTCACAGGTTTCTCTTCGGTCTTTAGTCTTGTCGGATGTGCTCGGTCAGCTTTCTATAGTCCAGTTTCGGTTTGGGTTTATCACAGTAGTATATTCTTAGGTTTCCGACTTCAGGACTCACGTAGGTGTTTTATTTCCTCTAGTGTTTTTTCTTCGAATTTGCATAGGTATGTCGGTGTATTTTCGCGGTATGTCACCTCTATGCATCGCGAAATTTAATACCGTTCAAAGTGTTCTATTTTCGTATCAGGTTGCAGGAAGCTTTCTTGTTGTCTCCATGCCAGTTTATCGACTGGTTGCTCATTCCTGGCCGTCCAACGTGAACCAATGTGCTTACCAAGTTTGCTGGAAGCTTTGTCTGTACGTAGTGGTGCTTTCATCGACTGTTCGCTTACTCCTGGCCGTCCAACGTGAACCAATGTGCTTACCAAGTTTGCTGGAAGCTTTGTCTATATGTAGTGGTGCTTTCATCGACTGTTCGCTCACTCCTGGTCGTCCAACGTCAACCATGTGCTTGGAAATTTATTTAAATTGGGCCTAGCTCTCGGGCCGGGACACTGAACTACAGGTTCATATGCCGTTAGTAGTGTGTTTGGCGTATAGCTGGCAGTCGGTGCTTAGCGAAATGTATTTAGTTTGGGCCTCTCGGGCCGGGCACGGATACTGAACTAGGTTCAGATGCCGTTAGTGGTGCGTTTGGCGTATAGCTGGCAGTCGGTGCTTAGCGAAATTTATCTAGTTTGGGCCTCTCGGGCCGGGCACGGATACTGAAATGTGTTCAGGTGCCGTTAGTGGTGTGTTTAGCGTATAGCTGGCAGTGGTGCTCCGCAGCGGAAATTTATCTAGTTTGGGCCTCTCGGGCCGGGCACGGATACTGAAATGCGTTCAGGTGCCGTTAGTGGTGTGTTTGGCGTATAGCTGGCAGTCGGTGCTCAGCGGAAATTTATCTAGTTTGGGCTTCTCGGGCCGGGCACGGATACTGAAATGCGTTCAGGTCCCGTTGGTGTGTTTGGCGTATTCATGTAGCTGGCAATCGGTGCTCAGCCAAATGTATTTAGTATGGGCCTCTTGGGCCGGGCACAGATACTGAACTGGGTTCAGGTGCCGTTAGTGGTGTGTTTGGCGTATACATGTAGCTGGCAATCGGTGCTCAGCCAAATGTATTTAGTATGGGCCTCTTGGGCCGGGCACGTCACATATACTGAACTGGGTTCAGGTGCCGTTAGTGGTGTGTTTGGCGTATACATGTAGCTGGCAATCGGTGCTCAGCCAAATGTATTTAGTATGGGCCTCTTGGGCCGGGCACAGATACTGAACTGGGTTCAGGTGCCGTTAGTGGTGTGTTTGGCGTATAGATGGCAGTCGGTTCTCAGCCAAATGTATTTAGTTTGGACCTCTCGGGCCGGGCACGGATACTGAACTGGGTTCAGGTGCCGTTAGTGGGGTGTTTCAGTTGGCGATAGCTGAACTCGGTGTTGAGCCAAATTTATTTTAAGTTGGGCCTTTCGGGCCGGGCACGGATACTGAAGTGGGTTCAGGTGCCGTTAGTGGGGTGTTTCAGTTGGCGATAGCTGAACTCGGTGTTGAGCCAAATTTATTTTAAGTTGGGCCTTTCGGGCCGGGCACAGATACCAGCTAGTGTTGTTTGGCGGTAGCTGGATTGAATTGCCTAGGGAACACCACGGGCCAATTTCGTGTGTTCAGTTGGTGGTTCTGTTCAATGCCGCGAATTCCTTTGGCCCGGGTCGACGCACTTGTGAGTTTGGAAGTGCGAAATGTCTCGCACGTCAGTGTTGATAGGTGTGACCAGCGCGCACTGGAGAATATTTTGGCCGGGAGTTTGCCGGAATGTGCCTTTTGTTATGCTGTGGTGAGGTCCTTTGTTAGTTAACATGCCCGGGGCTATCTAAAGCCCTTTGTGCTCGATCCTTGCGGTTGTGCCGTGGACTGTTAACCACCATTGGTTTCTCCATTAGCATTTGAGACACTGGAGAGCTGGCTGGCGCGTGCCAGGACATATAGAGTCTATAGAGTAATAGAGTTATTCCGCATAAGAACACTAAATATGGAAATGTGCACTTTTAGACCGTAGGCATGCAAATTATAGTTGATAATGTAAAAAAGCGTGCAGCTTTCATTAACAGCTCCATTGTGCAAGATCTCACAACTCGTGAAGTTCGAAAGCGCGTATTCAAGAGCCCTGTTTGATTGTTTATTTGATTTATAATATATATACATTCGGTGGAATCACGATTTTTTAGGCTATATGGGAAAATAGTTGATAGAAATCACATGTGAAAATGGATAGAAATCACAATTGCTCAAACAAAGCAATTCTGCGCTCGATCAAAAATGTACATAGTTCTATTACAGTGGGAGGCAATATTCCAGTTGTACGTTTGTAGTCCTTTAGATGTTTAAATATATGTTCGATTTGTACACGTTTGCGGGAGTGTTCAATATTGAATTTTCTAGCCAACCTCCTTGCTCTGTAGTTTCCTAATCTCCTTATTTGCACTTGTCTGAACGGGGTAAGCAGGGGTGGTGTATCTGGGTAGCCCATATCGGCTAAGATAAACACACCCGGGGGTACGTCGAATGCTTGGCCAGGTCCGAGCGGCACCATTCAACGAAAGCTTTGAGAGTCATGAGTACTCCCTAAAAATTCCGCTTGTAAAAACCGAATATTAACCTCTGTTATCGCAAATCATCTGTGTATTTTTAAAAGAGGTGAAAATGTCGGTGTCCGCTGTAAAATTCACGTTGTGGTTCAGTCGACGGGATTTGAATTCTTGTGGTGTTACATCTATGCAGCCAATAGCGTTAGGAAACTTTGGCCAAGTACTGCGCATTCCATTCTCTAATACTTAGCCAGGTCACTTCTGAGTGAAGATGGTGTCAGAGGACATTAATTCCATGATAGAGTAGAGCAGAAACAGTCTGAGGACTGATGTCGAACATTAATGCAAGAGTGTGCGGGTACTTCCGAAGCCATATAAAGCTTAATTAAATCTTATAACTCGTTGCCTTTGATTGCCACATCTTGTTATCGTGAAAAATCGTGGGGCAGCTCGACAAGCAATATCCAAAAACGTTTCTGGAGTTTCACCTGTATTTAGCCAGAAGAGGTACCGCTTTTGGCAGATAAGGGTAAACAGGTCTCTCCCATAAAAGTTATGACCATGAAAAACATAAAATAGTCTATCTCTAAGTGTTAATTCTGCTACACTTGGAGGAGCTAAAGAAGTGATTTGATGCAAGACATTCAACAGCAAAGGTATTCGTTGGCATATATCAATGGGTCCCATGATAGCTACAGGTGGTGGTACCAGTGTTAGTGCACGAATTGCTTCGGTTAAAACCATAATGCATAGGAGGCACATACGTAATTCTTCGCGATCCATCTGTGTTCTCTAAAGTTAGAAGCGTGAACTCAAGAACTGAAGAGAATTGGACAAGAACAATCCATATCGTAATAGGGTTTGTACAAGCCCCAAACAAAAGATAGTTGATGGAAAACATGACAACGTGCATATTTATGAAAACCTGATAAAAACCTTTTCCAAAAACTAGATGAGTTTTAGAGTATCGGAAGAAATCGGTGTCCAATAAATATCTTCTTCTAATATATCAGTGCTGTCTTGTTTAGTCTAAATGATACACAGAATGGAAATAACGATACGCGATAGCAGTAAAGTGAATAGCCCGACGTAGAAAGTGAATCATGATAGCAGCCGACGTTTCTAGCGATAGCTAATATATAGGGGGTACTCCCTTGCCCATTTGCACTGGGATAGGGTATGCTTTTTACAGCGAACCTAGTATATTTGTCATTCTTGTTTGCATTTTTACGAGCATTTGAAGATCTCTAATGTTTAGAAATGATCGTAGCGGCAAAAATAAAAATTCTTAACTTCAAATTGGTCACGAATTTTCAAATTTAGGTCTGGGATAGGGTATTGATTTTCAAGCTTCGGTCTGGGATAGGGTATGGAAAATTTCCGTCTTTAGGTCTGGGATAGGGTAAGGTTTTTGGGATCATGGCGCCGGGCACTCCTACCCCAAAAATGCCCGAGTACCCCCGGCAACCGGGCTAAAAACCAAACAAACAATCAAACACGGCTCTTGAATACGCGCTTTCGAACTTCACGAGTTGTGAGATCTTGCACAATGGAGCTGTTAATGAAAGCTGCACGCTTTTTTACATTATCAACTATAATTTGCATGCCTACGGTCTAAAAGTGCACATTTCCATATTTAGTGTTCTTATGCGGAATAACTCTAATGTATCAAAACATGTCCAATATGAAATTTGGAAAGAGAAACAAGAAGAGACCAGCCAGTTATGACCAATTGATCAGATATGAAGGGAGGAACCAATGGTGGTCCAAAGTAACGGCAAAACAAGGAATGCGGGTTAGGTGGTGAACTAGACTCGTGAAGCGACAAATCTTGGAAGAAGGAGTTTGACTAAAACAGGATAAAAGTTAATCCGAAAAAGTGCACTGTGTAACCGAAATTCATTTAAGACGATGCAAAGTTTGGTGAGGTACATATATTTCAATCTTACTGCAAGATCATCATCAGAGTTTGACTAATTTACAAGAGACTTCGAGAGTACATTTTTGAGAACAATTGCAAGTCCTTCTAGAGGCCGTGAATCCACTGTTCAACAACGGTTGTTTTGGTTAATTAAGAGGTTTTATTTAAATAACAGAAGGTCCCACTTGCCTGAAGTATCAATGACCTTCATGTTTTGTCGCACAAGTTCCAAACAAAACGCACGAAGGCTGAAAGGATGTTCATCGGGCAAGCCATGATCAACAATGCAACCATGCTCGGCGGTCCTCTCGTTTTCAGTGTCAGTTTGACTGATATAATCGGCACCACAGCCGGCACAGGTACATCGGCAAAGTAACAGTGTTGAGTCCTTAACAACGCAAATTGTTTTGTAAAGTCAGTTAACAAGGACTGTGAAATCGACTGTCTTGTCCTACTGGAGACATCTGCGTAGTTTGCGGATGCAGGCTCTCACGAGAGATTGGCCAGTGTTTCCTAGGTACAGTAAGGTCTACGTAAATGGTGTAGGGATTTTTTGGTCAAGGCTCTCAGGCTTGCCATCTAGATCTATCTTTCTTGTTGAGAACATGATTGGTTGTTACTCGGGCTACCTGCAAGTGGGTTCGGGTCAGAAGTTCCAGTCCTTCCCGGTCACAGGAAGCCCAGAGAAAAGAAAGAGAGAGTCGTGATTCGAGCGGCGCATAGTCCGAAACCATGGCAACTTCATGCCGTTGATCACGAGGCGTCCGCCATTGCGGTTAGTCGAAGTCACTGAAATGATGTTGGATGGAGATGAAAGATGAGATGTGAGATGAAAGATTACAAAGTACTACCTAGCAGCTTTTAAGTGCAGATCAACGGTGAACTAAAACAGACGGAGAAAATCCACCTCGAAGCTAGAACGTGTGCATGGATCGAGCGGCATCCACTCGAAGACACAGGGTCGAGAAAACAAATGAATCACATCATTCCAAAGTTCATACTTCTTAAAATTCCTGAATTCGATAGTTCTTTTAATTTCATGTTTGATACTAAGTAATTGACTAACTTTACACAATGTTGGTGTCCAACAGAGTATTGATTTATAAACCTTGAGCTGTATTAAACTGAATACCATAGACTTCGAAGTGTTATGTGGTAGCGTGTAATTTCTCTAACGTCCGAAAGTATATAAGTCCAATAACTCGTAAGTTTATAGTGTTGATCTTATCGCAGTTGAGTTTGTGAAACCGATTTCAGGAGGGGTGACCAGGGGTGCGACTTAAGTGGCACTATAAACTCGCCATTTATACCAATGAAGTAGCATCTCAAAAAGAAAAAATCAGTATTTGATAACGGTGTGCACATTTTAGTAGGTCTCGAAAATACAGTAGCCTAGTCACTCTTCTCCAGTGAATTTGACTCCAGTTTACAGCAAGTACAAAGTTAGCGGCGACTTGATTCGGACTTATGTTATACATGCACGTACTTGCCACAAGTCAACGCAAATCGCTCAGTCACACCAGCAATTAATTTAGCCAGGGCGTAAGTTCAGCCCGAGTGAACGCACGTAGTGCGTCGTGTTCTATTTCCGATGCGGCGGGGAAAGCCATTCCAATTCAACCAATAAATTTTGCTGATTTTCATGTAGTTGCTGGTTAAGGTTGTGGACTTTTTAGTTCGATGAATCAGCGGTCTATCATCAAGGGGCCGATTGGGGCAAGCTCCACGGATTATTATTAGTGGTAGTCATCTTTACACACTTTTTAAAAAGCCTTGATTTTGAGTTTTGGGGGGAAAGGTGCGGAAGAAGGGATTCTGATTATTGGAAATAAGTGTTGGGTGTGAGGATTGGGAAAAAGGGATTGGAAATAAGTGTTGAGTGTAAGGTTTGGGAAAAAGGGATTGGAAATAAGTGGAATTAGCCCTATATAAATGTTACTTATTATTATTATTATTATTATTTTTATTGTTATTATTATTATTATTATTATTATTATTATTATTATTATTATTATTATTATTATTATTATTATTATTATTGTTATTATTATTATTATTAATCGCGAGTAAGTAAGGTTACCCATAATGTTCTTTCCCAGTAAATTGACAATTTACAGCAAGCAAAATATTTTAATGGTTTTAGGGACAGACAGCCTTCAAATGCATAGAAAGAATTGAATTTTTCTTCACGGCGATGCTGCCACATTCCTGCCTACGTCACTGTACGTACTGAAATGTTCAATAGAGTCGTTTTCGTATGTGAGTGGGAAAGTTATGGTACCGTGCCGTGCCGTATTGAAAGAGTTTGATTGTATGAGATGTATCTGTACGCTTTTTGATTGATTCCGAAAGGAAGCCATTTGAGTGTCACGGTACCGTAGGTTTCCCACTCATGCAAAAACAAATCTAAAGTATGCACGGCATCGTGGCGGTTTGGTCGGTCAGAACGGCATCGTGGCGGTTTGGTCGGTCAGAAAGTCTGTGATGATCTGTGCATTATTTTCCATCCACTGGATGTTGTTACGAATGGTTCTCAGTGTTTGGTTGGTTTGCTCGGATCTGAGTATTTCGTGTTCGCTAACAAGCTGTTCGACCTTTGAAAGTAAAACACAAAACAAGTTATAGGTAGTCTAGTCAGGTAGTCTAGTCAGGTAGTCTAGTCAGGTAGTCTAGTCAGGTAGTCTAGTCAGGTAGTCTGTCAGGTAGTCTAGTCAGGTAGTCTAGTCAGGTAGTCTAGTCAGGTAGTCTAGTCAGGTAGTCTAGTCAGGTAGTCTAGTCAGGTAGTCTAGTCAGGTAGTCTAGTCAGGTAGTCTAGTCAGGTAGTCTAGTCAGGTAGTCTAGTCAGGTAGTCTAGTCAGGTAGTCTAGTCAGGTAGTCTAGTCTAGTCAGGTAGTCTAGTCAGGTAGTCTAGTCAGGTAGTCTAGTCAGGTAGTCAGTTCAGTTTTCTTTCAATTCAATTCTGATTCAATTCAGTAGTCAATTCAGGTAGAAGAAACACAATATATACGATTGGTGAGCAAGCTAAGGATATCATATCCAGTCTTCTCCCATACAAATACAAACAAGTAAGCCGCATCGACCAATGGCTGAGCGTAATGTGACGTAAACCATGTTTATGTAAAGTGACATCCAGAAATCTACTGACAAATCATTGCAAGGTCACCGTTGGTCTCGCTTCCATGCAAAGGTACGGCTACCTTTCAAGATGGCGCAGGGAACTGTAAAAAGGAGTATTGAAACTGTATGCTAAAACCGTGATACGGTACCGGACCAAATAGCACCAATGAAACAATAGAAAGCGAAAGACATTATACTATTTAGTGCTAATTAAAGTTTGCACTGTTTCACGGTTTTAGTGTTTGCACTCTATCCCATCAACACGTACCTCACAAAGATGCAATTTATCGTTAAAGTTCTGTGCAAATCCAAGATAGGAACCTGTAATGTTGCCAATTCTGCATAGAAAAATATATCAAACTCATTAATAATTCATGAGGAAATCACAATAGAAATCAAAGATTGTAGATCTGATACAAAATCGTCCTCATTTACGTGCATTTCCTCAGTCAAACTTAATCAAATCTTGGCAATTTTACCGTGAAATGTGGCTTAGCAATTAGACGTTTGATCTACAATCTTATGCAACACGGCCGCTCATGTTGTAAACACTACGTAAACACTACGTAAACACTATGTAAACACTACGTAAACACTACGTAAACACTACGTAAACACTACGTAAACACTACGTAAACACTACGTAAACACTCCAAACAGTCAGTATAGTGTGCTGGAATACGTATACATTCGGTCTTCGTCTGATCATAGTTAGGCCCCGTTTACATGAGAGAGAGATAACCCTAGCAGTAGGGACAATTCGATATGCGAACAATAGAGTTGACCCTAGTGCTAGGGTTATTAGGGACTTTAGCATCGATGACGGGGACGTGAGGACGGCGAAGTTCGAATAAAGCGTTTTGTTGGCTATTGTTTTCATATTTGTTTCTTTTTTCGTGTTTTTCACTAAATTTGCGCCCTCTTTGATGAATAACATTGTCTTTTTGTCGTCCGGTTTACTGAAAACAACTATCTGCACAAATATCGAACTGACGTTCTCGTTCTCTTTGCAACGTCAAACATAGGCATTTCACGTTGTAGTTTAGCACAGAACGCCTGAAGTAAGACCAAATCGAGCTAATTTCATACATTCCAACAAGAAGTTATTGATTTTTTTAATTAGCGCTATTGTTTCTCTGCCGTCGTCCTCATCACGTCCCCGTCCTCGATGCTTAAAGTCCCTATTATCTTTCTCATGTAAACACTGGGTCTTAACACAGGTAGTCCAAGGTATCTATGAGAGGCTTGTTATCGAGCTGTATATAAGGCTTTGTATGGGACCTTAGGCTCTGCTCTGGTCGATAACTCCGTAAATCATAAAGCCAATGACCTCTAACCTTCCTGTAGTGTTGTTTGTGTCGTTGTTGATCTCTGGTAGCGAGTTCAGGTCATTATTCCGGCGATTTTTAGCTGAGCTCTCCCCCCACTACTAAGAAGAAGGAAAGGTAGGAGACTAGCAATGGCCGATCGGACTGACCCACTCTCGAAAATCAAATGTTTTCCCCACTAAACCACGTCCCCTTGCTTCGATACAATGCAGCACGAAAGACAGATAGATTTCCTCGAAGTTCATCAAAAAAAGTCCGATAAAACTTCTCCTGGGGAGGCAGCAATCCAGCGAGACCATCGCATAAACAGCCATTTGAAAACACTAAAAGCCGTGGCAAGATAATCCTGTGCAGTTCGGAAACCGTTGAGGCGCGGTTGGCCTGGTCGCGAACCAAATTCGTTCGAATGAGTGTCCCCATGGTCTGGAAATGCTAAACGTTTAATTTTTCCGTAAAACAACACTGAGATATGATTTTTCCGCTTACCTTCCTTGAAAAAGTCTTCATATTGTCTTCTTTTCAAAGTGGGCAGCATAATACAAGCTTAACAATAGTTCGAGAGCAAAATCACGTCGCATTTCCAGACCATGGGGTTGACCATGGGGACACTCGTTCGAAATAAATTGGTTCGCGCCCAGGCCAACCGCGCCTCAACGGTTTCCGAACTGCACAGGATTATCTTGCCACAGCTTTTAGTGTTTTAAAATGGCTGTTTATTCGATGATCTCGCTGGATTGCTGCCTCCGCAGGAGAAGTTTTATCGGACTTTTTTTGATGAACTTCGAGGAAATCTATCTGTCCTTCGTGCTGTAGAGTATCCTACCTTTCCTTCTTCTTAGTAGTGGGGGGAGAGCTCAGCTAAAAATCGCCGGAATGACCTGAAATCGCTACCAGAGATCAACAACGACACAAACAACACTACAGGAAGGTTAGAGTTCATTGGCTTTATGATTTACGGAGTTATCGACCAGAGCCTAAGATCCCATACAAAGCCTTATATACAGCTCGATAACAAGCCTCTCATAGATACCTTAGGCTACCTGTGGGTCTTAATATCAAAAAATGGTTTTGCTTGAACCCAGCAAACATTCTATCTTTTTGTTCATTTTCTGCAACCGTCACGGCCGTGCACAAACAAAAGAGATTTTGCCGATACCAAAAGTTGAGCCAATAAAACCATGCAAGAACGCAGTCACTCAGCCACAGCATTTGTGCCTCGAAGAAAAGGTTGTACACGGTCACGTGATGGACCTACTCAACATCCATGATGGTTTCTGTATCAGGCTAGCTCTTTGAATTTTATTAACTATGGTCTAATACTACAACTACTGGAGAGTGATTCTAGTTTTTATTTTCTAACCTTTCGGCCAGCTTTTCAAAGTTTGTTTTGAAGAAACTCCAGGCGTGCAATCGTCCATCTCGATGCTTGGAAACTTCAGCTAATGTCGTCAGAATGTTGTTTTTCTTGATCTTGCTCTCATCGAACATGTAGTTAAAAAGCCTAATTTGCACAAATATCAATAATATATTGCGGATTATTTTCCTGTGGAAAAGTCATATTTATGAAAGAAACCATATCGTCCAAATATTTGGTCGCCGCCATATTGTGACGTCATATACAGCAACCAATTACCTGTGTCGTAGTTCAGGTGTCGGAGCAGCAGCGAGAGCACTGAAAATCCATTCTTTATCTCTAAAGTCGATTGTACTATCGTTATACTTGCGCCACAGAAACTCCCATTCGTCCTCGCCTCCATGCATGATGGCTGTCAAGAGCACATGTTCGCGTATGTGGATTCCAATGGTTCTTCAATTAAGAACGACATATACTTCTTATTAACCGAGTGTGAGGTCCGTACCTTCAGCTATGGACCGAGGTTTTTTTCACATAGTTATGGCCCAAGGGCGGAAATAGTGAAAACGAGTTTCCATAACTTACAGTACGGACCGAACAAACGAATTAGAGTACCTACCGAAGTGTGACGTCACGAAAACATTTTTTCACTTTATCAACTTTCAATGTAATTTCGATGTAATTTCGGCTTGGTTCCTAACGTTACAATCCAAGCCGAAATTAATACAACAGTGATTTGTGGGTGGAAATTATATATTCAACTGGCCATATCTCAGCCGCTATATTTAACCGATTGCTCTCAATTTTGGCATGTAAGCTTCTTTGTTGATGTTCTTTCGAAATCAGGATCGAAAGTTGATAAAGCGAAAATTTTATTTTTATGACGTCATCACTTCAGTACTCTATTGTTTATTATATGGCTTCTGCACCAACAAATACATACAAAAAGGATGTTTTCATTCACTACGTCCCGTACGGGAAGCTATGGACCGCTAATTGACCAATCACAATTCATCAATTGCCATATAATAAAACAGATTATTCAATATATATTATTACTTTCAATAGAAATATCAAATACGCTGGGATATCCTTACGTGTCGTTCATCATCCATGCGCGTAATTTATTCAAGGAAGTGTCGACAGCTTCCTTTTCTCCATGGTAACCTAACACTTTAACTGCCGTTACTCGCAATCTCCTAGAAACCAAACGACAGAGGTACAATTTATTACAAGTGCTGTTGTAACTATTTGCAGTAGATATATTATTGGCAAATATTGTTGAAAATCATCAGTTACGTACAAGCACCAGATGTACAGTATCTTAATAGTTAACCATCAGTTACAAGCACCAGATGTACAGTATCTTAATAGTTAACCATCAGTTACAAGCACCAGATGTACAGTATCTTAATAGTTAACCATCAGTTACAAGCACCAGATGTACAGTATCTTAATAGTTAATCATCAGTTACAATCACCAGATGTACAGTATCTTAATAGTTAACCATCAGTTACAAGCACCAGATGTACAGTATCTTTGTATACAAAGGATCTATAGAACGCCATAGAGCAATCTTCAACTGATTCTACAGTGAACTCTCACCTAACGGACACCTCAATGAGACAGACACCTCTCTAAGACGGACAGCTGTTAGGGTCCCGATGGTGTCCGTCTTAGAGAGAGTTCACTGTCTAAGATAATAGTTACCTTTCCTGTATTCCACCGGTGTCATCCCATCCAAGGTATAAGAGTGTATAGAGTATATTTAACAATTAGACAACGATTCCGAGTTGGCTATTTAAGGGTTAGAGACTGATGTGAGTGCTTTACCGGCAAATAGACGCACGCGCTGGCTGTAGAATGAACGAGAATTCAAATACTGCTCGAGGCGTAGCTGAGTGCAGTATGAAGAATTCGAGTTCATTCTACAGCCAGCAAGTGCGTCTATTTGCCGGTAAAGCACGAACTAGAAGTCTCTAACCCATTTATTATGCAAACTGAATACACTGCAGTTGTGAAATGTTCAAAATATAATTTTAATCACGGTAAATAAAGCAAAAATATATTTAGCTAGATCTCCCGACGCTTCCGCTGAATATCTCCTCTACAACCATTCCAATTGCAACTATTCTACAAAGAAAGCACGAATAAAGCATTTATTTTTTTGTTTTTAAGTCATAACAAGGCAAGTTTCATTCATCATTTTTAAGGTTTGAGCTTTTTCACTCAACGAACAAGAACTGAACCGACGGCAAAAAGTTCTTGTTTTGAATAATAATTAGGTTCGTTTTTTACCTTTCATCACTGAAACTCCACAACGAGTTTGACGAACAGTCATTTTAGGCTGAGCACCTGCTATTATTTCGTCTCTTTCTTCTTTAGCTAGTTGGTTAAACCTGTCTTTGTCAGGATCAACAGCCGCCATGACACCGCTGCACCGTGCGTAAAACTGTGATAGACGGCACTAGTGCCGTTGTCATCAGATAACACATAATCACGCGATCGAGTTTAGCCAATCACAACGAGGGCGAGTTGTCTAATTGTTTTAGTATAAACAAACTAGCATACTTAATTTTATACCAATATTTCTTGTTTAATTTGCATAAGTAAGAAGAATAAGAATTTTATGCTAGTCATATTAAAGTGCACATTTGGCTGAAATAATCGAGCTGTTTTACCATCAACAAATGGAAAACTAAACCAGAAAAGTTGGCTCTTTTGTTGAAAAAGTTTCATAAATCAAATAACAAATGAACGAAACACGAGTCAAGAGTGGTGTAGCCTTCGTTTATTACCTTTATCACTATCAGTACTCTCTTTGACTTTGTCTTCGCTAAAGGTAAAAAATCGGCCCGAATTCAAAAAATCCTTCAACTTTAACGATCGTTTCTCGCTCAGTTTCTGCAGTGTCAGCCAAAGAAAACCTGCTTGAATTGTCAATGAGATGTCTATATTTATGTGCTTTTTCCATTTCTTGTTCTTGAGATTTGTTTATCGGTCATTTTAGCTCTTTTTAGCGAGAAAACAACTATCGGGTTTGTCCGCCATCTTGCTTCATCGCCGTTCACGGCCAATGGTTACCATGGTGATTCGCTACTAGGGGACTATCACTATTAGAACCCTAGTAGCGTAGCCAATCAGATTGCAGGATATGTGATAGACCACTAGTTTGTTTATACTAAAAGATAATAGTTACCTTTCCTGTATTCCACCGGTGTCATCCCATCCAAGGTATAAGAGTGTATAGAGTATATAAGATAATAGTTACCTTTCCTGTATTCCACCGGTGTCATCCCATCCAAGGTATAAGAGTGTATAGAGTATATTTAGTAAATAAACCCCTTCTGGCGACTGGTATATCGGCTGATAATGTCCGCGGCTGAGAGCACGAGAAGCTTTAGCAGGAAAAAAGTGAAACAACTCACTTTGAAAGTGAGTTGTTTCGCTGCGGGAGACTCAATTTGCTATTGTTTAAGTACGATATCATCAAACACTGTGGTACATGATATGTCATCACTATGGAGTGTCGATACGGATATTGAACCTTCATGAGTACAACTCTGTAGTGTATGTCATCATCAGGCATTGTAATGCCTGTTAATAAAGTTAATAAATCTAGAAGGTCACTGTTCCAATTCGTTTCAGAAAATAAGTCCTGTATACTCTCACCGATGTCATGCTTCAACTAACTTTATTTCACAAGTTGCAAAACTTTCCATAATTTGCATTAATCATCATATTGAATTACATACTGGAATTTATCACACTTTACATGTTCAATTGTCAACATTCTCCACACCTTGATGATTCTTAATAGAAACATCAATGTTCATTGTTCATTGTCTATAGATATTGTTCTACGGGTTAACGTCTGCTTCTAAGAGGTGCAGCTTGTGGATAGGTCTTTTCAGCTCCCCTTTCGCTGTCTTGAGCTTTACCACTCTCACGAGTCCATCTTGGGTACTTGGGTAAGTCACGATCACTCGTCCAAGCCGCCACAATCCTCTTGGGGTGTTATCTTCGCCAACAAGAACAATATCTCCAACCTTCACGTTAGTTTCCGTCTTCATCCATTTCTTGTACTGTGTTAGTCCTGTCAGGTACTCTTTGGTCCATCTGTTCCAGAAGTGGGTTGCGATTCTTTGGCGCTGTCTCCAACGTTTCACTACCGTCATGTTGTCAGGATCCTTTGAAGGGCTTGGTAACTGATAGAGTGGTTTTCCTAACAACAAATGTGCTGGTGTAATTGCATTCAAATCGTTGGGGTCACTGCTCACCTGCGTCAGAGGTCGAGAATTAATTTGTCCTTCAATTTCTATCAGTATGGTGGTGAATTCTTCTGCATCGACGAGCGCCTTGCCAAGTACTTTCTTTAGAGGAATCTTCAGACTTTTCACCATTCTTTCGTAAAATCCTCCCATGTGTGGTGCTCTTTCGGGTATGAACTTCCATTCGATCTGTAAGTTGGCTAGCTCCTTGGAGACTTTATTGACATCAATTCTTTTCCACAAAGCTTGAAGTTGTCGATTAGCGGCTTTGAAGCTTCTAAAGTTGTCTGACCAGATAATTTGGCACAAACCTCTTCTTGCAAACAAACGCCTCAAGGCCATGAGAACTCTGTCTGTGTCCATTGACATGACTAGTTCCAAATGAACGGCTCTTGAGCTCATGCAAGAAAATAAGCATACATAAGCTTTCTTCAGGTTGTCCTTCTTCGAAGCTTTCGCTTTTGAAGCTTTCGCTGTCTTCGTTGTGGCTTGAAACTCCTTCAGATAGAATGGTCCTGCAAAGTCCATTCCAACATTAGTAAAACAAGGCTCTGGAACAACACGTTCCCTAGGTAACTGTCCAGCCTTTTGACACGCACGTGGTGCACTCCATCGTTTACATACTTCACATTTAGCGCTGACTTTCTTGACTTCTCTTCGTCCGTGAATGATCCATAATCTTTGTCTTGTGCAGGACAATACATGTTCTACACCAGCATGTAAAAGTTTTTCATGGTAACTTTTTATGATCTTTCCGACCAAATCGTGATGGCTTGGGAGTATGACTTGTTGTCGCTGTTCTTCTTGTAGCTCAGCATTTCTCAATCTTCCTCCAACTTTGAGTAGATTATCGTGATCATCAAAGAAGGGATCCAAACATAACAAACTGCTCTTGGGATGAACTCTTTGATGCTGTCGTAAGCAATTGATCTCGTCGCTGTAGCATTCCTCTTGAATCTTTCTCATCCAGTGTACTTCTGCTTGCTTGATTTCTTCTGACGTCACTCCGTTCTCAATGTTATTCTTGAAATCAGTGTCTTTGTTCAAAGCTTTCTGCTTCCAAATTGAATAACATTTCATTACACGTGCTGTAACAGCTACAATCTTTGACCACTTCTCAAATTTTGTTGTGTCGAAGAGTGGTTCTTGTGCTTTTGTTTGAGCAACATTTGATGTCAGACTTTCCTCTTTGTTCTTCTTCTTTTCGAGAAGATCATCGTCTTGTGTCATCTGCTTGCGCGTCTTTGGCCACTTTGACTGATGTCCCGTTAACCAAGACGGTCCTGTCCACCATTTCTCTTGTAGATCTGACAAACTACTTCCTCTAGAGGCTTGATCAGCGGCGTTATCAACACTGGAACAGTGTCTCCAACATTCAGGCTCAAATAACTGCTGAATTTCTTGCACTCTGTTACACACAAAGGGCTTCCAATCGTTGGGGTAACCACAAATCCACTGTAGTACTATCATGCTATCAGTCCACAAGTAGACACTGTTGGCTTGTAGATTGAGCGCTTTGATTACGTATCTAGCAAGTCTGGCTGTAATTAATGCTGCCATTAATTCCAATCTTGGCAATGTTAACCTTTTCAAAGGTGCTAGTTTACTCTTTGACATCACCATGCATGTTTTCACTTGTTCATCATCGGTTTCTAGTCGTACATAAACAACGCCTGCGTACGCCTTTTCAGAAGCATCAGCAAAACCATGGACTTGTACCTCAACAATTTCTCCAACTTTGGGGAGAAAGGATCTAGGAATCTCCATTGTAGCCAAGGTTTCCAACTGTGTGTACCACTCTGTCCATCGACGTAGAGTTCCTTCATCTAACTTCTCGTCCCATGGAATTCCCTTGACCCATAGATCTTGCATGATCAACTTCGCTGTTATTATAAATGGAGAAACAAGTCCCAAAGGATCAAAAACCTTTGAAATAGCTCCTAAGAGTGTTCTTTTTGTCTTGACTTCCTTCAAGTCGATTTTCTTGGTAAGGATAAACTGGAAGACATCTTTCTTAGGGTTCCACGTGATCCCCAAAGCTTTCAGTGGCTCAGGTTCGTTTGCGGTATCTTCAGTCTTCATCGATGCTCTATCTTCAGCTGGTATTACCTCCAGTACTTCTATTGAGTTAGAAGACCATTTTGTAAGATCAAATCCTCCTTCGTTCGTTCATCAAGTCTTTCAACTCACTGTATAACTCAACCGCAGATTTAGAGTCTTGAGCACCTCCAAGATAATCATCAACATACATGTTGGTCTGTATTTCTTTAGATGCCACAGGGTACTTCTTTTGATGTTCTGTTGCAAGCTCTCTTGTAACTGAGATGGCAAGGAAAGGACTTGAATTAATTCCAAACGTTAGTCTAAGCATTCGGAATTCCTTGATCGGAGCATTTACATCAAAGTCTCTCCAGAGATATCGATGAAGATCTTGATCTTCCTCATCTAGCACTACTTGAAGGAACATCTTTTTTATGTCAGCCATCAATGCCACCCGATTTTTCCTGAATCTCAACAACAATGACACAAGGTCCGGTTGTAGGGCTGGCCCTGGCAACAAACAATCATTCAGCGATACGCCATCTTCATCTTGCGCGCTTGCGTCAAAAACTATTCTTGTCTTTGTGGTAATGCTATCTGCCTTTAGGACTGCATGATGAGGTAGATATCTCACACAACTTTATGATCACCATTAGAATCATCAATTATTTCCTCAGCTATTCCATCACTGGCGTACTTGTTGATTGCCTCTTGATAGGCTTGCCTTCTCACTTGTAAGTTCTTGTATTTTCTTTCAATTTGCTCGAGTCGTGATTTGCACTGACGATAATTAGTCTTGGTAGGAGGGAACTTCTCACTCTTTGGAAGGGTTGTGACATATCGACCATTTTCAAATTTTACAGTGTCTTTGAAATGTCGAATGGTAAATTGCTCATCTGGGCTGTAGTTCTTTGTTTCTTCTCCAGATATTCCAACAGCTTCCAATTCCCAAAACTTCTTCAGAGTTAGATTTAGTTCCGTGTTAGAGATGACTTCTGCAAGATTTGAACTTGGTTGTTCTACCTTACCTCCAGCAGGAACAGGTCCAGACAAGATCCACCCAAATACGGAAAAGGTAGCAACTGGCTCACATCTTTTACCTCGTACAGTTTTTGCTTTCAATATTTGGTGATAATAATAATCCATACCAATGAGAATGTCCACCTCTTTTCGATTCCTGGGGTACTTGTCAGCTAAATTCAATCTACGAAGATGTCGAAACCCTTTCACGTCTACTGCAACTTGATCCAATTTCTCACAAACTGTAGGCAAAGCGATAGCTTCTATCTGTACTGGCTTCTTTGATAAATTCTCGAATGCTGGATGGAGTTCTAACTTGACACATTCTCTCCATTGCGAGTTGATCCTATTTCCTCCTAACGTCTTGACAGTGACGTTTTCTTTTCTGCCTTTTATACCAAATGTCTCGACGAGACTCTTTCTGACAAACGATCTGTTTGATCCAGAATCCAATAACACTCTCACTTCCGTTAGGTTTCCATCGGGTAACTTCAGATTAGCAACTGCAGACTGCAACAATATTCCAGTGTCTTTCTTTTCTCTTGCAATATTCGATTGTAGGGTACTCTGGTTTCTCGACGCACTTTTCTCCAATGATGCGTGTAACAACGTGTGATGGTCTCTTTTCTTGCAAACAAGACAAACTGCATTTATTTGACAATTTCTTGAAAAATGACTGTTTTTTGAAAGACATCGTAAACATAGTTTTCTTTCAAATACCTTGTTCAAGAGTTCTTTACTATCCATCTTGAGAAGATCTTCACAACAAAGTTCAACATGGTGTCTTTGATCACAGAAACCGCATTCCACTTCTTCTACCATACCGCTGCAACTTGAAGCAAATGTGCTGTTTGGAGGGTTTTCTTGTCGATCTTGCGTCCTTGGTCGCACTTTGAATCTTGTTGTCGTCCGTGATGTTTCCGCTCTTACTTTTACTTCAGTAGCTTCGACCTCTGTGGATAGAAACTTGAAAAAAGATTCTAGGGTTATCTCTTCTCCACTTTATCATGACACTTGATCTCCCATCGTCGCAGAATGTCTGTGGGAATTCTTTCCTCGAAGACTGTCAAGTAAGTTAAATTTCCAATTTTGCTTGACATCGGGTCTAAATTCATCTCTTTCAATGATCTAACATGCGCCTCCCATCGGTCTAACTGCTTACGAAGTGCAGAGAAATCACTTGAATCCATTACACGTGGCGTCTTGAGTAATGTTTTAACATGCTCTTTTGCAATTAATCGAGGCTTTCCAAATCTCTTAATGAGTGTTTCGATTATAACAGGATAATTCACTTCAACCTGCTTGTATCCTTCCACGGTTTCTAAGGCTCGGTCTTCTAGCTGATTTCGTAAATATGCAAGCTTCTGAGCATTCGAAATACGTGGGTTTTCATGTACGGTGGATTTATACAAGTCCCAAAATTCTGTCCATTTCAATGGATTGCCGTCAAACTTGGGAAGTTTAATTTCTGGTAATTTGATGCCAAAAACGTTTCTCTCGAGCGATTTTATAGTTCGTTCCTGAACTTTAACCATTTCCACGAGATTCTTACTCAATAGAGAAAATCCATGCTCAACCGTTGAAACATCTTGTTCTTTGCTCTTAACAAATTCGCTTAGCTCATGTAAACGCAGTGAATCGTTTTCATTTCTTTCATCTTTTTCTTTGTAAAACTTATTGACTTCCTCATGATCGCCAATTTCAACGATAACTTCTTCCATTTGCGTATCCAACGCTTTCAACTTCATAAATACATCGGTTAATTCATTCACATACCATTTTAGCTTTGACACATCCGGCTCAGGTACCATAGTAAGTCCTTGAGCTTGGCCAAACAATCTTGTGAATTTTCCACGGGTTGGTGTTCGCTTCTTGAATAGTGTGGTGTACAACGAGCGTAGCTCTGATGTTCCTTCGACGACTGAACCATCCATTTCGTCGGTAGGAGTTGAAGCGAATCTGCATGCTACGCCAGGAGACTTTGGAGACTTATTAGACGTCATTACGTACTTTTCACATCATTGAAACGTTGAAACTTAAAACTATACTCTTGTGGGATGGAAATAACCACGCTCTGCTACCAAAATCTTCCAATTCGTTTCAGAAAATAAGTCAGCCAAAGCGTGCTGGGCCCATAACCCAGAGGTCCAAGGATTAACCTCGCTCTGCTACCAAAATGTTCCAATTCGTTTCAGAAAATAAGTCCTGTATACTCTCACCGATGTCATGCTTCAACTAACTTTATTTCACAAGTTGCAAAACTTTCCATAATTTGCATTAATCATCATATTGAATTACATACTGGAATTTATCACACTTTACATGTTCAATTGTCAACAGTCACTTTTATAATGTCATTCTTGACTATGTATTTTGCGCGCAAATCGAAAGATCACCAGTTCCACTCTTCAGATCAATGGCGTAAGGATCGATGCAGTTTCGTCGAGTTTCTTCGTCACTTCTTGTCACGAGTCGTCAGTGATACGCTCTCACCAATGAGATTTATAGCTTTCCCAGGCGAGGAATTTAAAATCGGACGTGTGCCATTGAAAAAGCTCGATTTTGAAAATGGCGTCCACTTGCGAAGCGAGATTCTTATTAAAGGCCGAACCGAAGAAGTCTACGCTTCGACCTCATTTGGAATTTGTGGCTGTCTTCTGACGTTCAGAGATTTAAACCATGGCTGTCTAGCTCGCGATTTCGCGAAAGTCATTGATTTCATAAATGACTTCGATTCGAGTTCCATGATCCGTGAGATGATGTCAGATGATGTCGAACGGAAATCAAGTACCGGGTTGCAGGTAAACAAGAAAACTCAAGGCCAGCAAAATTAAAGTAAGAAAGCTAACAAGTGAGCTAGATTAAAAGTACATTTCTTGTCACTACAATTGGAGGCTTTGGTGAAGGAAGTTGTTTAGAAGTTGCTCGCAGTCATGCCGATAAACAACCAAAAAGCGCGCCAAATTCGAAGGTGTTCAAAAAGTCAAACATCCTATTTAAATAAGTCATATCTTGCTTTATTCTACTTGATATTCCAACTGCTTTTAAGGTGACTCGCCCGAAAGCAGAGCAGCAGAAGTTACTAGGTATTCAGCCCGTAAATCTGTTCTTGGGATGTATTTTCCTCTCTGTAACTACTAAGTAAACATAACAGTCACATCTAGCTTTATTCTACTTAATATTCCAACTGCTTTTAAGGTGATTCGCCCGAAAGCAGAGCAGCAGAAGTTACTAGGTGTTCCGCCCGTAAATCTGCTCTTGGGATTTTTCTCTCTCTAATATAACTGATCGATAATTATGCGCATCTAATTTTCGATTCTGTTGTTGTTATAGTTTGTTGATTAAAGCTGGCACGACTTGACCCTATTAGTCATCAACGCTTGCGTAAATGCGTACATTTTCACACCCACAAAACACCGATTTACGACACATGCTGTGAATTTATTTCTGGGTAAAGCTCCTCGTGTGGTCCGAAAAATGAACAGTTGGCCGAAAAGCGAAGCTTCGAGGGCAACTGTGATATTTTGAGGACCATCTCTAAGCCAAGGACATTATCAGCCGATATACTTGTAAGCCAGAAGGGGTTTATTTATTTTATTACCCTTCGATAAATTTTCTACTTCGACTTCAATGTTGAAGAAACCGAAACAAATTGACGGATGAAGAAAACAAGTTTCATCAGAGTTCAAATATCCGTTCCGTTTGAGATATTTTCATGTGTAAACTTCTAAAAAAGTATTCAAAAATAAAAGATTGATAGTTCTTGAAGCTATTTGAGTGGTTTTCTTGATATTTTGGGTTTTATTTGAGTGACTTTTTGGGCGCCGATTTGACGTTTGTTCCGTAGTTCAAGGATCGAAAAATTATAAAAATACCTCAAATACCTGTCGTATCGACGTTAAAATCCACAAAAAGGAACAAGTACACCACATGTGTGTTGTACAAGCTAATTTACCTATTGAAAATACATTACAGTCTTTAAAAAGTTCAGATAATTTCATTTGTCTCCAAACTGGGGGATATCACCTCAAAACTGGGGGATATTACCTGACATCCGTCCAGTGAAATCGTACCACGTGACCCGTTTTGACCAATGGACGCGCGCGAAAATTTATCGATGGGTTATAAAAGATAATAGTTATCTTTCCTGTATTCCACCGGTGTCATCCCATCCAAGGTATAAGAGTGTATAGAGTATATAAGATAATAGTTACCTTTCCTGTATTCCACCGGTGTCATCCCATCCAAGGTATAAGAGTGTATAGAGTATATAAGATAATAGTTACCTTTCCTGCATTCCACCGGTGTCACCCCATCCAAGATAGCCTAACAATGGCTTGGCTAAAGATATCATGTATTTCTAAACCAAAAAAAAATGAAGAATAATTAACAAACTAATTATGATATTTTCCTACCACTGGAGCTTAGGGACGGGAGGTAATCCAGTATAATCTTGTAAACATATCTTTTCCGTCTGAGCTGACTCTGAATACTAACCCAACTAGACGTTTACATAGCCTTAAATACAATGTTCTTCCATGTAATGTCAATGCATACCAATATTCTTTTTTTGTCGTTGTATTAATATTCCCTTATGGAATAATCAGCCAGCAAAGATCGCATGTGCTGCATCTTTACTACAGTTCCAAGCAAATGTTAACATAATTTCCCAATAATAGAACTAAAACCTATGCTGACCATCATTGCCTGGATTAGCTTGCTATTATGCAATTATTACTGATTAAAGATTAAAGATGTGGAAGCTTTATTTCTTTCAGTGTGGAACATGGGCAAGAATCGAGTTCAGCGTTTTGATACGCGGGCGCATAAAATTATACTCCGATGGAAACATTGGATCATCAGACATGATTTTATTTGAAGCTGAAGAAATTACATTTTTTAGCAGAAGAAATGACTTCTTTCCCGCGTTTTTTTTTTCGCGACACAGGGATCCCGTGGCAGTACTGAACACAGGGATCCCGTGGCAGTAACACAGAGGTCCCGTGGTAGTATATGTGAGGAAATATGATCTTTTGGGAATACGGCTCTTATTCCCAAAGGTTTTGAATTGGGGTAAAGAATGTAAACATTGCGTTAGCCGAATTGGTCTATACTCTACGAATTTACTGAAGTTTAGACTAATTCTGCCGAGCGATTTCAATGTATTATTGGATATAAACTACATAGAAATGCTGCTTGTTTATCGAACTTGGAAGTTGGACGTACAGAGGTTGTTCGCCGCTTAAGGCCTCATTGCTTTAAGAAGGAAACATCGGTCACCTCACAGCATTTTATGGAAATTAGAGACAGTTGTGGGAAGGCAAAACTGTGATCTTTGGAGCAATTTCGCCAAACATTTGCGCATTCCAGTCACTAAAAGATTGACTGAAGTCTTAGCTGTTGTAGTGGTAAAGATTTCTAGACGTACAGAGGTTGGACAAATTCCATCTAACATAAGAAATGTTTGATTTTATCATTTTCCCCAGTCAATTTCTTATACCGTCGCCATTTTTAATTCAACCAGAAATGTGATACAGCGCATGCTCGGCGGCCATGTTGTCCTCGATTCTTGCCCATGTTTTTCAAACCGTTTAGCATAGGGGTTGGATGTACTACAGGAAAGTTGGTACAGGGGAGTGCTGCACCCAACATTTCAAAACCCTGACCCTATTTAACGATGCAAAATACTAGGGAATTGAGCCAAAGTATAATTATACCCTATATTAAAGAGAGTAGTATTAGCGGGTCGTGTAGTAATCGCTAGTAAAGTACGTAGCAAACGTATAATACCCTATATTAAAGCGAGTAGTATTAGCGGGTCGTGTAGTAATCGCTAGTAAAGTACGTAGCAAACGTATAATACCCTATATTAAAGAGAGTAGTATTAGCGGGTCGTGTAGTAATCGCTAGTAAAGTACGTAGCAAACGTATAATACCCTATATTAAAGAGAATAGTATTAGCGGGTCGTGTAGTAATCGCTAGTAAAGTACGTAGCAAACGTATAATACCCTATATTAAAGAGAATAGTATTAGCGGGTCGTGTAGTAATCGCTAGTAAAGTACGTAGCAAACGGCGGTATAATACCCTATATTAAAGAGAATAGTATTAGCGGGTCGTGTAGTAATCGCTAGTAAAGTACGTAGCAAACGTATAATACCCTATATTAAAGAGAATAGTATTAGCGGGTCGTGTAGTAATCGCTAGTAGAGTACGTAGCAAACGTATAATACCCTATATTAATTGGAGTAGTATTAGCGGGTCGTGTAGTAATCACTAGTAAAGTACGTAGCAAACGTATAATACCCTATATTAAAGAGAATAGTATTAGCGGGTCGTGTAGTAATCGTTAGTAAAGTACGTAGCAAACGTTTTTGACAAAATGTGTACCCTATCTAGGGTTTGGGTTTTTCAGTCTATACTTCATCATCTCATTATCAGTAGCCCAAGTGAACGCTATTAGAGCGTCTAGTTTGCATATACTTCAACTTTGATTTTTACGGCCAAACTTACTGGTATCTTAATTGAAGATTACAGTGTAGAACTTGATTTTATAATACATCTATGCAAATGATAAGTATACACTCATATCGATAAAGTTAGTCATCCGAAAAGTTTCGAAGGTGAGACCAAGAAGGACCATGGGTACATACATTTTAACCAACCCAGGATCCTTATCGGTCTCACCTTCGAAGCTTTACGGGTGACTAACTTTATCGAAATGAGTATATACAATATTCATAATTGCCATACAGTAGGGTTGCTCATATTGTATCTATTACATAAGCTACTAGAGTACTGAAGGAGAGTAAAGTAGAACCAAACTCACTTTAAATTTGTCATAGCTTGGCGTTAGAAGTATCTTGTTCGATATTGGTAGTAGGTGGTCGATGACCCCAATTTGAAAAGGAGCGAAACTCATTTCCTTGCGAAGATACGCGGTCGTATTGAGAGCAATGGCCAAGTCGAGGCGTTTTAAACTGAAACCATAAAACACAATTCATTCATTTAATACACACAAACACACAGTTCATTTCCATAATTGTGGGGTCTCATCATAAATACAATCGTTGTTTAAGTGTCAGTTCTCTGTGGTTGTAAGGTAGTTGATATACCGTAGAATCCCGGTTATTAGACCCCCCGGTTATAAGCCCCCCCCCCCGGTTATATATGGTCGTCCGAATGTTTCAAAATTCGCTAAATAAAAATCGCTGGCGCCAAAAATGAATGGCGCTGTCGCTAAATAGTAATCGCTGTCGCTAAATGAAAATCGCTGTCGCTAAAAATAAATTCACTGTCGCTAAATAGTAATCGCTGTCCCTGAATAAATATCGCTGTCGCTAAAAATGAATTCGTTGTCGCTAAATAGTAATCGCTGTCGCTAAATAAAAATCGCTGTCGCTAAGAATGAATTCGTTTTCGCTAAATAGTAATCGCTGTCGCTAAAATGAAAATCTCCGTTTTGTCATTCAAAAGCTGCAATCCGTAAAAAAATTAACGGTCTCTATTTCAAAATAAAATTCGCTGTCGCCAAAAAGTGAATTCGCTGTCGCTAAAAATCATGCAGGCGCGCTAAAAATCCCCGTGTAGGGGTTGGGGGTGTGTGATACGGATTTACAAGGCGTGATGAAATCGTAAACGTGCACGTGGTCGTCATCCGTTGTCACTTACAGAGTTTTTAGAGATTCTTTACAGCTTATTCAAGGTACTTAAACATCTAATTATACGATACATGTAAAATCACAGGTAGCCCAAGCTCACCATTTTAATTTTACCCTATGGTGTATACACCATAGGGTGAAATTCAATTGGCTATAACTTGCTTATTTTTAATCGTAGCGATCGACACCAAATTTTCCCCAAAGTTAAATAAACTCACAAAGAACATATACAATCATTTTAAAAACGATTTATCGTATTTTCGATTTTTTAATAAATTTACACTGCACAATCTCTATATAAAGCTTGAAATGGTGAGCTTGGGCTACCTGTGATTTTACATGTATCGTATAATTAGATGTTTTAGTACCTTGAATAAGCTGTAAAGAATCTCTAAAAACTCTGTATACGTAAGTGACAACGGATGACGACCACGTGCACGTTTACGATTTCATCACGCCTTGTAAATCCGTATCACACACCACCAACCCCTACACGGGGATTTTTAGCGCGCCTGCATGATTTTTAGCGACAGCGAATTCACTTTTTGGCGACAGCGAATTTTATTTTGAAATAGAGACCGTTAATTTTTTTACGGATTGCAGCTTTTGAATGACAAAACGGAGATTTTCATTTTAGCGACAGCGATTACTATTTAGCGACAACGAATTCATTTTTAGCGACAGCGATATTTATTCAGCGACAGCGATTACTATTTAGCGACAGCGAATTAATTTTTAGCAACAGCGATATTTATTTAGCGAATTTTGAAACATTCGGACGACCATAGTTATAAGCCCCCCCCGGTTATAAGCCCCCTTCACTTACTCCTCCCCATACGGGGTACCATATACAGGAAACAATAATCAATTTTCAATTTCAATCAGGCAATTAGGTGTACGTAGCAAACGAGACTGATAGAGTCCAGTAGTATACGGTATAGCTCATTGCGTGAAAGTCCGCTCAGATTATAGTTTTTTCTGAGCTTTCACGTTTAAAAACGTTTACTGTTATTGTTACATGAACACTGTTTAACTAAAATGGTCACGATTATAAACATTGTTTTTTAAATAGAACGGATTTCAGACGTTTGTTTCCTCCCTTTTATAAGCCTCCCCCCTCCCCCCGGTTATAAGCCCCCCCCCCGTTATAAACCCACCATAAAACCCTTGCGAAGTCATCTAAGCCCAGGGCTTATAACCGGGATTCTACGGTATATACAGACGTTACAACTACGTCCTTGTATCGCCACCGGTGTTAGAGTGCTCGAATGTCTCTAAGAGTACAGTCATCTAGAAGCCGATATTTAGGGCCAGTTGTCCTGTGTGGAGCAACAAATGTTAATTCCTCTGAACCGTCCCGAAAACCGTTTTTGCGACGTGTAACCCACTCACCGTATTACGCCATTTTCACGGATAAATCACTGTAAGAGGATCTCAATGGAGTTAACCGTTAGCCGTAAAAAGGTCAAAATTTTAGTCGTTAAGCGTATGAGCTTCCTCCCATTGAAACCCTCTTACTGAGTACAGTCGAGCCTCCCGTAAGGGACCATCCAAAATGTCAAGCTTTGTGGTCCCTTAAGAGAGGCGAGGCGGTCGTTTACGAGAGGTTCCAACTAATAGTGATTTGACTTTGAAACATTTGGTATTTTGGAAAACTGGTCGCTTAGGAGAAGTGTTCGCTTATGAGAGTGGTCGCAACCGGAGGTTCAACTGTATTTGAATTATGGTGTAGATATACTCGCCTTGTCGACGTTGACTAGTTCATATTTAAAAATATGTAATCTTGATTTTACAGGTTGTTTACTACGACTATTCTTACCTTGCTAAAGTAAAGGAATCGTGTATCAATCCAAATCTGTCGTCGGAACTAAATACCTGCACAAAAGAAAATGTTTAAAGATCATAGCAAAAGGCATCCAATAAGCCACTTCGCGCTTTCGTCCGCCATTTTGAATTGGGGCAAACGCGCGGGAATTTATAGAAATCTGGATCACTTTGACTAGACGTAACTCCGCTCGATTTCGTTGGATTTTCAAAAACTTACCATTTTAGAAAATATGTGTTCTTGTTATTTATGACCTATAATATGATGGATAGATAATGGAAGGCTACAATTCGAGAAAAAATGATTTTTGTTTTCAAAATAAAACGTTCCGCACGTGAATATGCAAATAACTCGAAATATTAAGATACATTCGTGAAAAGAAGATTGACTCGTAAAAGGTAGTTAAAACAGCTACATTGGTCTTATCTTCACGCTGACAACTGGCATGCATGCCTGCTGATTATCGATGTTTAAATTTTGAAAATCCAACAAAATCGAGCGGAGTTATGCATGAGTCAAAGTGATCCAGATTTCTATAAATTCCCCCGCGTTTGCCCCAATTCAAAATGGCGGACGAAAGCGTGAAGTGGCTTATTCACTGAGTTCCAGAGCTAGTTAACTCCTCATCCATCCAAATATAACAAACCAAACAATGATTGGTCGGAGCGAAAGTAAACTATGAGACTGGCTCTTGAATATATAGAGGATATTACACGGTGGCAGGAAGATATGAAGTTTATCTTCGAGTGGTGAAAATATTTCACGAGTGAGCGCAGCCAACGCGAGGCTTTTTTTCTCACGACTATTTAACAATCAGACTACCTTATTCGTACTTAATTTCGCGAGGCTTTAAGTTCGCGATTTTCGCGATTTGAAAAAAATCGCGAAATTTAAGCCTCGCGAAAAAAATTAAAATACCCAGAGATATAATACCCAGAGAAAAAAATACATATCGAAAACATTTAATCAACATGAACAATAAACGTTATTTAATACGAAATTGTTTTCTTAAAACGACTTATTCAACAACATAATACTACCATTTGCAACTGAGCAACCGTATAGCGTCAATTTTTTTGTCTGCAGTTTTAGCTACAAGTTTATAACGTCTAGTTAGTCTAGTTGACTGTCATCTTGTTCCTGTTTGTGTATAAATAAGTTTGCTTTTTTAGAAAAAAATAAATGTTGTTGACACCGCTTTCGCGAAATTTATTGCTCTTTTTTCATTTTCTCTTATCGAAATCGCGTAAATAAAGCCTCGCGAAATGCTGTCTTAACAAAATCGCGAAATTAAGTAAGCGCGAAATTAAGTACGAATAAGGTACGAGTTCGAGGTTTCTATGAGGCAATAGTCAACGTGGCGCGTAGCGTCGAGTTAACTATCCTCATGGAAAACGAGAACGAGTAGTCTAATTGTTTTAGCATACCATCCAGTAGGTCAGTAGCAAATGACAGAAACAAACAACAGACAATAATTCGTCGAGAAACTCTTCCGAAACCGTTAGCAAAACGCGACGACGAAGCCGCCATTTTGTTTGTTTACCTCTACTCGCGGTCTATGAGCTGATAATCAGACCACTAGTAGCGAACCAATCAGATTGCAGGGTTTGCGATAAACCACTGGATGGTTTACGCTAAAGCCCTTTAACTCCCTTTCTCTACTCATGTATTGGTTATATTGAAAATGTTATGTTACTACAGTAGCATGGCGAACAATTTCATACAACATGGCCGCGCGCATGCGTAATGCTCACTCGTATTCAATTACGAGTCACTTCAAAATTACAGAGAAAACAGTGCAATTTGATTTAATTTTTGTCGTACCTCTTATATTATTACGGTTCCTCAATCTCCACAAGTCCCAAACCATTCTTACATACTTCGTCTCGCCCATGGTTGGTGTTACTCTCATGTGGAATATGTGTAAAAGTGTTCCCAAGTCCGATGAAAAATAGGTAAACTTAGCTAAGCATCCGCCATACTTGCCATACAGTTATTGTAGTTCAGAACATCTTTCAGGTGTTCGAGCTGATTTCCACAAGTCTGATTCGAAAGTTCAAGTGTCCATTTCAAATAACTCCTTAATAAAATCGCTTAAATTAAATATTTGAACCAAATAGGATGTTTATGTTTTCGTGCTGGTTATAGTATCATCTCCCCATTCTTATATGTCATCATTACGTCATAATTAATATACTGCTCATCATTGTAATTTTTCCTGTAACCAGTTATTTTACTATGCCATTCACGGCCTCGTGCAGTAATTTTACTTGTTATCTAAATCCGTACAAATTACCAAATATGGTTTATCAAGCATCGATCTGTGGATGCGCAAGTTTACAAGGCGGTGCCACTGCGATTATACATTCACGGTCAATCGGCAATTGCACCATTCTTCGATCTGCTTCGGTCCCATCAACTCTGACCATCGCATCGTAGTACCAGTTGTACTTTACTTCAAGTTTTCCCTTGTTTTAATTCTACTTTTTAAGGTAAGGAAACTTTTTCCTGTTGTGTTATTTTAACCGCACTATTTAATTATTGGGGCGGACTCCATCCTTTCCCAGTTGATCGTTATAATGGGGGCGGTGCCGACGGTTCTCATTCTGGGGCATTCCTTTGTTAAACGTTTACATAGCGACCTGGATGCTTGCTTTGATCCTCGTACAAACGTTAGTTTTCATTTTAATACCTCTGTCAGTGTCACTTTATGTGGTGTTGGCGGTCGAACGGTACCAAAGTTGCGCACATATGACATGCATGTCGTCCGTCGCCTGAAGCCTGACGTAGTGATTCTTGAGATAGGAACAAATGACCTATCTTCCACCTCTCCTGAGGTTGTAGGATCCCAAATAGAAGAATTTGCAAGGTTTTTACAGCATGAGCATTCAGTAAGCGTTGTTGGGGTATGCCAAGTAATCCCTCGTGGCCTTACGAGTACACACCCCTCGCAGTTCTTAAGGAAGGCCAATCTCTTAAATCGGTACCTCCGTGTTGTCCTAGAACCTTTACCTGGTATATTTCATTGGTCGCACCATGATTTCAATCATCCTGCTAAGGATCTTTATTTAAGGGATGGAGTCCACCTCAACTCTACGGGCCAGTATTTTTTGTACCGTAGCTATCGAGGTGCAATTATAAGGGCATTAAGTTTGCTGCCGCTATACAATTGATTCACCTTTTATTTGATATATCCATGTTACGTTTATGTTTTTAATTGATCATGCATTATATCACATGTTTATCTGTTGGGCTTTCGCTCTATTTTTGTTATGATTGACACTGATAAGTCCGAATCGGACTTTATCTCTGTTACTTGTTTTAATAGATCATGTGTCTCGTTAAATTGTTGAGATCTTGTTATCTCGTTAATGTTTGAGACTTTTGTCTCCATTATTGTTGCGACTGTGTTGTCGCGTTGTTGTTGGGACTTGCCATTAATTGCGTCGACAATTTTGTCTGACATGGCCTGTCTCTGGTTTGTATTTTGTTTGCCATACCACATAGTCTTCTTATACGTACCCTATCGGGTGTTGTCATTTGTTGCCGTTATTTTCTTCGATTTCTAGATCTACAATGCCACGGCGTTCTGTACGTTTTGAGAAACGCCCTCAACCACCACCAGCTGTGAGGTTATCAGCAGCTGGGGCATCAAAGCGACCTCGAAGATCCCAATTGCAACAGGGTTCCCAAGGTGCATCTGCCGAGTCGAACCCACCGTCTTCAAACCTTAACATCGAGGAGCTGGTAGCACGTGTGGCCGATGAGGTAACAAAGCGTTTGGGTCGGCAATCTGGGTCAGCATCGCCGGTCCCGATACAAGTACAACCAGCATCTGAGCCTGGCGTATCAGCAGACGTATCAGTGGGGTTAACGGAAGTCCAGCTTACATCGCCTGTCATCACACCTACCAATCCGACTATTCCCAATTCCGTGGTGCAACATCTCGTCGAAGGTGAGCCACAAAATTTGTTGCCATCCCAACCGTTTATATCAGTGGCTACGGATATCGATGCCAGAGTGTCGGATAAGCTCCGATCCAAAATCTGGGCTCACGAGTACATTGATTTTGGGTCATTATTGGTTAACCCGTTATCAAGTGATAAGTATCAGATCAGCGTTCAGAAATCCGACTCGGGGCTGGTTCTATCGTTATGCCTCGAACCGTTGTCAAAGCCTCGAAAAATCACAACTATCGATGCCTGGATTAGTGCATTTTATGTTTTTGTAGGCGTTTACACTAGTAAGTACCCTAGTGAGGCGCCTGTGCTGATGAAATATGGGTCTCTGATTAGAGACTTGGCAGCCAGGGGCCATAACTGGCGCTTTTACGACGATAATTTTAGGTTCTTGAGGCAGACTCATGTTGCTTCTCTGCCCTGGGGCGCGATTAATAGCGAGTTGTGGCTGCGTTCACAATCGACTCCCTCAGTATTTAAGGCGGCATCGGCGGCCTCGGTAGTCCCGCGATCGACAACCGGCGATTTTGTACCACACGGTTTCTGTTTTAAATTCCACAAAGGTCTTGCTTGCCCAGGTTGCAATTTCAAACATTCTTGCTTCAAATGCGACGGCGAACACCGGGCCACATCTTGCAATTTTCGTCCCCAAAGCAGAGAGTCCAATTTTCGTCCCCAAAGCAGAGAGTCCTACAAACGGCCCCTGGCTGCCAAGCAGCACAGTCAGTCTTCCAACGCCAGTAAGAGCGCATAGATTACTACATTTGCTAAACGGTTACGATCCATCAACAGCTGATTTTCTGGTTTCTGGTTTCCTTCGGGGGTTCTCAATTAATTTTAAAGGGTCAATCTCGGAAACGGTATCTAAAAACTTGTCCTCGGCCTTAGAGCAACCTGATGTTGTAGATGTTAAGCTAACAAAGGAAATTGAGGCTAGTAGAATTGCGGGTCTCGATCGTGTTCCTTTTCCTGAATTTCGTGTGTCACCGCTAGGGGTTGTTCCCAAGAAAAGTCCTGGCGAATTCAGACTAATTCACCACTTGTCATACCTATCAACGATGGAATAGACCCTGAGTATACACGCGTAACTTATGCTACCATAGAAGACGCAATTCGTTACATTAAAAAATTAGGACCCGGGTGCTTTCTTGCAAAAACCGATATTAAGAGTGCTTTCCGTATAATCCCTATTCACCCGAGTGAATATTATCTTTTGGGTATGGTATGGAACGACTTGTATTATTATGATCGGTGTATGCCCATGGGCTGTGCTAGCTCTTGTCGGACATTTGAAACCTTTAGCACAGCTGTTGAATGGATCGCCCGTAAAAAGTTGAATATTGATCTGATATTGCATCTGTTAGATGATTTTTTATTGATTGCTCCGTCTAAGGATATTGGTTCTAAGCAGCTGGATTTATTCTTGCAAATGTGCTCCTATCTCGGCATTCCCATAGCACCAGAGAAAACGTTTGGCCCAGCTACTACATTGTCATTTGCAGGCATTGAACTAGATACTATTCGTTCAGAGGCTCGTTTGCCACAGGATAAAATTGAGAAATGCACGGCTCTTATATCCGACTTTTTGCGTCGTAAAAAAGTCAGTTTAAAGGAGATTCAATCTTTGACTGGTCTCTTAAATTTTGCTTGTTCCGTCGTGAAACCGGGCCGTGCATTTCTTAGACGTTTAATTGATCTATCAATAGGATTAAGGTCAGTCCACCACTTCATTCGTATCACTAGGGAGGTTAAACAGGACCTCCAACTGTGGCTTTCCTTTTTGTCCCAATTCGATGGAAAGTCTTTTTTCCTCGATGATTTGTGGCTGACTTCTTCCAAGTTAAATCTGGTCACCGACGCTTCTGGCGCTTTAGGCTTCGGGGCTATTTTCGGCAACCAATGGTGCAATGGTGAATGGCCTGATAGCTGGAAGCATAGAAATATCGCTATTTTGGAATTCTATCCGATCGTCTTGAGTCTGTACCTGTGGGGTCACGAGATAAAGAACCGCTGCATTTTGTTTTTCACTGATAACGAAGCCCTCGTGTATGTCATTAACAAGCAATCGTGCAGAGATAAGTATCTCATGTTTTTCGTTCGTAAACTGGTTTTGATCTGCTTACGCAATAATATACTCTTCAGAGCGAAGCACGTGCCGGGTTCACGCAACAACTTAGCCGATGCTTTATCTCGCTTGCAGGTCCAGACTTTCAGACGTTTAGCACCCTTACACATGGATCGCTGCGCAACAGACATTCGTCTTCACTTGCAGCCTCAGAATTGGCAGCCATAGTGAGACAATTAGTGCAATCGAGTCTTCAGCCGTCGTCCTTACCTACATACAAAAGGTCATGGCATTTATTTTACCAATTTTTTCATACTACTTTTCCAGGGGTCACTGAACAACTTCCCATTTCACCACCAGATTTAGCACTTTTCATTGCTTACTTGTTTGATCGTAATTACGCTGCTTCGACTGTCAATACTTATATTTCGGCCATTAGTTACTCGCATATGCTTTTTGGAGTCCTTGACCCAACCAAAACATTTTTCATTGTACAGATGTTGAAAGGCTATGGCAAGTTAGACTCAAGTCTTGACTGCAGGTTACCAATTACTATTCAAATTCTTCACAAGATTTTGAATTCTGCATCAAAATTCATCGCGTCTCCTTACGAGCTGTGCTTATTCCAGGCTATGTGTTCTCTAGCATTTTATGCTTTCCTACGCGTTGGGGAAATGACGGATGGTAACAAACACGCTAGTAATACTAACCTAACACTCGGTAACGTTACTAAGCTGGTTAATGCCTCTAACGAGACCGTATCCTTAAAGGTCACATTCCTGACTTTTAAGCATAGCTACAACCGAACTCAATTCTCGTTGATCATAACTCGCCAGGATACACTATGCCCAGTACAGCTTATCCTTGACTACCTAGTGCTCAGGGGCGACGCCCCTGGGGCAATTTTTATTAAATCTGGTTTCCGTATCACAAGGAAATATTTCTGCGACCTGCTTGCCCTCGCCATAAAGCAATGTGGTCTTAATCCTGCTCGTTACAAAGGTCATAGTTTCCGCATAAGGGCTGCGTCTCATGCTGCCGGTTGAGGAATGTCAGATGCGCAGATACGAGTGTTGGGTAGGTGGAAGTCGAATGCCTTTTTTGAAGTATATCCGAATACCTTCGATGTCTGCTTAGATTTCACTTATGATCTACTTTATATTCATAGTCACGTCATTTATTACAAGTCAGTATTTGTCATGCATCTGTGACTGAATAGCAAGGGCAGCAGTCATTGCATAAGAAATACTTCAGACTTTAATCGGCTAGTGTATTCAGTTGATTTCACTCTCTCATACTCGACTGATTTGCAAGGGCAGCAGTCGGTTATGATATATATATGTTTTCCATATAATCACTTAGTAGCAACTTTAAATGTTCGTGTTCGTTCAGTGTTGCATTTCCTTTGGGTGGGGCAGCATCATAATTTATTATGATGCTTTTGGCGTTTCATTTGCCCTCACCTTTACTGGGCCCAATTGGTTTTGGTTACCATGACAACATTTGTAAATATTTAATTTGATATTCTGTATTAAAAGCGGCTTTGGGGGATTTTCCCCCTCAGCCATTTTAACTCCATCACCGAGTACTATCGTTCTTCCATAGTTTAGCCCGGTAAACGAGCTCATTCAATGCAACACTGAATTTAGTATAAAGATAAGGGGAAGCGTGAAAACATAAAATGTCCTCTTTGATTGTTCCAAAATCATTTACAACTTGGTATATAGTTTTATCGGTGATTATCCCATTGTTGTCCTTGCCAAGTTTAAAGGGCCAGCTCTGCTCCGTTTTGGTGCTACACTTCATTTTATAAAAGAGTTTGAATTCGGCGCTCTGTACGCCATCTTTGCTTCGTTTTAAGCTTAGAACCCACCCCTTTTGACAACACAGGCAAACCAATCCCCAAAAAAAGTATTTATTCTATATATTATTTCTCATTTACGCGCCAGCAATGTCATCCGCTGACTGTATGAAATTGTTCGTCATAAGTTTGTTTGCAGTTTCATGTAATCGTACACATTCTCTCTTACCGTATGGTTTTTGTTTAATTGCTTGATGAGATTGTTCCAGTTCTCGTCATCATAGTTGACTATATAAAGATTCATTTGGCCAGCGTTTGCTTTGATCCATGTGAAGTTAGATTTAATCGGGAAAAGTTCTAGACAATTACAGAAAGACATGCGTTTTAGGGGCTGTTCCAGGAATTTTTGACAGGGTCCAAACGTAGATTTACTTCAAACCTGTGACAAAACTAGATTCTAGGATAAAACAATCAATTGAACCTCAGGTATGACAGGGGGGTGCCACCTCCCCGACCCTCCCCCTGGATCCGCCACTGCGTTTACCTGTCCAGCATTGATAGATAAAACCGATATCGTCACTCGAATGGCCGCGTTCCATTACTATCTCGATTTACCTGAAGATTTGTTCATCCACAGTAAGGCTGTTTCATTGGGTGAATCAGAGGTGGTGTAGTATATCGGCACATGCCAAAGGTACCTGAAATACGATTTACATCTACATCAGTTCATTGCAAACAGACTATTGTGCGGGAGGTTCGTGGTTCGAGTCCCAGCCGGACCATTACTCTAATTGAGGAGAAGGTGCTGCCTTTGTAATTACATCTACAAATGGTTAGCTAGACCTTCACGTGGCTCGGATGACCACGTAAAATGGCGGTCCCGTCTCTCCACACTCCATTAGGGCAAGTAGTTCCCGGTGTGTGTGGCCTGAACTCCCAGCGTTGAGGCCGGCTTGCTGGATTACAGCCTAAGTTACTGGTGAATGAGGCCTCTAAAACTTGTATTACAACCAGTAATCCGATGGATCTTAAACTATATTCATTTACCATACGCTTTAATTCGTTGATGCATGGTCAGTGTGGACCACAAGATTCTATGAGTACTGTCTGTAATGGCTAAACGTTATATTTTTAAAGCTTTCATAACAATATTATTGACATTTTCTAATTTTGCTTCCGGTTTTGGCATACCGAGTCCTGATTGGCTGACTAAGTCACGTGATGACTGGTCAGCGGGCATAGCAAGCAAGAACGTGCAAACAACGTTGTACTTTATATAAATCAAGCGTTTTATTTGCGAATTACTTTGTTTACACCGTATTAGAAGGCCCAGTAACGTAAGTTATATATTACATACTTTACTACTGTGTATTAGAGTTTCTAAGGTCTTCTTTGTTTATAGTTTGAACCGTGTTCTACCGCCTTTGGAACGTATTTGAAGCCATTTATACCAGTCAATAAACCAAGGTTACACACGAGTACAATTATTGGGTCAAATAGAATTATACCTTTACCCTAGCGCCGAAGTGCGTTACACTGTCCTTGCGGAAGGAGCATCTCTCGTGGTCTAGTGGTCGATGGGATGGTCATCTAGACTTGTAACTGTTCTCTTCTCCTGGTTTACCACAACCAGAAGCGAAGAAATAATAAGAAAGGAAAGAAGAAAGGAAAGATGGAAGCAGGGATCTAAGCAAGCAAGGACGGGAAAGAGAGAAACAAAGAGATATGATATAATAAAGAAAGGAAGTGATCGGAAGCGAAGAAGCTGCAACTCGAACAAGGACCCACAAAAAGACTGGCATTATTAAGACAATTGAACCATCAAATATTTCCAAGCTCATAACGCGAGCCGCATTGAGCCAACAATATAATATAACAATTATGTCACTAAGTTATGTGGTAATTTGTCGCTTGGTAATAGTTAGTCTTTTTACGCTTGATGAAACCTTACGAACTACATTACTAATTATGTTACTCTCAATGCGCGAGATCAAACAGATGTCCAGTAAGGATATACCACGGACTCAATGATAACTAAGTTTTGGCTTTGGCCTGGTTACAAATCGAACACGGCTATTTCAAAAAAAGTTGGTTGAATACCAAGCCTGAAATGCACTATGGGCGATGTGAATCACAGTGGTATCAGCGAAAGGTCACAATATGGAGCCGGCATATTTTCTTCTGTATGTGCATGCTGACATTATTTACATATGATCCACAATACATTTCGGGCTTGGTATGCAACATGCAACAAAACCTTTTTTGAAATAGCTGTATACAGTTATAAGGGGGTTCTTTTATCATGATCGTAATTTACCCTTTAGTTTGTTCAGAATGGTTGGCTGACTTTACATCGCCTGTAAATCTAGTTTGGTTTGCCAGAATGATTTGACCACTTCTTCCTTGTCTCCTAAATTCAACAAGTGGGTAACCTAATTGATCGAGCCACCCGTCCATTACAGCTTTGATATCGAAGTTTATGCCAACCTGAAAAATGTCGTATATATAAAATATATTGTTATTTATTCTTATAATCCAATGAGTTGCTAACAGAGTACATTGTGCATAACTGAATAGGGTTTGTGTCAGTGATGGCATGCCACAAACTATTCATAATGCTTTGGAAGGTATTCCTATTCAGAAGTTATATTCTCCTATGTGAAGGGATACGATCGAGATTTGTACTCTCTAAAGCCGCATCTACACGAGCAAGTTTTCCTTGACAAGGAAAAATTGGCGATGTTTTTGTCGTCTACACGAGCAAGTTTTCCTTGACAAGGAAAAATTGGCGATGTTTTTGTCGTCTACACGAGCAAGTTTTCCTTGACAAGGAAAAATTGGCGATGTTTTTGTCGTCTACACGAGCAAGTTTTCCTAACCTTGTCAAGGAAAACTTGCTCGTGGAGATTCGGCTTAAGAAAATGACAAAGTAGACTGGACATTGTACTGTGATTCCATAGTGATATTATAGCACACTAAAAATGCACTAAAGCTAGACGTGATAATAATAATAACTTTATTTGGCCTTCATAATAGTCAATAAGACTAAAATACGTTGACTATAATACAAATATAAAACTATATAATAATAAAGTGAAAATTAAAGTTAATATATAAATTTAATATACATCAAATAAAACTCGAGTGAAAGCTGTTCATATATATAATATATATATACACCTATTTCAACTAACGTTGTCGCGTTCAAAGCCACAAGCGTCAAGCCAAGACCGAAGTGAATGCTGGTTTTGTGTTGGCAATTATTTAAATCACAATTGTTTCTATAAGGACTAATTACAAAATGTGAACATTTCCACGTGCTTGTTTGCATATCAAACTTCGTTCCATAGAAAATAGGTCTGATTTCAATAATTTGCCAATACAAGACCAGCATGCACTTCGGTCTTGGCTTGACGCTTGTTGCTTTGAACGCGACAACGTTTAGTTATTTGAAATAGGTGTATATAATATACAATAGAAGAGATCGTTGATTATCATCATAGGCACAAATCTGCACAAACCAATCAAATAGTACAACATTAACAAATTGCAGATGGTTTTGAGTAATTGTCTGTACTCTTATTGACACACGTCATTACATATTCACTGAAACTCAAGTGGAATTTCACTGCAAAATTTTGGTCATTTTATGGCGTTAAGTGTGTGTCAATAAGAGTACAAGGCAACTCAAAACCATCTGCAATTTTGTTTACAGCAATTAGCCACTTCCAAATCGAGCAGGAGACTGGTACCAAGTCCGTAAAACTAATTCAATTTGATACTAGCAAAATTGGACATCAAAGATCACTCTTTTCACATACAAACTCTGTAATTTTTTGATGTTGTCCATCCAAGCCATAAATTCACTGTAAAATTTTGCCGGGCTGAACAACACAATTTCAAAAGTTTATAATTCCGACAGAATTCGCTCAAATCACATCAAAACATGTCATGAACTTAATTCCGTAATTACATTAATTCTAATAAACTCATTCACAGTCCCCTGCTTGATTTGATAGTGGCTAAGTTAACCATTCAAATATAGGGTAAGAAAAGATTGTACGAGGTGTGGCAAAGTCGGGACATGCTGTCGTAAGCACTGTTTGTCGCATGTCTGTACGTACTCTTATTGACAATGACAAACCCGCCAATCAGATCGCGAGATTACTCTCAAGTGTTATAGAATAACTACATACGTGCTCACCGATGCAAAGGCTTTCCACAAATCATCTGCATCCACGTTTCCATAGCGATGTGTCTTTTTAAAAATCTCTACAGAATGAATTTGACTCGGATATAGAAATTAACATTGTCAAGAGAATGCCTTTTAATCACAGGGTCGTATAGTCTATCTATCTCTATCTATCTATCTATCTATCTATCTATCTATCTATCTATCTATCTATCTATCTATCTATCTATCTATCTATCTATCTATCTATCTATCTATCTATCTATCTATCTATCTATCTATCTATCTATCTATCTATCTATCTATCTATCTATCTATCTATCTATCTCTAATGATTACATTGACTTACTTGTAATCCAATTTGGAATTTCGTTGGACCCAATAATTGATACACCATTCGGTAAATACATGCCCCCTGGAAGAATAAGATATGTATAAGGAACAAATTGCTAGGTGGCCCCACGCATGGGTTATCCAAGACACTTTACTTTGCCACTAAATTGTTGTTCTTGTCTACTTTATTGATTGAACTCACTAATTTGTTTCCTCTCAATAGTATCGCAAAATGCTGTGCTATTGTTTATAATAAATATTTTGTTCAAAGTGGCATTTTGTTTACCAAGCCAGTCTGGTAAGCAATCATGCTCGATGAAATAGAATAGAAAGCAAGAGCTGTTGAATGAATCTTTGAAAAGGCACCTCCACACACTTGTTGATTGTTATAACCTCTACTAGTTTAACCGCTAGTCCCTGTCTATACACCAACGCAGTCTCTACTAGTTTAACCGCTAGTCCCTGTCTATACACTAACGCAGTCTCTACTAGTTCAACCGCTAGTCCCTGTCTATACACCGACGCAGTCTCTACTAGTTTAACCGCTAGTCCCGACTATACACTAACGCAGTCTCTACTAGTTTAACCGCTAGTCCCTGTCTATACACCGACGCAGTCTCTACTAATTTAACCACTAGTCCCTGACTATACACCGACGCAGTCTCTACTAGTTTAACCACTAGTCCCTGTCTATATACACCGACGGAGTCTCTACTAGTTTAACCACTAGTCCCTGTCTATACACCGACGCAGTCTCTACTAGTTTAACCACTAGTCCCTGTCTATATACACCGACGCAGTCTCTACTAGTTTAACCACTAGTCCCTGTCTATACACCAACGCAGTCTGCACTAGTTTAACCGCTAGTCCCTGTCTATACACCAACGCAGTCTCTACTAGTTTAACCGCTAGTCCCTGTATATACACCAACGCAGTCTCTATTAACCGCTAGTCCCTGTCTATACACTAACGCAGTCTCTACTAGTTTAACCGCTAGTCCCTGTCTATACACCGACGCAGTCTGTCTGTCTGTCTGTCTGTCTGTCTGTCTGTCTGTCTGTCTGTCTGTCTGTCTGTCTGTCTGTCTGTCTGTCTGTCTGTCTGTCTGTCTGTCTGTCTGTCTGTCTGTCTGTCTGTGTCTGTCTGTCTGTCTGTCTGTCTGTCTGTCTGTCTGTCTGTCTGTCTGTCTGTCTGTCTGTCTGTCTGTCTGTCTGTCTGTCTGTCTGTCTGTCTGTCTGTCTGTCTGTCTGTCTGTCTGTCTGTCTGTCTGTCTGTCTGTCTGTCTGTCTGTCTGTCTGTCTGTCTGTCTGTCTGTCTGTCTGTCTGTCTGTCTGTCTGTCTGTCTGTCTGTCTGTCTGTCTGTCTGTCTGTCTGTCTGTCTGTCTGTCTGTCTGTCTGTCTGTCTGTCTGTCTGTCTGTCTGTCTGTCTGTCTGTCTGTCTGTCTGTCTGTCTGTCTGTCTGTCTGTCTGTCTGTCTGTCTGTCTGTCTGTCTGTCTGTCTGTCTGTCTGTCTGTCTGTCTGTCTGTCTGTCTGTCTGTCTGTCTGTCTGTCTGTCTAGAATGGAAAGCAGATGGGCAACACGCGCGCTCTACAATATTTTACTAAGAAAGTATACATTTCCTGAAAGCTGAATAAATGTAGTTTTTGAGTATACTTTCATATTTTTAGATTTTTCATTATAGAAATTGTTAGGCGAGTATACGTGAAATTCGACCGTGGTGCATTTTTAAAAGTTATGCTTGTGAAAAACACTCTAACAGACTCTCGAGATAATGAACTTTAAAACTTTGTCTCAGTTTTCCGATAACTGTTTTAGATCAACCGCAATCCTACGCCAAAGTTGAACAATTGATTGTAGAGCTATGTTGTCAACAAATAAGGCCATAACGCGGTTTGAACGAAAATAACATGAAAAAATCTGAGACATTGTATTTTAGATCAACTATTGCTGAGCCACCTTACAAATTTTCAGCGAAATCCATCGAAACCCTAGCGACATTAAGCATTTAAAAGACGTGCATTTAGCGCAGAAAATAGCTCCGAGAAAAGACGCAATTACTGTTTTGGAGGTTCAAGCCACACCATGTTTATCCAACACCTAGCGTAAATAAATATGTCAATCACGTGTGAAGATATCTGGTCAGTATTCAGCAAAGGCCGACAGGTCATATGCAAATGACAAAGAATCGCAGTAAATTTAGTTTGCGGGTACCGGGGCATGTTTTATGTGTTTGTATTTGTATGGTTTTCTGCTCTGTTTGGGAACGTACGGTTTCTTCGAAGACGAAGTCGACGATCTTCTTGGATGAGAATATAAAGATTTACGATTTGTGAAGATGTGTATTTGCTTTTACATGTAAAAAAATCAAAAGTGTATTGTTGTTAAAATTATTATGTGTAGTTGCTGTATCGTTCGCCGCGTGGTTATGAGAGTCACGTACTGATGCGCTTCGACTGACGTCACAATCCAACCAATTACTGTTGACATATCGTTTCCTGTAGCAAAATAGTCACGATTTTGGTCATCTTCATTTTCTCTGCTTGAATCTTTAAAATTTGTAATTTCTTTTAAAGAAAGTCATATAAAAAGGAAAGCTTATTCAAAATCTTTAAAAATCCGATTTTGAAATTTGTTGCTAAAATAACATATCCTGATACCTTAAAGGGGCAGTGTCAAGCCATATGACCGCGTAAGCCTGGGTACGAAGAAGCGAGAAATAATAAAAGGCCACCGTGGACTTTTATTATTTTCGATGTTTTGAATCCGTTTCCATCGACCTTAATCATGTTTGTTCAAGCGTCTAATGGATCACTAGTAATAATTCAAAGCATGTTAAGTTCTTCATTTTCAACAATTCCTAGTGGGGATTATTTCATCTTAGAACTGACTTTGAAGCCGTTGAAAAAAGTGTCGAACAGCCGTTGAGAGGCAGGCCGCCATCATCCTCGAGTGAAGAAAACCGAATTGTAAACCGGCAATTCTGGTCGATTGCGAAGGAATCTTGATCATCAATCGTAGGTGCAGTACTGTTCATGACTTTTGAAGAGAAAAACTCACGTAGAACTACTTGTAAACCCGGTGAGCTTCCCACCATCTACTTATGTGTTGGGCTTCCTGTGTTTTATTTGATCGGCCGTTGGAAAATGATATCGCCGTGAATTCACTTCTTGAATTCAGTCCTTTTGATATATTGAAGTTATAAAATTGCTTTCTAAATAAAGATTAGTATCTACATGAGTCCTGTAGGTCATTTATTTAGCGATTAGAACGGTTTTAGGGGGGTTTTGTAACTCACTACCGGGCAAGGTAGGCTTCTCAACCGAGTGTTATTGTTTTGATTTTAAAGCGCATGTGTGAGGCTTGACACTGCCCCTTTAAAGGGGAACTGAAGACAACATTTATTTTCGCAAGAAAGTTAGATATCCCTTGTACTAGCATTACTTGAGTATGTTTTTTTGTTTATTATGGGGAATAATTACTGAAGTGAGCCGCGATCATTTCAGCGGTAATCTATGTCTTTTTACAATTAAAACTCAAGTTTCTTCTTCATAAAAATAAAAACAATTGAAAATTATTTCAGAAAATGATTGTACACAACATTATCTCTGTTTTTATCGAAAGATAAATTTAGACTTCAGTTCTCCTTTAAGAACTTACCTTCCGATATTGTGTTATGCTAAGCTTCACATCTTTCTCCGGCCTGATTACAGATAAACGAACTGGGTACATTAAGTTGAGAGGAGTGTCAAGGAGTAGGACTTTCTTCATGGTATCGTGTACAAAGAGATCCATCTGATAAAGATAAAAGCAACACAAAAGTAATGACCAATACATTTACCATTATCTCATTGTGAACAGGAGGGAAACTTGCATGAGCATGCATTTAACCGCTGGACCATAAAAGCGTAATTTCGGAAACACAAAAACCGATTATGGTAATACTGACGCTATATTTTATTCGAGTGTCTTGTGTTAACATTAACCGAGGGTGTTAACATTGACTGAGTGTCTTGTGTTAACATTGACTGAGTGTCTTGTGTTAACATTGACTGAGAGCAATGGTCTTGTGTTAACATTGACTGAGTGTCTTGTGTTAACATTAACTGAGGGTCTTGTGTTAACATTAACTGAGGGTCTTGTGAACATTGACTGAGGGTCTTGTGTTAACATTGACTGAGTGTCTTGTGTTAACATTGACTGAGGGTCGGCTTGTGTTAACATTAACTGAGGGTATTGTGTTAACATTGACTGAGTGTCTTGTGTTAACATTAACTGAGGGTCTTGTGTTAACATTAACTGAGGGTCTTGTGAACATTGACTGAGGGTCTTGTGTTAACATTGACTGAGTGTCTTGTGTTAACATTGACTGAGGGTCGGCTTGTGTTAACATTAACTGAGGGTATTGTGTTAACATTGACTGAGTGTCTTGTGTTAACATTAACTGAGGGTCTTGTGTTAACATTAACTGAGGGTCTTGTGAACATTGACTGAGGGTCTTGTGTTAACATTAACTGAGGGTCTTGTGAACATTGACTGAGGGTCTTGTGTTAACATTGACTGAGTGTCTTGTGTTAACATTGACTGAGGGTCTTGATTATCAACAGCATTGATCATTAGTAATTGAATATTAACATTAATTGAACAATATAAGACTGTTGAACTCAACTTTTACTTCGTCTAAATATATGAAAACATTGAGTTTAATAAATAGTATCTCTAATTTGAAGACTCTTTGTTTACACTCTAATATACTATGAGTTTATGCTATTTTGCACCAGAAACCACATTTTTTCAGGTTTCACAGCCTCACCCTCTGTTTGTGTATTGGGCTTCCTGTGTCTTATTTCATCAACAAAAGCAGATACTATCACTATATGACCGTAAATCACTGTCCTTTTGATATCTTGAATTTCTAAACTACTTGACTCCTGTATGTGATTAAAACGGGTTCATATGGAGCCATTGAGGTGCTCGACTGCAAAACTGACCAGTCGATCAGTCCACAGCAATTGTTTTTTTTTTAATACATTTTATTATATCTTCAATACTTATATTACAATACATCACTACAATACAAAAGGCTTACTTATTTACTAATACTTTCTGTAGTTTTTCGTATTTTCTTACATGTGTATGCAACTTACAGTTTTTTTTGGCTATTTCGTATTCTATTCTTTCATACTCTATTAATTTCGTTTGAAATCCAACGACATTTGGGATTGTTCCTCTAATTCTAAAATTATACAAGATATATTTAAATAACACAAATAGAAATTCCTCCATAATATTATTATTTCCTCCTATTATTACGTTTCTTAGATTTAGGTCTGGTAGTCCACAGCTATTATTATAAGCTAAAAGGCCGAACAAACACGATCGATATTCACGGCTGGAAAATAATCTCAACTGACTGTCACTGAATGAAAAACTTGAAAACATCTTTATGAACAAACACTTGACGACACTTTGCAATTGCACGATATATGTGTCTTGTTTATGGTGCAAAATAGCATAGAATAATAGTATATTAGAGGTGTAAACGTACCTTCTAAACAACGCGTTCACGAAGCGAAAAGCACATGGAAAAAAACTCCGACAACCAGAAGAATACTCCGACAACCAGACGAATAAACCATCGGGGAATACATCGTCGCGACATCGTCGCTGATTTTCGATCACCTGAATAGTTCCGAACACTATCCGAAGATTAGGGTTACTTACATTACTTACTTACACACTCGATGGCATAGTGGCTACGTCTCTATAGAGACAGTAGCCACAACAGTAGCCACAAAAATATATAGTACTCACCACTTTCCAGCTTTTGTGAGCAGAGTGAATGGCAAGGTATTGCAGGAAGTCAGCAACCCCTTGATATAACCACATATCGTCCCACCATTTAACAGTGACGAGATCACCAAACCACTGCAGCATATAAATTGAAAGCCGTTAATTCTATGAACAATAGGATAGCGAATACTGAGATCATTTTACAGAACTGTTCAGGAACCACATACAATAGTGCCACGTCCAGGTTGGCCAAAATATTTGGCCGTTAGAGGTTCTGTCGACTTTATTTTAAATCATAAGGTGTTCCTATAATTTGAACCTTGCGTTTAGTAATATATACAATATGAGCGGCCGATCTGTATTGGGAGATACAATGGCGAGCCGAAGGCGAGCCATTGTATCTCCCAATGCAGATCGGACGCGAATATTGTATATGGCTTATGATATTCATCAATATAGCTATTGTTTGCTCACAATAGAAAAAAATCAGTTTAAGATACTTTGAAAGGGAACATTGAAGTTATGTAACTCTGTTGTGGAATTCTATGGCTTTATTCTTAAGAAAAAGACGTTGATTACTGATCCTTTCATATCGTAACAATGCTAGAGTGGGGTGATGTAATACACAGTTAATTAATGAAGTAGCTATTGTTCTCGGTCTGCTGGACCGGTAAGATCAATTTCGAAATTCAGTTCATTCTTGCTTCTGAACAGAAAAGATGGCTCGGAGTTTTCGACAGCCTAAAACTCTGAATGATGAAGAAGTTTGGTTGAAAGGTACCGTACCGAAAAATATGCACACTACGAAATGGAGCGTAAAGATTTTTGAAGAGTGGCAGAAAGTGAGAGGCAACAAAGTAGTAAAACACGAGACTGTTGGTTTTCCATGCAGTGATATTGAAGCCGTCGAAGACCTCACTATCAATCTAACAGAAATGTCTTCACATACACTTAACTTTTGGCTGAAGAAATTTGTTGGAGGAGTTGTTAACAAGAATGGAAGGCGCTATCCCTCTAAATCACTTTACGTAATTGTGTGTGGGATAAATAGACACCTACAAGAAATCAACGTGGAGAATGCGGTGAATATTTTGAACAAGAATGATCGAAGGTAACTAATTGTACTAGCTTTGGAGATTTAAAACTGTCTCCCAATACAGATCGGCCGCTCATATTGTATATATTACATATATATATTTTTACAATTTTTAGATTTTGTATATTTCGAAAAGCCCTGGATACCGAGATGAGAGAGGCTACGAAACTTGGAGTTACAGAAGAAACCCAAAAAGATCGATCCCAGAGAAAATGTAACAGAAGACGAGTAGGCAATATTTTGGAAACAGCAGTTGCTTGGTAAAAAATATACAGAGAATCTTGTTCATACTATGAATTAAGTAGAAGCATTTTATTTAAGACCGAAGAGGGACGGGAGTATGGGTTATGCAGGGTTATCTGATGAAGCTTTAGCGAATATGAATTTGCCATTTGTCAGCAATTTTGACATTGATCAGTATCAGATGAAGTTGTAGCATCTTTGAATATACCGAGGAACATTACAAATAATGTTGCAACTAATGCAATCTTTAAAAACTGTACGATTAACTTTAACTTAAAGTGCACCTAACCCCTGTGAGATTGTTTTAAAAATCTATTCAATATAAGCTGAATAGTTGTTGGGTTCAGTATTTTGTGATTTGAACCTTGCGTTTATGAGTTATAGAGGTTTAAAATCTCAATATGCAAATTTGATGACGTCTACCCAGGAATTTGCCATAACTTATTTAGACTTTTTCAAGAAGAACTTATTTTTTGAAATGGGCAAAAAAGTTATAAAATCATTTATAAAGACTGTGAAAATATTCTGTAAGTTTACAAATGTCAATAATCAGCACAAGGGCGTTTTTGTATAATAAATGATTCCTGGGTAGACGTCATCAAATTTGCATATTGAGATTTCAAACCTCTATAACTCATAAACGCAAGGTTCAAATCACAAAATACTGAACCCAACAACTATTCAGCTTATATTGAATATATTTTTAAAACAATCTCACAGGGGTTAGGTGCACTTTAAAGTAGTTTAGAAGTAACTATAGGCGAAATTTCCTTAGTAATTTGGGAAATAAATGATATATTTTGCGAATTGTGAATGTTTTTATTTTTATTTTCTATTCTTTTTAGGATGAATATTTAATAGATCTATTAAGATTCTATATTTTTTCTAACATACTAATAGATCTATTAAGATTCTATATTTTTTCTAGCATATTAAGTAGATCTAATTATCTATTGTTATTATTCATCAACCCCACCCTTTCCCTGCTGACTATTCAAACCCTCCCCGTACTTTTAGATTGTATTGGGGGATATAAGGGCAGACATGTGACCCAAATAGTGGTCAACGATTGGGTGTCTGCCTTATGAATTATTAATGAATATTATAATGAGTTATAGAGGTTTGAAATCTCAATATGTAAATTTAATGACGTCTACTAAGGAATTTGCCTTAACTTATTTAGACTTTTTCAAGAAGAACTTATTTTTTGAAATGGGGAAATTAGTTATAAAATCATTAATAAAGACTGTGAAAATATTCTGTAAGTTTACAAATGTCAATAATCAGCACAAGGGCGTTTTTGTATAATAAATGATTCCTTAGTAGACGTCATCAAATTTGCATATTGAGATTTCAAACCTCTGTAACTCATAAACGTTCAAATCACAAAATACTGAACCCACCAATGCAATGTTCAAATTAATGTATTTTTGAAATTCAGAATTTGTTGGCATGATCGTGATATGCTACTTTGGTGACGTCATTAAGGTTGCAATTTATTATACAAAAGTGCCCTTAATTGTGCAAATTATTGACATTTTTTTCTATTTCAGAGAAGAGTACTGCTTCATGAAAAAATATCAAATAAGTTACGACGTGCAACCTTAATGACGTCACCAAATTAGCATATCACCGACGATTTCAAACCTTTATAACTCGCAAATGCAAAGTTCAAAACACAAAATACTGAAACATCCCACTATTCACTTCATATGTAATCGAATTTCAAAAGAAATTCACTGATATGACCTTTGTAGCGCAAAACATATAAATTACTGTATACCGAAAAGGTTACTGATAAAATTGATTTCGTAAATATTTCAAAAACTCATGCATAATTAATGACCAATTCGTCCAATCAGAAGGACGAAATCCATCACGTGCATGTTCCTTTATACCCGGTAATGCACTGCTTATTAATATTCTTTATATAAAGAATTATAATGAGGATGGTCACACTTTCGGATCGTCGTTCAAATGTGGGATCTTTTTGACAGTATTAGTAGTATCGGTGCGCATGTGTGATGCGTTAGATGCGACACGATACTGCTATGTTTGTGTTTTCCTTGCTGGTTTTTTACTGAAATCATCCGAAGATGTATTATTTTTGGAAGATCGTTTTTGAAGCTGTTCAATAAACTCGCAGATCGTGTTTTATCGGGTCTAAAATCACTCGGCTTCGCCTTGTGGTTTTAAACCCGATAAAACACTCCTGCTCGTTTATTAAACAGTACATAATGGCTGTAGGATCTAGATATGTATAGCCAGCGGTTTAACGTATTTTAGTCGTGAAGTCAGAACCCATGTAATCAGTCAGCACGAACGGATAGTCACGATGAACTGCTAGAGCCGCTAACATGAGGTAAATGGGATTCGTTATTTAGCTGTAATAACGTCATTTGGCAGTGATATATATATATATTACATCGTTGTATTTCAGAACCGTCAATTCCGTCAGTTTAAGTTCGTCATGTAAACCCATCGCAAGAAATAAAGTTATGACCGACGCGTGTTTCATGTGAAGAAGTCTAGCAGTTAGTCTGTAATTTATGTGATCGTACATTAGTTCTCATGTGGCCTGGAAGTCAGTTTTATTGTCTATATGGTCATGCAAGTAAGTGAAAGAGAAAGATTTCAAGTGTCGAAGCTATTATTCATGCTGTTTGCTGTGATACACAAACTTTCCCACGACAATGTCTACGGAAACTAGCGATCAAAGGATACCGCCGTCTGGGACCACAGGGATCCCATCAAGTCAAGATAATGTTTATACGATGTCAACCGCAGGATTTCCATCAAGTCAAGATAATGTTTATACGATGTTTACCACAGGAATCCCGTCAAGTCGAGATAATGTTTACAAGCCGTCAAACACAGGGATCCCAACGAGTCAAAGTCAAGTTTCTTCTGGTTTATTTTCAACTAGACCCTGTCGGCAGGGTTCACTCGTGCCCTGGTGCCGGATTGAACCAGTACATGCTAAGGACCAGAGTAGAATTGGGATCCCTGTGGAAGTGTCAGTGTGGGGGCTTTCTCAGTATATCACCGTCCTGAATTCCTGAAAATTTGAATAACAATAGTTCATATTGTTGTATGCCTCGTTCTACAAAGAGTTCTTGATTTGAATAACAAATGTTTTTCAGGATAGTGATATATTACTGACTGAAAGAGCCCAAAGTTTGTATACGAGTTTGATTTTTGCTTGAAAACTTCCCTTTTCTACCTGGAACCAGCACATGTCGCAGTTATCTTTCGTGATCAATGCAGTATGATTTATATTTCGCTCTTAGAGTGAAAATATTTGAACATTTTAAAAGTAAAATCAAGAGACCATTATCTTGGTATAAAAATGTATTCAACGAGTAAAGTTCAATGATTGATAGTTGTTGTCGGTCGATTTTTCATTTAGACTTCGAAATATAAAATACCATAAATATAAGCTTGTGGTTTCCTTTCTAGTAGAACACATAGACGTCCAGCTATTCGTGTACTTATCTTCTTGGACGATTATAAAGGATTTTCACTGAATGTTCGTGTGTGCACGTGTCAGTTGTATAATTGGGCTTCCTGTGGTCACAGGTAGCCCAAACGTATAAATCAGTGGATCGTGACGTCTTTGGATTTCGTTCGGTTGGATCAGGAATGAGCTCTGATAAAGCCTTCAAAGGGTATGAGATTCTCAAAAATGTATTCACAACAGTAGTCTGAAAATTAAAGAACACGTTGGTGTAGAAATCTGAGCGAGAAATTGTGTTTTTGAGTGGTTTTGAGCGATTCGAAAAGCTTGGTTCAACCGGTCATTTTATAGTTTTGAGTTTGAGTTTGTTTGTTTCTCAAAAGCATTATTTTTCTATAAGGCGTTCCCTAAAAAAAATACTACAAATAAAGAATAATAGTTGTTGAAGTCCCCTGTGTAGTTTTCTTGAGGTTTTGAGTTGTATTTTAATTATATATATATAATATTCGATGTTGGTCCGAGTTGTCTTGTGAATTTTGATTTGTTGACGAGCGCTGAACAGCGACCGATGAAGTCGAAGTTAGGATTTGTGTGCAATTTCTGCCGTGGTGGATGCCTGGGCTCTGACTTGTTGCTTTATACCTCGTCTTTTATCCTTCATTTGGTCAACACATTTAATTTAGCCGCTTTTTAGATCGGGAATCACGACTCCTATATAACACATTGCGCATGTGCGAGACAATTCAGTAGTACAAGACCCCATACTTTCGCTAGACACACACCCCATTTGCCCTATAATCTGATTTGATTTGATTTTGACTTTATTTTTAGTGACGATTGTCTATGGAATTAGTGGTCATGAGTAGTGTTTTGGATTTGACAATGTCCCACATCGATTGGAAGAGAGATACATTTCTGTATATAAATGGTTCCAATACATGTATAATAGATACTAGGCCCCGGTACCTGGGCTAGGCGTTGCAAACCTTCTCCCCTTGCCCTCCCCCTTCGCTGATCCTCAACCCTGTCCCCTATTTATATTTGGGTCTCGATAGCATGTGACCGGATATTGCACAACTTTGCGATTTTCTGACATTGAAAAAAAAAAAAATACGCGTTGGGTTTTATAACTCGTGCGGCCTACGGCCTGGGCACGAGTAATAAACCAAACACGGACAATGGATGTTAGATCAAGAGGTGCTAATACACTATTAGACCTAGATGGGATTTTGTCAGAAATAATAAGAAGTTTCAAGAAATCCTACAGCAGTTATAAAGGACATTTAACACGATTGTACAGCGAAATGGAGCAAGCTATGAGCTCTACAGATGTTATGGTTGCCATGGAAAAGAAAAAAGGCATCGAAACAGTGTACAGTAATTTACTAGAAACGTACGATAGACTTAATGAACTTATGTCACTCCACGAGAGAGAGATATTAGCAGGAAATCAAGTATGTGAAGTCGAAAGACGAAATATGTATCTGTTAAATTATGGCCAATGGCTGATGTCTGTTGACCAAGTACCAACATCTGTACCACCATCTGTACCATTGTCATCAAAGACAACGAGTTCGTCATCAAGATTGAGTCGCGGGTCCGCGAAGGCCAAGCCCGAGAGAAGGCACAGCTAAAACTGCAGAGACTTGGACAAAGGAAGGAGTTGGAGAGGAAGCTAGAGGAGTTTCAACTCACAACTGAAATTGAAGAAGCAGAAATAGAAATACGCATAGCAGAAGAGATAGAAGGAGACAGTGCCGAAGAAAAAGCTTCAGAGTCAATGGGACTTCCTCGTCAAACTGATCATGAAAAGGTTGATAAGTACCTGGAGGAGTGTTCTCATAAGTCTCCTCAACTATCATTCGCTAAGCTACCCAATCAGTCACTCCAGAGACAGTCCACCAAATTGTATACTGATGTTAAGGTTGATGATGACCAGCACCATGAACAACAACGTGGGTGTGTAACCCAATCTCATGAGCATGAGCAGAAAGCTGATGATAGCCGTATCACCAACGTTAGTAATACGGACACTAATGTATACGACGTTCTAAAGAAACAGCAAGCAACGATGGACGAGGTAGTAAGGAACTTAAGTATGCCGAAGAGAGGCTATATGACATTCGAAGGAGATCCAGTAATGTTCCCATTGTTTATGAAGAACTTCGAGATTAACGTCGAAAGTAAAGAGGAACATGACAGCGATCATTTGTCTTACCTGATTCAGTTCTGTAAAGGAAAGGCTAAAGAAGCGATCGAAAATTGTATCATTATGCCCCCCGAAGAGGGATATAAGAGAGCAAAGGCCATTCTGAGAAAGAACTTTGGCCGAACGCATATTGTATCAAAGGCCTTTCTAGACAAGGTAGTGAAAGGTCCACCAATTAGAATTGCTTAGAGCGAGAAGCTCGCGCAGCTGTCACGTGATATGGAAAGCTGCATGCTGGGTTCGATCCAACTGGATATGGAATCAAACTTGAACTCGCTGGATACCCTCGGAAAGGTCGTTGGGCGACTATCTATTTCAATGAAAGCCAAGTGGGCAGAAAAGGCGAATCAACTGTATGATAAAGGAGTTACTCCCAAGTTCTCGCATTTAGCCAACTTCGTTGAAGAAAGATCTGCCGTTGCAAACACCTACTTTGGCCAGCTAATTTCAGAAGGCAAGAATGAATTTCAAAGGGACAAGAAGCAAAAACCCAGCTACCTCAAGGCTACATCAACCCCACGTCAAAGCTACGTCAACCCTACTGCTAAGGCAACGACACTCGCTACGTCTTCTAGTGATAAGGCTCAAGGTAATGCTAACAGCGTTTGGAAAATGGTATGTCCTCTTTATGAGAAGGAACATTATCTAGATCAGTGTGAGAAGTTTCGCGCCAAGACTGTTGAACAACGCCTTGAAGTAACTATGGACAAAAGACTTTGTCGCTCATGTCTAAAACGAGGTCATGTGTCTAAGGAATGCAGAAGAGCAAAGATGTGTAATGTAGGAGGGTGCAAAAGTAAACATCATCCGCTCCTCCATTCGTCTCTCGTACACCAACAGTCGCAAAGGGACCAAGCGGATACCTCTGATGATCAAGCTACCCAACATGGACCGTCCATTCCAACGCCCGCAGTTAAAGGCTCTACGACCACCTCCTCACCTAGTGTAGCTTGGTCAAAACAGACGAAGGACACGGCTCATTGCAGTGCCCTACAAATCGATCTACGTCGTGTAAGTCTCAGCAAGCGTGTTATTGAGACGTACGCCTTCCTAGATGATGGCTCTGATACAACTATGTGCCTTCGAAGCCTAGCTGAAGATCTCGGAGTAGAAGGCAAACCTGTTGAATTTGTTCTGTCAACCATGACCGGTAATCAACAAAGAAGTGGACAACAGCTAAGTTTAGACATTGTTGGTATTGCTACTGGCAAAGGCCTACGCTTAGAGAAAGTGTGGACAACAGATCGTCTTCCCATAACAGAGGAAAGCATCCTTACCAACAACGAACTCAGTAGTTGGCCACATCTGAAGGACGTCAACATGGCAGAGATTCCTAACAAAGAGATTACAATCTTGATTGGAAGTGATGCTCCCGAAGCATTATGTCCTCTAGAAGTAAATTCTGGTAAGAAAATAGAGCCATACGCTATACGTAACCTGCTTGGTTGGACCGTAACGGGCCCACTGAAAGGAAGAACAACACGACGTGCTGAAGTAAACTACCTTCACGTAGACCAAGTCTTGGGGTGCGATGAACCTGAGTCAGTGTTAACACCAATAGAGACACAGTTAGAACGTTTATACAACTCGGAATTCACCGAAAGTACAGTAGAGGTGCATCATTTCGCTGATGCATCCGTAGAAGGCTATGGTACAGCATCGTACATTCGCCTCGTTGACGCTGAAGATAACATACACTGTACCCTTTTGATGGGAAAGTCTAGAGTTGCCCCGTTAAAGTCAGTCACAATCCCAAGGTTAGAGCTTGCAGCAGCGACGTTAGCAGTAAAGGTACACAGACAGCCGGATCCGACAAGAACTGCAACTCCCCATACATCGTGTAGTGTTTTGGACAGACTCGACGATTGTTATAAGGTACATTAGGAACAAGTCTAAGCGTTTTCAGACCTTCGTAGCGAATCGGCCACAACTGATTCACGATGCGTCATCCCCTCGTCAATGGCGCCATGTACCTACAGAATGCAACCCTGCTGATCTTGCCTCCAGAGGAATTAAGCTCAAGCAGAAAGAATTAGAGAAATGGTCCGGAGTTTCTCTGGCAAGAAGACAGTAATTGGCCTCCTCTTCCAGATGACATGCCTGAAATAGCAGACGACGACGTAGAAGTTAAGAAGTGCGTAAGTCGAGTTCCCGTTCAAGTCAACGTCATGTCTTCAGATGCCAAAATGACATCGTTAAGTGATTTACTGCATCGCTCGTCATCTTGGTATCGCCTGTGTAAACTCATCGCCTGGCTAGTACGATTCAAGACATATTGCCGGTCTCGATATGGAAAAGGGAAGAGGATTGAAGTTTCCAAAGATCCATTGTCAGTCAAATAAATTTCAGAAGCTGAAGACGATATTGTCAGGTTAGTTCAACGAGAAGCTTTCTGTCTAAAGAAAGAGGAGTCCCTAAAGAATCTGAGTCCCATCCTAGAAGAAGGAATTCTACGTGTTGGTGGCCGTCTAGTCAATGTACCAGTAGAAGAAACCCTCAAGCATCAAGCTAAAGGAAAGATGGAAGTTAGCACAGCAACTAGCAGACTCGTTCTGGAAGCGTTGGATATCAGAGTACCTGCCTACATTACAAGAAAATCAGAAATGGCTACGTCGCCAACGAAACATGTCAGTAGGCGATCTTGTCTTAATAATAGATGACAACATTCAACGCGGTCAGTGGCCATTAGGTTTGATAATTGAAAAGTACACATATCAACAAGGAATAGTACGAAGAGTTCTAGTACGCACATCCAAAGGGAACTACACAAGAGACATAAGGAAACTGTGTTTGCTTGAAGGTAGTGCAGATCATGATGAATAAGGAAAGGATCAAGACCCAAAAGCAAAACCAAGGACACTTGGGACATTTAAATATTTGAGTTAACGCTAGATCATTAGTGTAATATGTGTTTAGGATAAAGGCTCGAGGTACGCCTTTCGCGGGCGGTGTAGGATCTAGATATGTATAGCCAGCGGTTTAACGTATTTCAGTCGTGACGTCAGAACCCATGTAATCAGTCAGCACGAACGGATAGTCACGATGAACTGCTAGAGCCGCTAACATGAGGTAAATCGGATTCTTTATTTAGCTGTAATAACGTCATTTGGCAGTGATATATATATATTACATCGTTGTATTTCAGAACCGTCAATTCCGTCAGTTTAAGTTCGTCATGTAAACCCATCGCAAGGAATAAATTAAAGTTACGACCGACGCGTGTTTCATGTGAAGAAGTCTAGCAGTTAGTCTGTAATTTATGTGATCGTACAATGGCAATTGTCAGAACTGACTGGAGTGCAATTTGTACAGGTAATCACACGATTTCGAGTACAATTTAGGATAAATAAGCACGACTGTCAATTTTTCAAAGACTAACAAAATTGCACGAAACGGTATACGTAGATCGAATGCAATTTGTGGTCTTTAAAAAATTGACTCGTGCTTATTTATCATAAATTGTACGAGAACAATCGTTCGATGACTTTTTAATAATCTTACATGAAATAATTTCCAAGCAGCTTAAAGATATATTTGCGGTTCTTCGTAACCGATTCGTGCTGGGACTTTGACTTTCAACGATAGAAAACAATCCACCAGACTATTACTCCGCTTACTAATGACCATATATCTATTATTCCCAAAGCAATTTTCTACAGTTTTGTTCTTTTTTGGGATGTTTTTGAACTAATTTCGCAACCTTTTTGAAGAAATTTGCAGACTTTTCAACAAACCGGCCGCCATTTTGTTTTTACCAGCCTGTGTACAGCTGTTAACCACCCCTCCCCACTATGGAAGAATTTTCTTGAATTTTGATTGGCTAATGTTGACTTTCGATTGAAAATCGCCATTGCAACGTTCAATTGTACTGTACAATTTGAGGATTTCAAACTTTCAGTACATTTTGGACAAAAATGGATCGCTGTCAGCCAATCACAGAACTGAAATTATTTCATGTATATTATTAGGCCTGAACCAAAATTCCATTTTTCAAGATGGCGGGACTTGCACTAGGCTCGATTTCCAGCCGTTTTAGGGGTCCGGTTACGAAATCCTTCCCCAACAAACGGCTGGATCACTGCTGGTCTGCTCATTGTTATATTCGACCAATAGGAAAGTTGCCTGCCAGATTCTTGCAGGCGATGTTGTGATTGGTTAACAGAGTCACGTGTTGTTATTTGCGACTAGAACAGGTCCGGCGAACATGTATACATTTTGTCTGCGCATGCATTAGAATTCAGATTTGAAAGTTATTTGCCGCCATTTTCTTTGCAAATTGCACTGCGGTGGGAAATTTAGTGAGCGATCTTCGTCTCTAGAATGATGTTCAAGAAAGTATTTGAAAGGAAATCAATAGTCTGCCTACTTTTGTTTTGCTGTAGATGATTTTTTTCCGAATAAAGGTCATAGATGATAAAATATCAAGGAACAAAATCCCCCGAAACAAGGAGTTATCATAAAACCAGCTACATTGTCCTTTGGGTTTATTCTCATCGAAGATGATTTCAAGAGATACTTCACAGTGAAAGTTAGTACTGACACATTGAAGGTCACATTCTGTGAATTTGAGTTCTCTACATTCAAGTATTCTCAAAGTATTTTGTTCGGTTCAGTTGGGTATTTATCATTTTTGCACGTGTTTTCCTAACATTCCTACATAAAGTACAATACTTATTAACTAGCCCCCCAGCCGAAAATGGCACAAATTGACTTCTTCTAGGCTTATTCTTTGCATTCGATAACTTATTTTAAGCTGAAAAATTGTCCCTAAATGTGAGATCGTGTTATTTTGGTTGTGGTATCAGTACACTGTATTTGTTATGATTATGACTGATTTTCATCGCTGGTGTATACCATATTACAAACACTCTATCTTTTGTAGTTTATTGTAAAGGATAGCTTAATTCTTCATTTTTTTGGACTTCATCTTAGAATCAGCTGTAAACCGTTTGATATAAGTTTGATTCAAGTTTTTATTCAGCATTGTGTTTGCGAATCGTTTATCTGAATTGGTGACGTTTCAAACTAAATTATAAGAAAACCTCTCTTAGTAGCTCACTTCCCAGCAATTTTCTTCCGTGATTTATTGCTTCACTCATTCTAGTTTCGTAAGGTCTTGTTTGTTGGAGTTGAAAATTTGTCCTAGCTCTTGCTTTGCGGTGGATTTGAAGTGTCCAAGTATCACCCGACTTCCCCATAGGAATGTTGCCTTGTTTGGGCGGATTTTGTTCCCTTATACGGAAAAAATATATCCACAGCATCACAAAAGTAGGCAGACTATTTATTTCCTTTCAATGATTTTCTAAAACTTCATTCTAGAGACGAAGATCGCTCACTAAATCTTCCACAACAGTGCACTTGGCAAAACAATAGCGATACTTCATGTTTACAAACATTAATATTGTGATGTAAATGTGCCAACCATTTCCACAAAACTTTTCACACGTTTTTGTTTCAACAGCCAATCGATCTCTGGTTGGCACATCGTTGGCACATAGATGACAAAAGCTGAAGTATCGATTATGCAAATAGGTACTTTGAAATCTGAATCCTAACGCATGTGCAAACAAAAAGTATACATGCTGGTCCGGCGAGGAATAATTTCTCTACGTTCAAAGTAAGATTCTAAACGATTTTAAATTCGACGATTTTAAAGAAAGTCCAGAATAGGCTTTGATTTCACTCCTCTCTGGAAAAAATACTTCGCTATTAAATTTCTTTGATCCACAGTCTTGAATTCAACTTTGTCCTATTCCTTGGAATTTCAATATTTTTCCGCACATTCGTTTGATTTTGAAGAGTTTGAACATTCATGTTTACGATGTACGTGTTACATAACACCATCATCATATGACCCGTACGGCCCTGCTCGCGCGCTCATAATAAAACCTTCGGAAAAAGTCACGTGAAGGGGGCCGGACGGCTTTGCTCGAGTGGGCCGGAAAAACACGTCCGGCCATACTCGATGTTTGCATCGTTTGCGCGCGCTATATTTATTTCTTTTACAGGGTTTTTTCATCCATTTTTGTAGCAAAAACTGTGGGTCATATGATAAAATGCTTATTGACTGAGTTAGGTCGGGCCGTACGGCATGACCTCGAGCCAAATATTTTCCCGTCCGGCCCTCCCACTCAGTCAATAAGTACATATTCAGTGCTGGGTTCTTGAAAACGGAAATGGCGTCACGGACAAAGTAAGCAGACCAGTGATCCGGAAATCGAGCCTAGACTTGCACCAGTTTTCAAACACCGAAAGCCATTGGTTTGTGGAATGGTTTTAGTCTTCTTGACTGTGTAGAATTACTAGAAACACGAACTGTTTTTTCCAATCGTAAATTAAGGAATAAGTAGACTCACAACGACTAGGAGTTGCCGGAGCTAGTTCGCTTGTTTTGGTAGTTGATTCTGCATTTTCTGAATCCAAATGGATGTCAAATGACGGAAAATCATTCACATTCAGTGCCTCTTCAGCTTGAAAGAGGGAATAGTCATCAATAAAAAACTGTAAGTTGAAAACATCATCCATTTGTTTTGTAAAATATGAAAGATTTGTTGCGGTAAAATCCAAAGTCTTTCCTGTTCATTTATTTGCCTGTTTTTTTTCTGTGTTCTGATTGGCTGTTTCATGTTATTCCTGCAGTTTCATTGGATGTTCAAATTGGTGCGATTTTTAAAAGAAGCAAAAAGATTAACCAATCAAATTACAGGAAATGGTAGTGATTTCAAAATGGATATAATTAAATTGTATGTTACATATAAGTTGGGAATTGTTACCCGAATCAATCAACAGCCTGCCCAGGTGTAAGACAATAACGTTGCTACTTAATCTTGGTATCGCTACATGAACATGCACATGAATATACGATACCTACTTTAGATTGTTTAAGCAAATGCATTGTTGTGAGTAGTAGTCAAATGACAGTTCTGGCCACGGAGCGCTGCGGAGCACACCGGTGCCATCCGATACCATACGAGTGAGTCAGCAGTTCGTGACACAAACAAGTGACGTCATCGAGGGTCTTATTACGTTCTGTTGATCTGATATTGTTTAGTTAATGTTTGTAAATCGCTTTGAATAACTAATTTGATACATTTTAGAAAACTTCCGAAAGAAGTGACCCACCAACCAACGTAATTTTGGTAGTCATTGAAAGTTTTATCCCGGTAGTGTTTTCAACATGTGAACTATGTGTGCTTTTCTTTAGATTTCCGAGATAAGTGGTCTATTGTTTCATCAACAGGTGACCATATGTAAATATTAATCCACACCAAAAATCCCTTCAGAAATAAATAACAAAGACGCAGCGGCCATGTTGGATGAACCAACAAGAGAAGCTAATGAGGAATGCTTTGTATTTGGGAACCAACATGGCTGCCATAACGTCACGTGCACACCGAGAATAGGGACTGGGAAAGGAAAACCAAGAATAATCTGGTTAAGCAAGGACCAGCTGAACTCGAGCGAAGAACAATATTATGGCTGGTGTAAAATTCTACGGAAGGCGCGACTTTCGGATGATTTTACAGATTTAGAAAATATGATTGCGCATTTTTTAAAGAAATGTTGTGAGCAATACAGACTTGTCAAGTTGTAAATAAATCACATTTTCAAAAGACTCCCGCGTGTGGATTAATTTTTACATATGGTCACCTGCATGCTCGAGGATCCAGCGGTTTTTGTCCGCGCTCCGAAGTCACCGGCCGAAACAACCCGCTGGATAAATTACCTACTAGTACGAGTTCTGGGGCGTGATACGCTCTCAAGCGGATTTAGTATAGCTCGCATTTCAGACCCTAAAGAAATGTCAAAAATGAAGTGATAACTGAAGTCCAGATTGTTCATAATGATATATACGCTGAAAACTCTGTATTCCGTACTCGTGGTGCGTATTCTTTCAGTTGGCGGTACTTGTAGCTTCAAATCGTTTCTGGCCTCCCAATTCAAACAACACATTTACCAGCGCTAAGGATCGGATATCACTAGCAAAAATATCAAGCTTTTGCCATATCCTGTCGGTAGCTGTGCAAATACATATCATCCTTTTTTTTTAACGATAATTAAACGCTTCGAGAACCATGAAGGTCCATGAACTGTTCTGGCTTTAGGAAATCGATCCCGGGAAAAAACTAGAGTACGTGATCGATCGCATCACGCAAATGCATTTCTTTAAAACATCCGTCAACATGGACGCTATCTTTGAACATTATGGTCGAGTTTTGATTGGCCCTCTTTTTTACCCTCAAAAAGAGGGCCAATCAAAATCAAGATTCGTATCACGCCACAGAACTCGTAATCGCAGGTAATTTATCCAGCGGGTTGTTTCGGCCGGTGACTTCGGAGCGCGGACAAAAACCGCTGGATCCTCGAGCATGGGTCACCTGTTGATGAAACAATAGACCACTTATCTCGGAAATCTAAAAAAAAAAACACATAGTTACATGTTGAAAACACTACAGGGATAAAACTTTCAATGACTACCAAAATTACGTTGGTTGGTGGGTCACTTCTTTCCGAAGTTTTCTAAAATTTTACAAACATTAACTAAACAATATCAGATCAACAGAACGTAATAAGACCCTCGATGACGTCACTTGTTTGTGTCACGAACTGCTGACTTACGGGAAAACGAAATACTGGAAAATATAAAACGTCAGCGAAAAATGTCGTTTTAAAAAATATGTCGTGAAGTAACACAAATCCATAGACCGAACGGCGGGACGGCTAGGATCGTTCTAAAAATGGTCGTGACTCCTCGGCACGGGCGGTCCTGTGCGGTGGCCCGGAGAGTGGGTCCCGCTCCGGCCTGGTCCGAACGGCCCGTGGTTCAGAACTCGTATGGTATCGGATGGCACAGGTATGCTCCGGAGCGCTCCGGGACCAGAACTGTCATTTGACTACTACTGTTCTGCCCCTGGGCAGCGTCCTTTCATACCGGAACTTCGTGTTTAAGAGTGACTTTCTGTAAGAATCAACCATGCAAAATTTAATAATTGTGGCACAAGTCGAAACATCAATTTTTCTCATATTTGGTGTATCGAAAGGATATAGTAAGAAACTAAACGGAGCGAAGTTAGTTTTGAAAAAAACAATCGTTTCGAAGAAAACAAGGATTTTCATTAATGCCCTATTTACCGCTAAGTCAGCTTCTAATTATGCATATTTTTACCCTAAATATTATCGACTCGCTTTACCAAACCGTTCAACAATTAAATTTTGAAACATCTTCTCTGTAATATTTAGACATTTCTCTTCCTTCTTGATGAAAAAATAATTCAAATTGTATGATAACGAAGGCGGGGGGGAATTATAAACAAAGACTATACTTTTCGCATTTGCGAAAATCAATTTGTATGGTAAAAACACGGTAAAGGTTCGGCATGTGCGATTTCTCGAAATAACGTAAACTTTCACCCGAAGCCTTATTAGACATTTGCCTTTCGAAACATAAAGAGAAATCTCTGGGCAAATTACTTTCACGCACCCTGCGAGGCCCGTTTTCACCCTATAATTACGCTAATATTTTCGCTCTGTAACGCAAGTATCAGAGTCAACTCGTGACATAAATTTGTCAATAATAATATATCGGAAAAAAATAAAGGGGGAAATTGTTCATTTGCTATATTAACTTTTGTACTTTCAGTTCTATCGGAAGGACGAATATTGCAAAAAAAAATCAATGTTAATATTGATCAACTTTTGTGTTGCGTGACATGCCCGACAGCGTATGGTATTTTCATATACACCTATTTCAAAAAACGTTGTCGCGTTCAAAGCAACAAGCGTCAAGCCAAGGCCGAAGTGAATGCTGGTTTTGTGTTGTCAAATTATTCAAATCAGACCTATTTTCTATGGAACGAAGTGTGACTGATGCAAACAAGCACGTGAAAATGTTCATATTTTGTAATTAGTACTTATAGAAACAATTGTGATTTAAATAATTGTCAGCACATAACCAGCATTCACTTCTGTCTTGGCTTGTTGCTTGTTGCTTTCAACGCGACAACGTTAGTTGAAATAGGTGTATATTTCGCTGAAACAGTTTCAAGAAAGTTTATTCTAAAATGAATAGAAATGTACGTATATAGTCCCCGGGATAGTCTGACAGAAAGTATCACAGTTCACCGAACTATCAAACTGTAGATAGACTATATCACATAGACTATATTTCAAAAAAATTTTGCCTGAATCTAGAGGGTCGAAAATGTTATTTCCAGCGTTCTCCAAGAGCTATTTGTGATTTACACGTATCGCTCATTTTCATGTGTACACCGTAGCGAGCGCCGTAGGCTTGAGTTGGTAGGGGGTTTGGGGGGATGCTCCCCCAGAAAATTTTGAAATCTAGAGGGTCGAAAATGCTATTTCCAGCGTTCTCCAAGAGTTATTTGTGATTTACACGTATCGCTAATTACTTCCTACACTGTCTCAGCAAAACAATGCGTATTGAAAAAAGTATAACACTTGCGAATTTTGATGAGTGATAATCCTTTACTTCGCAAAAGTCCGTAAGAACGCGATACGAATCGTACCCTCTGAAGGCTGGTTTCGATATGATTGCTACGATCATCCAAAATGTGTTCAGCGATCGCAGCAATCGTAGAGACCGGATGTGGTTCCCATATTGCTACGATTGCTGCGATCGCTAGGGTGTGGTTTCCATATGATCACTATTCATTGAGTTGTATAGATGATGATGATGATGATGATGATGATGATGATGATGATGATGATGATGATGATGATGATGATGATGATGATGATGATGATTATATAGATAAATATTTTTTAGAATAAAATAGTATTTTTCTATAATTCAACAATAATGAGCACATTTCGATGGTCTTTCAAATTTGCCAAATAGAACAAGGAGCGAGACCTTGATAAGAGGTACTGATTTATTGCGATGAAGACTTGGTTTATAAAAATGAGGTTACAAATGATGACCCTCCCCAAATTAAACTCAAATTAAAAAATTGTGACCCTCTCCAAAGTGGCGCTTAAAAAATCGTGACCCTCCCCCCAAACATAGCAGCCCTCCCCCACCACTTATTAATGACCTGTCCCTAAAGGAGCAACACACTTCCATCTTCACAAAAATAACACACTAAGTAGACGTCATTGTTCCCACTCAGCGGCTTGTTTATACGCACACTCTATATGCAAATTTTTAAGTTTTTTTTCTCAAGACGTCTAATGTTTTTTTCACAATGTCGAAAATAATATAATATGAAAAAGGAACAATCAGCCATTTTATCATATTTTTAAGATTCATACACTCTTTGCAGAAACTTTGTAATCTGATATACATTATTATACAAATATACAAATATCTAATGAGATGCAAAATGTTAAAAATGCTAAAATACAACTAGCTGTTTAAGCACAAAATAGTGCTGAAAATTATTGTGTTGTCCTTGCTGGATGCAATAATAGTCTAAAATTGATGTTCCAGATATATTAGAAGAAAATAAGTGATGTTTCTCACTTTGCATCTCATTAGATATCTTGTATCTCATTAGGTATTTGTATAAATGTATACTACAACGTTTCTGCAAATGAGTGTACATGCATCTTTCCAAATTCTCGTGAAGAGAAAAGTTTCCACCCGCTGTCGGGCATGTCACGCAACACAAAATCTATTCAAAAATAACATTGATTTTTTGGATTATGTTCGAAATATTCGTCCTTCCGATAGAACTAAAAGTAAATATAGCAAATTAACAATTTCCCATAATTCAGCTGAGATCTCTGTTCAAATTTTCCGATATATTATTGACAAATTTATGTCACGAGTTGACTCTGATACTTGCGTTACAGAGCGAAAATATTAGCGTAATTATAGGGTGAAAACGGGCCTCGCAGGGTGCGTCAAAGTAATTTGCCCAGAGATTTCTCTTTATGTTTCGAAAGGCAAATGTCTAATAAGGCTTCGGGTGAAAGTTTACGTTATTTCGAGAAATCGCACATGCCGAACCTTTACCGTGTTTTTACCATACAAATTGATTTTCGCAAATGCGAAAAGTATAGCCTTTGTTTAGAATTTTCCCCCGCCTTCGTTATCATACAATTTGAATTATTTTTTCATCAAGAAGGAAGAGAAATGTCTAAATATTACAGAGAAGATGTTTCAAAATTAATTTGTGGAACGGTTTTGTAAAGCGAGTCGATAATATTTAGGGTAAAAATATGCATAATTAGAAGCTGATTTAGCGGTAAATAGGGCATTAATGAAAATCCTTGTTTTCTTCGAAACGATTAATTTGTTTTCAAAACTAACTTCGCACCGTTTAGTTTCTTACTATAACCTATCGATACACCAAATATGAGCAAAATTGATTTTTCGACTTGTGCCACGATTTGGTCGATTCTTACAGGAAGTCACTCTTAAATTATGTGTGAGTAAACGTGTTCTCTTTTAATTACCATATGAGAGACTTCGTGTACAAGAATGTAATCCTGCATGAGATGATAGTAAGGACACTCCACAGTGTGAAAAACCATTCTAGAATCGAAACCGATCAATCCCCAACCCTCGAAACCGCCAGTAGGGTAGTTGGGAATGAAGGCGAGATCTACAAAGACAAAAGTATCGAACCAAAGCGTTAACATGAGAGGATCAGTTCTAGCTTATATATTTACAAATCGTGCCGTAACCACGTCCCACTCAGACGAGAACGACTCTAATTATGTTCATCTTACTTGGGACGTGGTTACGGCACGATTTGTAAATATATAAGCTAGAACTGATCCTTTCATGTCAACAATAACAATAATAATAATAATAATAATAATAATAATAATAATAATAATAATAATAATAATAATAATAATAATAATAATAATAATAATAATAATAACATAGATGCAAAAATTACTTGATGCTGATTGGCTCAGAGCAGTTCAAGTGTAACACCAGTGCAAAAACCTGTAAAACCAGTGCAAATTACAAAATTTTAAGGATCAGGATTGGCTAAAATACGATGGAAATTGATATTAGCCAATCACATTGCAGTAAATCACATCACATTGCAGTGGTTTCCATAGCAACAGAAAATTTACAGAAAATCAAAAAATTCAAGATTGCGGATCTTTGCAGAAAAAGGGTTCAAAATGCTGCCAAAATCACTGAAAATCAATTTTATGCAGTACAAAAGGCAGAAAGAATGCGAAAGAAGGACTCGCTGTCTGTAATTCTGGAGTTAGCAAACACCAAAAACAACATGTTTACCATTTTATAGACTCGACATGAAAGTTGACGGGGAATTAGCCTTGACTAGAAAGGAAAACTGTGATAAATGAAGAACTTTGTTGGGTCTTGTAAGCAAAAGGTTCTTCAAACTTCTACAAATTAATGAAGTATTCAACTTTGGTTCGAGTACCCAGAGGTTTTGAGAAGTTTCACGATTTAGAGAGAGTAATTCTTCGTACTAAATGTATATCGTTGAGAAAGTTCACTCCACAAATCTCTGGCCACTCGAGACATCTACAACGGGCAGCCTCGCTTTAGAGTTCACAGTTTCACGTGGTGCAGCGAATTAATCAAAATAAACATGGGGAAACTCGTTTGATGGAATTAAACATTCGTCTTCTGTTAATATTGGAGATAAAACGATTATTGTATTATTTCTGCCGTTCTTGATTCAGTAGAGTAACGCAGTGTTTGAACTAGGCCTGAGAGACTTTCAGCTGTGCTTGCTGGCGGCGTCCTGCGAAGAGAAAACATCTCGTCGCTTGATGAAATGATAAAGTGAGACCTACTGAACCAACTTCAGTTTACTGACATTAGGAAATTTGGAGGCTAACTCGAACTGAACAGCGCTATAAAACGTTTTTTAGGCGGCCTACACGATCGAAATGTTCACTATCAAACTTATGTTATACAAAAGGTCATTGTTTCACATATGGAAATGAGGCGACGGCGGTCTATCAATAAAAACAGTATGATTTTGATACATTTTTGCTTTTTACTGCACTGTTAAAATACAAAGCAAAAACCTACCAACAGAATATAAAAGACGAATATGTAAGGAATGAATAAGCTGGAAATTTAAGCAAAAATAAATATATTTGACCGCGTCATTTTCCGTTTCTTCAAAAATCTCTGAAGAGATATAGGAGAGCGTGACATACGCTACACACAAAAATCCTCTGAATCCCTTGGAAATTGTGTCAATCAAAAACCTACCACCAGATTCTAATTATCTGTAATGTTACGCGCGTTTTGATATAAAATACATGTATATTGGATATAATTAAGCTGCGTCAAAATGAAATCTAAAACTCTTTGTTTGGTAATCGTGAACATCATATTGGTGCTCTGAGTTGGTGCTCTGTATGCAGTAGCCGTACATAGGGGAATTCGAAAATACATTATGGCTCGCAAAGGACGTTTTACACATAAGATCAATAAGTAAGTTCGAATTTGTGATATATTTTCCCCTGTTGAGGAAACATATGCAGCTTACCATCCTCTTTTATATATTTTTTACACATCAGTCAAAGGAAAAATATGATTTGAGAAATGATAAACCAGTCACGTACGAATCTGCTTTATTTAGCGGCCACAGAACAAATTGCTGGATCAATCGGGCCTCAAACGTGCTTTAGTAAACAAAGTACCTTTGTAATTCAATCATGTTGTGCAAGCGCATTAACAAAAACGTTGTCCGCGTAATACTGGATCCCAACAGAAGCAAATGTTCAATGATGCAGGACATAAGTTTGATATGCTATCACTCGACATATTGTTTCCGCTCAACCCTGACGGTTACTTATAAAACTGGTTTTTGACGGTTTGTATCTAAGAACCAATCAAAATAGACCTTTGGTGGTTTCTATGACGATCTCATGAATAGCCAATCAGCGAGCGGATTAATTTTTTCCTGGAATGCGGGAAAATTTGACTCTTCACACCACGGCTTTTATTCCACGGTATTAGTATTAGTTAGTATTAGCTTGCCTCCACAATGTATTCAAATTGAATAATAAAAATGTTAACGCCCTCTTTGCTCGAGAGATATGCGCAATAGTGGCCCATTGCAGATTTGAAGACCAAACATGACGAAGAACAGTTTGCATTTTAAGACTCGCGGGCCTCCCACAAGGAGCCCGAGTAATAAACCCCTTTCTGGCTTACAGGTATATCGGCTGATAATGTCCTTGGCTTAGAGATGGTCCTCAAAATATTACAGCTGCCCTCGAAGCTTCGCTTCTCGGCCAACTGTTCATTTTTCGGACCATCTCACAGCCGCGGACATTATCAGCCGATATACCAGTCGCCAGAAGGGGTTTATTTACTAAATATTCATTAGTATAATTTTAGACTTGAATATATAGAGTTTCGCGCGCTCTGATTGGTCGACCTTCCAGTGATTATGAGACGATAACCACTGGTCGAGCGGTGATTATGAGGTTTGCTTTCTAAAATGGCTGTAATTTTGGCTGTTATCGCATCAATAAGCTATTGAAATGAAGCAAAATTATATATTGGAATTGAAACAAAGAATTCTACAAAGACGGTATAATATCTTCAGGTTTCACTGTTTAACTAAAAAGCTAAATAATTTGAAATTTGTACGGCGATAAATTGATGAATCGAGACTGGAGCACGAAGTCAGGTATAGCCAAGTCGAGCAAAAGTTAATGCTGTTTTTTCGTTTTTTGTACGGTTTCTTCGCTTTTTTCCGCAAATATCAAAAAGATGAATATCAAAGATGGACTTTCCAGAGATACCAGAAACTATAGACTTTCTTAAAGTCCGTTTTCCATCTTTTTCGTCGCTCGCTATCAGAATAAAAAGTGTGGTCGACGTGTGGCAAGTCTACAGAAACTAGTGTTTTCTCTTTGACACTTTTCTTGTTGGAGAAAGAGGTAAAACTTCAGGGGCGGATCCAGGGGGAGGGTTCTGGGGATTGCAACCCCCCCTATGGATATTTTTTTAATACCGCTTGTATATGTATGTCTGTCCGTAGGTCTCTCTGCACTTTCAGCTCTCTCCCTCGTAAGCTAGAATAATATAATTCATTCATACTGTTTACACGACCGTTCGACTTCGAGGCCGGTTTGACTGATAACAGAAAGAACCGGCTGCTGTTTTTAGCGTCAAAAGTTCAGTTTATGTGACAGGCGTTCTATTCCTTCGAATAAAAGAGAGGGGACTGAGTACCAACCACTCGAAGAGAAGAGTAGTACTTTTAAAATACTTTAATTACATGTCATGTAGTTAAGTCATAGTTATTGTAATGCGCACTTGATCATTTTATGAAAAGTGCGCAATATAAATTAATAAATTATTATTATTATTATGTTTTGATGGACTCACCAATTTAAGATAAGATGCAAACAATTTCAGATTTCTTTTCGTAAAAGCAGGTAAGTGTATTGTATAAGTAGAATAATAGTGGTTGAATCTAATAATAATAAAACAAAGCAAAATGGTGTAATACTGCATGTCACTTGATTGAATCTGATAGTAGACTTCTCGGCGAAGCTCATTGACATGACATTGATTCATGATCCGCCATCTTGAAGCACTCACAGTCATTTCATTTCATGTCCAATAAACTCAAAATTTTACTGAAAATTGAGTTTTGTTGTGTTACTAAAACAACTCCAGATCTCTAATAATTGCATTGTGGAGCTTGTAGATTTCAAAATTTTCTGGGGGGGAAGCCCCCACACCCCCTAGTAGTTCGCGGCTACGCCGCTCGCACAACACAACCCCCTGTTCGACAAAAACCTGGATCCGCCCCTGAACTTTGCTAGACAGTTGGACATTTTTCGCACATGGCCGTGAGTATTGTAAATTTGTAGTTTTTACTACTGAGCTACAAGAAACGCTTCGTTTAGTGTGCTGCACAGTTTCTCAGTTGATCTCATTTTTAGTCCTACATTTCAACAAAGGATTACCCTTATAGCTGTCTCAGAACGATTGAGATGGCGAGAAAGAGGACATACAATTCCATTACGAAAGATTATGTGAATCCATCAAAGGACTTGATTTACTGAAGGATCGAGGTGCTACAGAGCTAATGGACGCTGAAACTAGCTTATCTGACGTGAGAGCGTGGTCGAAGGCGCGAAAGGATGAAATTACACAAGTACGAGAAATGCGTCAAAGAGTCAAAGATAAGCTAAATACAATCGAGGACGAACTGGTAAAACAACGTGAACAAGTGAATCTAGACAGTCAGCGACGAACTTTCAAAGACAACATATATTAACCTCTTTATATTCCATATATTACAATAATTAGGTAGAATTATCTTTTTACACGGCTCAAAGGGAGAGCACTTTGGAATTAATTTTAATTTTAGTGATTTTGATTCCGTGTCTAAATAAAGTTCATTCATTCATTCATTCATTCATTCATTCAAGGAAATGGAAGAGGCGGCATTACGTCAACGTCAAAGCGAAGAAGAGTGGTACAAGAAACCTGCCGAACTAGAGACTGAAATCTTGAAAAACAAAACCTCAGAGTTAGATTCAAGACCACAAGCCGTAAAACTACAGGATATACACAATAACTCCCTTCGAAGGTGATTTCAAGGATTGGATTCGTTTCTGGAACCACTTCGAAGTTGAAATCGACAAGTCTAAACTGTCGGAAATTAGTACATTTAATTATTTACTTGAACTGATCAAAGGAAAACCGCGATGTGATATACTGGGACTACCGCACACAGTCGATGGATACGAGGAAGCTAAACGTATACTGAAGTCGAACTATGGAAAGGACATAAAGGTACACAAGGCGTTGATAAAGGAGCTAGAATAATTGCCTACTATCACGAAAACCAAGCTGACAGACATCCACGAGTTCTACAACTCGTTAGCACGAGTGGTCCGCACGTTAGTGACAATGAAAAAGATCGAAACAGTACATAGCCACATTTACGCTATTTTTGACAAGCTTGGACCCATCCGCGAGGCGATTGTGCAGAAAGAGGATAACTGGGAGGAATGGAAACTCGAGGATTTAGTGGAACATTTGCGACGATACGTGGATAGAAATCCCCTGACAGATCGTGAAACCCCGAAACACATTGCAAGCCCAGACGAATATCCTGATAAGAGGCGTCGTGAAAGATTATTGTTTGTAAATAGTGGAAAAGAGAAGAGAAAGATAAACACGTGTGTGTATTGTGAAAGTGCCAATCATCGAAGCAGCGAATGTAAGGTTCTTGACATAACGAGTCGAAAGGAAGTATTGAAAAGGAACAGATTATGCTATAATTGTACCGGCAGTGGACATATGGCATCCAAGTGCAGATCAGGGGTGTGTCGTACATGCCATGGTAAGCACCACACCTTGTTGTGAATTTGACTTTATTTCCCTTTTGAATACACAGTATGCCTTGAATTAACTTTCGTTATCCGTTTGAATTTTAACTTGATTCCTTGATTTCTAGTTTCTTGACTTAGACTATAAACTCTCGCTCTCATAGACTCTCTCTTCTGGCTCTCGACTCTTCTCCGACCGACTGATACTACATGTGACTCTCGGTGGTCACGTGACTGAATAAACTTTGCATAATGAGATTTATAACATACTCCCGCCCTTGATTAACGGCAGATAATCAATGTAACTAGTTTGATACAGTGTTCAATTAATGTTCTCTTGTTCCGCATGTTGAACAAAGGTGATGGGTACTTCTTTCGACGTTTCTCTTGACTCTAGTTCAATCGGGAATAGTTTCTGCAATGGTCGATACATCTGTATGATATTTCCTCTCTTATCGTGAACTTTGATGGCTGCGGCTCGTACACATGAACGGGCGCGTCCTACGGGATGCACACAGAAAGCCTAACACAATACGTTACTAAGCACAGGAAGCCCAACATAATACGCTCTACCACAGGAAACCCATCTAAAAAAGAGGCAAATATCATTTTTATTTGATTATTTAGTAGCCTCAAAAGCAATGGTTGGGCTGCCTGTGCCCACCCTAAAAATACACATGAACTATTAAAAAATACCTTAAAAAATACGAACTAATAGTTGTTATATTAAATACATTGCTGGAGCGTGGTATAGAATATGTATGGCATATGACGGGCTTCCTGTGGTGTTTGTCACGCAACCTGGTCGTGTTGACAGTTGAGTTGTTTACTTCCGATCTAGATTCGATTCACATCTCTGTCTTTTATGGCTTTTATTCTCCAAGAATGCAAGTACATCAAGGTATGCCATTGATGCATTATATTCTTTGAACACAAGGTATTGAAAGCCAAGCTAATAGCCAATTCGGCTAACACAATGTTTACATTTTTACCCGGCCCAATTCAAAACCTTTGGGAATAAGAGCTTTTTGTTCCAAACATTTCCATGTCAATGCTCTATTGAAATCGAAATACAACAGACAAAAAACCGTATTCCCAAAAGATCTGAATAGGGTTTTCCGATTTAGCGGCCTAGGCAAAATTATTGCCAGACACATCCATTGTTTTGAAAACGCTTTGTTCGACAAACAAATTTAACACAAAATCATTAGCATTGTTATTATACGGGGCCATTGTTTTGTCCAAGAGAATTCAAAGAGGCGCTAATATAGACCACAGTTAACTATGTATAGACGACTACTAAGGCCCCGTCCACTAAACCGTTTTTGAAAACCTCCGTTTTCGTTCGACCGAAAAACGGATAAAAAGCTCTGCGTCCACACTAGCGTTTTCACATCGTTTTCGACCGTCCACACTAGGGGGCGAAAACCATTATCTAAAGATGCATTTTCGTCACCAGGCTCTGCTCGGCCGTTTTTTTTCTGTTCAATACGCATGCTCCAGTAACTGGGGCTGAGTTGTGACGTAGAGTTTCTGAAAAGCTCCGTTTTGCCGTTCACACTAAAACGATAGACCTGCGTTTTCGAAAGTTTCCGTTTTAATAGATAAACATCTCCGTTTTCGATCGCTTTAGTGTGGATGCTCGGTAAAAACGCATAAAAAAGTATGCGTTTTCAAACGAAAACGGAGTAGTGTGGACGGGGCCTACTAAAGATTGTGAAAATTAAGGACATTAAGAAAACTACGGGAATGTTTTAATTGAAAAACAGTAAATTGAGATTGACAACTGAAAGTTTATTCAGAACAACAATCGCATATCATGCGTGCTAATTAAACAACATGAAATATTTGCAATACAAAATATTACTACCTCTATTCTATACATTATGGTCCCCGTGCTCGTGCAATTAACAGCTTCCGCCTGTTTGATAACAAACCACATGTCGCAACAACAATAGGCAGGAACCTACGCTTTTGCCTGAAAACTTGAGAAACTGATTGGTAAACTTTCAACGCACCGATTGTGTGTTCAATTTTCACTCTTAGTTGCCTTAGCTTCCGGTTTGCATTTCTTTGGCGACGATTTCTTGCAATTCTGTGTGGTGTAACCAGCGGTATTTGACCCGGGTACCCTCCATCGGCGAGTATGCGTGCATTTCTTGGAAAAGGACACTGAGGACCAACGCCAATGCGAGGAAGATATCGGTACGTCGAAGCGTCATTAAGATGCCCAGGGAAACTGTTAATTAAAACAATATATTATTATTATTATTATTATTATTATTATTATTATTATTATTATATTCATTAAAAATTCATGAGGAAAATACCCGTGGCAGAGCTTGTATTTCCCTAAGAAATCTCGATTGTAGCCAGCATGAAAAGACGGCACAACAACCCCATCTCAACACAGGAAGCCCAAGATTAGTTTCGCAAGCGCGTGTATATTATTTCGACCTGGTACATTGTAATAATCATAGCCATTGTTATCATCATCATGCATCTCTATAGTAGCACCATGCATATCGAAAATACAAATACACGAGATATTTTCTTACCCTGAAACAAGCATTACTATCATGCCATTCGCATCAACAATTAACTGTGTTGACATAAAGTGTGTTTTCTTGTCTCCACGATAAAATTCTGCTTGCAGTCTTCCAGTGGGACGCCGTATGCGGTGTATTGTAGCATCTATCATCCCAACTCCACGAGGAAAATTCCGCCACTTCCCAAGAAATGTTGACCACTGTCTTAAATTATACCAGGTTATAAAATGTCGGAAACGTAAAAAGATAATGTGAACCACATGATATATTTCCTCTTGAACAGTGCTTTTACTTATACCAAAAAATGGATGCTATTGCATGGTATGTTGGATAATTTCGAAGCCAAATAACATCAAGAAGAACTCTATTCCTTACATCAAGAATGCAGCTTCGTTGTCTTCTAGAAATGGGCATTCTTGGCAACATTCGAGGCTTCACTACTTCTGCAGCTATAGCCTGTACAACTCTGTCCAACGATTGGCTTGTATCTCCACTTGCGTACCAAAACTTTCTTGGGTCTTTCTCCAACTGGTGCCATACATCATTTCCAACGTTTCTGCGAAAGACCGCGCCTGGAAAGAGTACTTGTAGGAGTGGATTTCGAGAAGACAAAAATCGTAAGATATAAGCAATGGTGGCGATCAAATTTATCAGAGGAAAATATGGAGGCATAGCTTGGTTTGGTGAATTTGTACAAGCAACATTGAGAACCAACAAACATGTATTTAGAATAAGAACAATGAAATTCGGAAAAGGTGGAGGCCCTCTATCCATGACTGAAATTGTAGTGATAGGAAACTTTGAATTCAGTGTTCCATCACCTTCAGGGCGCTGCCATGTACAAAGTGCGTGCAATATTTTTGCATTCCCAAATATAATGCATGCCAAAAAGTGCACATTTGACGCCTAGGCTTAACACTATCAGGCTGACAAAGAAAAATACATTCTTATACAATTGTGCAACGTTTCTTTCATATCATTGTGAATGTGGAATGGAATGGTGTAATGCACGTACTGCTGTAACTATAAAAAGACGTGGTTCAAAATGTGTAGCCCTCAGTTTTTGGATACAGATATCGACAACGTACCTACCGGAGTTTTCTGACGATACTGAGATATGGATGAAGACGACAATATTTTCCTTAGAGCAGCCATGAGCAAAACTGTGGTTGAAGTACCATATTCTCCTGAACCTAGTGAAAATAAGTACATGGGTCCATCGACCAGCGGAAAGAAGAATGTCAGTACTCCGAAAGTACGAAGTACTCCGATAGAGAAAATGCTGCTTGGCGAAGGAATGCTAAAATATAGCCGAGATTTTAAAGCTATCGTAGCTTTCATGTCACGGCACCACGAAGTCCTTGGAGAAGAACTTGGTGAGTACTACCGAAAGGCAAGTGAAGACGGCATGGGCAGCAGTACTACTAACCGCAAAGCCGCAATAGAAAGAGTTCGGAAGCTTTCTCAGAAGACTTTGGACAAAACAAGGTAACAATATATATCTACTTTTAATACACTATTGCTACAAACATTGCTACAGGTTCACTTGTAGTTTAAATATACTTTTAAAATTTACTAACATGCAGCACATTTCGGCGAAGTTCCGAATCAAGCACATCTAAAACGAGAGCAGACGAGGAGTTTGTTGCCTCGTTTAAGGAGGACAATGCTGACTGGGATACCTGCGAAGACGAAGGCAGCTGGGAAGAAGCAGCCCAAACTATTGCCAAAAAGGATAAAAGATATCTTGGTATTCAGCAGCAGAGAAGTCGAGAGGGAATCATGGTCGGCCTAAACGATACCGATAACGAGGACCAAGAACAAGACAGAAGTTGTGGAAAAAAGTAATGTATTTGTAGTATCTAGTTTAGATCAGAGTGATGTGCGTCTGTCAATTTATTAGAAAACGACGAACAAAGTTCTGTCAATTTCTGTAACTTGCATGTTTCTGGAATCCCGCAACATGTTTAAACTCTTGTAGTAATTTTGTCTGTAAAAATGACACTCTGCATTTTTTCAGTGCACATGTTAATGGTGTACAACACATTTTATTATATATGTCATCAGGAAAAAAAGTGCCCGCAGCGACAAGTCGAACAAGAAGAAGAAACTCGACGAAGTTCTTGAAGCCATGCCAGAAATGATACGTTTGGCCAGTACCGCAGCAAAAGATCACAGCCGTGCGCTAAAGAAGTGGACTAAAGGAATGGTCGAGTCTTCCGAGTCGGATTATTTTTTTATTCCTGAGGTGCGGGATTGCAGAAGTATTATGCAAATTAAGGAGTTATAATCACAACGTTTGTCGTCGTTTTTCGTCGCTTGTATAATTTATCCGCAATCCCGCACATCACTGACAAATTTGTAAACAGGCGCTAGGTGCAAACATGCAGAAACAATGTGAAATATTTATTTTCTGAAATTGAAAATAAAATGAATAAAAGTAAATGCTCGTTTGTCAATTGAAGTATGTGCTATTTCTAGCTCATGTAGGCGCATTCTAGTTGGTTTTGACCCCTAACTACCACAATCATCTTATAATTATTCTCAAAGAAATTTGAGATTTCAATATTTCATTTTGTATGGTGGAAGTTTTGTAAATAAATAATATGAATTAATTCATGAGTGAATGACTGACTGACCGACTGACTGACTGAATGAATGAATGAATGGATGAAATTCTAGGGGATGGGTAATTTGCACGTACATTTATAGCTTACTAGTCAAAAATTCCAGAAAAGACCATCCACCGCAAATGTTGTTATGAAATTAAAATGAGGTCAACGTTTCCAATACCGTTGTCGGCGTTATGCATGCATGTTAGTGTTGTCCACACGAGAATTACGTTTTCGAAATTAATATGCGAATCGATTACATTTACGAGGCCTAAGTGAATATGTACTGAAACCCCATCTTAACCGATATTACTTAACTTCTATAACAGTTAACACATTGGAATAATATCGCCAAATTGGTCAAATAGCTGCTAAATCGGAAAACCCTAATTGGGTACAACATTGCGTTAGCCGATTTGGTCTATCAGTCGAGATTCGAACTCAACCGTCAATGAAGCTTTCGTTTGCTTGTGGTTGACCTTCCTGGAACGTGTGATATTTTTTCTAAAAGTTTTTTCGTATTTGCTCACAATGCTTTGAAACGTTTTTAAAATGTCAATACAAGTATTCGCTTTGGTCTGATTGAATTTATTTCCAAGACATTGAATGGTTTAACTGACTAAATAATTGTCTTTTGCCCAGAGCGTGACATCGAAAGTCGTGATTTTGTCGCATAATTGGGGGGTTGCATTTCGTCTTCCAGAATCTTAAATTTTGAGTGGCCCAAAATTTTTATTCCACATATTACAAGACGAGATAGTATTCTTTGGCTGAGGTATACTTTCTATATTTGGATTGAGGTACCAGTGGATATATTAGCCTGTCAATATAGCCTTTGAAAAAATGCTCAAAATGTGAAAATACTTTGAAAATCGATAAAATATTTATTTTTTGTTAAACATCTTCGATAAACATGTGAAAATGTAAAACATTATCTCACTTTCCCGAAATGATATCATTTGTTCAGCGAAATTTAGGAAATTATTTGTTATTGTTGGTTTTACGAGTACCGTAAGATCGCCTCTCAAAACCGGAAGTGATCCCGAAAATCGAATATCGGCGCCGTTCTCCTAAGATAATTACCCGATTCAAATAAAACTTACACAGCATAACGAGTTCACCTAGACCTACATTCTGACTAAATTTGAAGGATTTCGAATTTTCGCGTTCTGCATGCTATAGGCGAAATTTACGGAGAGCCTCTCTTAAAAGGCTGTTCACGTAGTTTAAGAAAAATCGTACGAGGAAATAACGCTTGGCAGCAGTTTTAGTGAAAATAGTGTCGTTTGAATATCAGCTCGCATTCACAAACGCGGCTTACAATGATAATTTTGAATACACTGTCCAAAAGCAGAATAGTTGAATTAATATTTGTGTTAAGCACAATAAAATCCAAGCAATATTGACGCGGAGTGAGCGAGTTAAAAAATACGGCAAACCGGTCATTCATTATGCGGGAACCACCTAAAAGTATCTTGAGGCCGTTTTTGAACTGTAGTTATGCAGATCTCAACAAAGGCTCAGGGGCGGACCCATGGGTGGTGAAGGGTATGGCTAGCCATCCGATCCGGCCCCCTTTTGGAATGACAAAATATTTAAGTAAAGCTAGAGTGATAAAATACATACAGCTTTTGCAAAACTTGAGCAGGTTTTCTTTGATTCTATATTTGACAGCGATTAGCATCGTAGTCTTTGCTCAATTAAATGGCATGTTATAAACATTGCTCCCTGACTAAAGCCGCTAACAGTGCGCGACTACTTTCGTCAATGCCTTCAGAAGAATCATCGCTTTGCTTTCATTGCAGACGAGACTGTGTCTCAAGGGCGGGAAGTTTTGGCGGGAAGTTTTGGCAGTTTGCTTCCGAATACTCAGGTAAATTTAACTGATCAGGGCGTACACAGCACAGGGGCAAGGGCAGGGGGTGGTGCAGTTGCCCCCCTGGCAAGACGAAAAAGATACCAAAAAGTACTGAGAACTGTACTATTTTTATTTATTTATTTGCTGTTACATACGTACTGTCCCCCCTTGAAATTTGGGTTATGTAAGGCCCTGCTGATCCATCCAAGTCGAATTTGGTATGCAGATATCCGTAATGAGATCGATGCATGGTATCAACGTATGTATACAAAAGCTTTAAGTTTTGCAGAACTGGCAGGTTCGACTGAACAATGACTTCGCTGATTTCGCTCTTATCGTGCATTACTGATTTTTAAGATCAGCAAACTTTTTTTTTTCTGGTGCAAACAGCCTATATGATCTGAAAGAGTTTGTCTGAAAGAACATTTCTGGAAAGTTTCGGTGCATGGTATAGGATAAATTCTCAACAAGCCTATATTGCTTTAAAAGCAATGATGTTTCGGCGGCCCGTTATGAAATACGCAGACGTTTGTGGTTGGACGATGGTACAAAACTATCACTGCCACTTAAACACGAAGACGCACTATAAAAGGACATGCTCCGCC
>JAUJYZ010000119.1:0-238540 GCA_033675265.1 Actinostola sp. cb2023 | reverse complement strand
TGGAATGTGCTTGAGAGCTTCCTGCAAAAAACGAAACAGAATACAGGCCATTAGTTACAGGAAAAGTTATTGCGAGTTATTGCATGAGTTCAAGTTAACTAATGTTGGGAATAGAAAGCCTCGTGTTTTACTCGCACTGTAAACACTAAGGTTGCGGTATTGCAGAAACAGTAATGCAAATTAAGGAAAATTGACACAACTCCGTTCGTTGATTTTCTAATAAATTGACTGAGCTTTGCATATGTTTTTTCGAGGGAGGGTGCAATACTGCACGCTCACTCGGTTATAAATTAGGTATTATCGAATTCATGAATAAATTTAATGAGACAAATACAATAGAAAATCATAAGCGTAGCAGACACCTGTAAATCGGCAAGAGATTCGCCCCCCCCTCATTTGCATCCAACTTTAACTTGGATTTTCTTGGCCAAATTGTTTCCGATCATCAAAATTATAGTAAACATCCACTTATACATCGTTGGATTCGCTAACGTAATATACAATATTCGCGTCCGATCTGTATGGGATTGTACAAAACTCTCGCCAGGCTGAGGATAAAGTAACGAAGTTGCGAGTTTGTAAGGCCTTAGTCTGACCTACAGTGTAAATGGATTAGACAAAAATATATTTTTTATTGAGCCTAATAAAATCTGCTTTTCAAAACAAATCACATTGTGTCACGCAATGCGACCCAGCTTCCATAGAAACATACATGTATTAGACGTGATGCAACTTAAAAGACGATGGCATGCACACTGGACATTTCAAAATGACTGTTGACGTTTTCGACATCGTAAAGACGTGAAGAATGCTGTTTTGCTGTTGTGAACTTGCCATTACGACGTTGTCATGGTAATCACGCAATGACAGAGTGTGGTATATTCTGTCATCTTCACGTTATGTTTTCGCGTCGCGTCGCGTCGTTTTAGTACATGTAGTTACCTAACCTGGTCTTCGTAGTCTGGAGGGAATATATACTTTATGGATGGCTCTGAAATGAGGAAGAATAGTCAAATATTATTCATACCATTATTTAATACTAATAATAAATAAATAGTTCTAGGAGCACTACAAAAGTTTTCAACGAGATTACATAATTCTGAGATGAAAGAAAATAAATGAAGATTATCTATTAAAATATATGGTAAAAGGATAAATTTTAAATAATGATTTAAATGTCTTTAAATTTACACAAGATCTTTATATTATATGTACATGTAGAAGCCTAATCCTGCATAATAAACCATGAATACATTTGCTACTGATCTTCCCTAATTAATGTCAACAAATCATCTGAATCTGAATTTTCATTGGTAATGCTTGAGTTCAATGCTTTAGCACCGATATAACGAAAAAGAAAAAAAATACTGTCTGTACAAAAATAAACAGAAAAGGACAAGGTTCAAGGTACTTGTTTAGAAACTACAGTGGAACCCAGCCTTACGGACACCCAGTTAATACGGACACCCAGTTAATACAGACACCCGGTTATTACGGACACCCAGTTAATACGGACACCCGGTTAATACAGACACCCGGTTATTACGGACACCCAGTTAATACAGACACCCGGTTATTACGGACACCCAGTTAATACAGACACCCGGTTATTACGGACACCCAGTTAATACGGACACCCGGTTAATACGGACACCCGGTTATTACGGCCATGTTGTTCTGTCCTGGCCGAATCGAAACTCATACAAATGCCTATAAAATATACGTCCCGTTTAATACGGACACCTGGTTAATACGGACACTGCGTCTCCTCCCGATGGTATCCGTATTAACTGGGTTCCACTGTACTGATAATTTGATAGCATTTGGTTCAGTACTTATTGAGAAAGTGGCTTTTCAAAACAGTAAAGTTTACAAAGAATGCAACACTTCCCAACCAGCAATTATAATGAGACGTTATGATTGGTTATAATTACGAGTATACAATTGTAAATCATTCTGATAAATTAATAAATAAATTGATTACCAAAGTAAGTTCACTTCGACAGTGAGTGTCAGCACGCATGTACATCATGTACATAGCAGCGAAAAAACAAAGGTTTGGATTAATAGCGATGTTCACCGTGACATAAGCCATTGTTAATTTTTTTGGCGGATGAAATAAAGCAACTTGTAAAGAGCTATTGTAATCATGGTTGGCAAATTAACATTACAAAGGAACTGTGACGTCAATGTTTACAAACAGTGAACATCGCTATTGTTTTGCCACACCAGCATACGATATATATTGATTATTTGCATAAAATTAAATTCACGAGCAATACATCAGTTTGTCAAGACTAAAATACACAGGATCAAACATGTACATGTGTATTATTATGAGCTGCCGTGAAAGCTACATGTACACAGTCTGGGTTCGCAGTAGAAGACAGCTCTACATATATTTGTACCAGTGGAATTAAGCTTTATAATAATAATAATATATTAATAATAATAATAATAATAATATCTATTAACTATTAATCGTGTATATAAATAAAAAGTTATTATAATTATTATTATTAATAATTCTACTGTCTGTCAAAAGTAGCTGTCCATCCGGCTACGTAATTCGAAATAGGTGTATAACAAATGGTAAACATGTCAGAAATGGTTTTTTAAAAACGTATAAGTTATTGTACAGACCAATTTAAGCTTACTTATTTAGTAAATTTGTATTATTTGAACACAAAACAGATATTTTAAAATACTCTTTAATCTAAAGACTATGTACACGCATAAGTTATATTTGTACACTTATTCTAAATTTATACAAAAACTTTAACTAATTTGCTGTTGCCCAAGCTACATGTTAAAATGTAATGGCGATAATATTTCCCAATCTTGTATTAATTCGTTACTTTATCAATAAAAATAAAATAGGAAATCCATGTAGCCACACAGTTATTGTTTCTATATAAAACTATCACCAGATTCTCCACAAAAACGAGGAATCCTAACGGTCGCTTTTCCAAATAAAAACCTCGCATTTCTCTTTGTTTTGACAACACGAAATCAGAATGGATTTTGAACATTTGAAATGATTCAAATAGCATTCCGTTCAAAGATCACATCACAATTTAAGCTCAAAGAGTACTCTCTATCGACATGAACCTACATTCATTCGATCAAGAAGACAAGAAGACAATAAAAAGCAAGAGTTTAGAAAGGTTTCGAGGCAAAAACCATCGGTTCCTCGTCGTACTAACTTGTATCGGTGTCAACATCTGGGGCGGTTATTTCCAAACAACACTCCAGGATTCTCTCAGGATCGGCCCTAAAAACAAGTTAACACGTTCAGCTAGTACAAAGACAAGTCTTCTCAGACGCCATGTCGTACTTACCTCAATCGGGAGCCCATAGCGGGAGAAACAGGCGTCTAAACTTTAAAAATGTCTGAATGTCACAAGCTTCCTAGTCCGCCATGATGGATTTTTTATATCACGGGGAGTTGTAATCACGCATGCGCGAATTCGGCCCAATTATTGGTAATAATTGGGTGGTGGCCCGGAAGAGGATTACATAAGGTATTTTAGGGGTGTAAAAGACTACTCTTCCCTTGTGGTATTTTGATGCGCAGAGCAGATTTAGAAAAGTACTTCTGTCCCCCCCTCAAAGCATCATGTGATAACAAATATGGTGGAGTTTTCCTTGTGGTGTAACGGTAGATGTAAACAAAATACCTTCCTTGTGTGTAACGGTATGGGAATAAAGAGATAAACGCGATGAAACCTATACTAATCAGTTACACCATTATTTATCTCTCGCTATCATATCATGTATTATAACGTCATTTCCTTTTACCATTATATTTAGTCAAGTCACTTGTAAAATCTCATATGCACCTGATGAAGACTAGTATGGCTAGTCGAAATATTGTGCAAAATTAAATCCGAATAATTCTACGTCGTATTGGTTATTCTTCATTTAACCTATTTATTAAAACCAGGCTCTTTTTCTCCCTGATTGTTTTACCTTTCTCTTACATTTTTACATTTATTATTTTTATATCTATTATTAATATATGACCTTTATATCTTCTCTTCTCTTTTTCTGTATTTTAATTTGATTTTTTAGAAACTTATGATACTTCTCCTTGCTTTCCATTCCATTCCCCTTATTATTTCTTTACTAGGCAAATGCATCTCCTTTTTTCTTTCTTTAATTTTCAAATTCTGCACCGTCCTAGATTTAGAGAACTTGAACATATCATTCATTTGTTTACATGGAATTAATTATTATCATCAACACAAACCGTGTACGGCCTGCGTAGCCAGAGATAAATTTTATTTCCACACGGTGGTTCTATGCAGTACAAAACTGGTTTACATAAAAGCCGTGCTTGTGTATATGAATGGGAGGGGGTGGGGGACAGGAAGGGGAAAAGGAGTGGGACCTCTCCTTTTCCCCTTCCCCTTTTCCCCTTCCCCTTTTCCCCCGACCCTACTCCTCCTTTCCCCTATAGAGCCTGGCTACGCAGGCTAAAACCGTGTTGCCGGCGTACTCGCTCCTGAAGAAAAATGCCGTACATGTTTTAATATTAATTGGTGGGCTTTTTTTTCAGTCTGTTATTATAATAATGGGAATTCTCGATACTCACTCGCCATGGAACAATGAATAAATATTTTGAAGATGCCGAAGATCTGATATGTTCGGTAAGAAAGTCCTTTCCAGCTTCAAAGTAATATTTTAAAATATCAAAACGATAACGAAGAAATTCTAATTTCTCAATAACAAATAATACATTAGAGTGGATACGATTTGAATAAATAACAGTCGACTAAAACAAACTAGCGCCGCCAAATGAACATTGTTTTTTTAACGAGTGACACGCGTTAATAACATAGATATCACTATATGATTTGATCAAAAGCAAAACTGTTTTTAGTTGAAAGAACCGCACGTCAAAATTCGACTTGAAGTTGATTTGGGCTTCAACGGGACCAATTTATCATCCACTGAATGGGTTGACTGTTTGGAGAATGATAAGATAAAGATCTCACTGGAATATTAAGTGTGGATTTATTTTTCAAAACGTGTGCATGCCTAAATTCAGGGGCGTAGCGAGGACCCAGGAATTGGGGGGGGGGGGGGGGGGGGGGGGGGGGGGGGATGGACCCGGGTGGAGCGGGGCTGAGCACCGTTTTACAAAAAGGTAGGCTTGAAGGAATAGAACGGGTCTCGATTATCGTGAATGAAGACTGCTTTTATAGCTGTAGACGTGTTTGATTTCAACAAGCAGTTTCCAGCTATGATAATAATTTATTGTTCTATGAGTTTTAAAATTACATGATATAAACCCTCATTGGTAGGATATTAACTGATACCACGCTATTCTGTAGGTATTGTTTATTAATCTTTATTACTTAAACAATAACGTTTCACATGTCGTACACGCCAAAGTTATGTGATTTAGATTTAACTTCAATTAACATTATATCCTTAACATTTATTCGATGTGTCAGTGGTGGTCTTTGCGTTCATGGAGCTGGCTAGATTCTTCTATGCCAATATTTATCTGAAAATGAACGAAAGATGAACAGATTTCATTTTCGAAACTTCAAAAGGTTTGCATCCCTCAAACTTCGCCGTTCATTTACGTTACTACTTTTTGAACAAACAATCCTGAATGTTTCGATTCCTCCTTCGTGTACGGAAGCACAATATATAGACGTCGGTCCTTTCTTTCCTTTATATAAGGAAGACAAAAAAACAAACAATGGAGACATTTTCCGGTATGAGTGGGAAACGTACCTACGGTACCGTGACACTCAAATGGCTTCCTTTCTGAACCAATCAAAAAGCGTGCAGATCGATGCATCTCATCCTACGGTAACTCTCCCACTCATACGAAAAAGTCTCTATAGATCCCGTACACGACTAACACATATGAACCAACGTTTTCTGACCCTTACCGTGTGGGACGTTCCTGGTCAGCCTTACGGCCTTTGGTACACCTGAGCGTGGTGGGCCATCCCTCGTGAGTGTGGACCGCTCTCACTACATTGTTTTTCTACACGAGAAAAGTGCGAAGAGAATTTTCACGCAAGGAACACTTCTGTATAACATGTGGTGTAATCGTACCGTAATGTTGAGAATTCGTCCGTGTTGGAGATACTGAACTACGTACCTTTGTTTCTTGGCTTTGCTTCAGTAGGTTTCGATGTCGATCGAAAATGATGATAAGAAACTGGAGAATGTACGCTTTTATCGACGGAGGAACCTCCCAACAATCGTGATTGACAGCTGTCATGTCATGCCTCACAGCCAATCACTGCCGGACAACTATTACCAGGGGCAGGCGCGCGCAAAACCAAAGTTTGTTGAAGTCCTTCTCGCTACAAAAGGTTTAACTGCATATTTTTTTTAATTTTATTTAACTGCATGAAGTATAAAAATGGCGTATGTAAAGTTCTTATGTAATTTAAATCCACATTAATTTCGTCATACAAATTGTAAAACGAAAAGATTTCAACTCAAAAAGACAAGAAGTGCATTAATCGGTTGGTTTTCTTAACGTGACTTGGCCGGAGAGAAAGGTGTTGCCCTTAGGGTATAATGAAACAAACAGACACATCAATTAGTCATGCAGGAGACTCAAGCGAATCAAAGTTTCTCAGAAATGAAAATACAAATGCTGAAAAAATGTTATTTAATTCTCTAAATGTTTCCAGAAATGAGCTTAGCTTAAGATGACAAGGGATTGGCAATGTATCTAAATAATTGGATTATAATAATATTTTGTCATTGTCATTTTAATCACTACCATTAATTAATGTGTCTTGGCAACGGTCTTATCCTCTTTATAAATTAAGTTATTATTATTATATGAATAATATGAATTTCTTTGTTTTTTTGCGATGGTAACCGTTGATACCACTACTGAAATGAATTGAAATCGGAATTTACACAGAATTTAAACGGAATTTTACCGACAGAATTTACACAGAATTTCAGACACAGAATTTACACGGAATTTACACAGAATTTACACGGAATTTACACAGAATTTACACGGAATTTACACGGAATTTACACAGAATTTACATCATGCGCGCGCTCAGCTCTCTGATCACATCCTTAGTAAGAAAGTCCTTTCAAGCGAGTTCCAAAGTAGGGTTTTTAAATATCAAAACAATAACAAAGAAATTCTAATTCTCAATAACAAATAATACATTAGAGTGGATATAATTTGAATAAATAACAGACTAAAAAAAAACTAGCGCAACGAGTATTTTATTACAAGACAAGAAATAAGTGTTTACAGTTGGACGTCCAAGACGTACGTTGTCAGGCCCGGGGGGGGGGGGGGGGGGGGGGAGTGTACTTGGTCTGGGTTTTGATAAACGGGTGTCCCGCTGGAGTCCGTAATCCCTTACACTATCTAAGACAGCGACATCTTGAAAATTCATACCCTGTTCAAGACAGATCGATAAAAAGTGGACCCTATCTAAGACTCAAGGGAAACTCTATACCCTTTTTTAGACAGTTATTGACAACTTAGTGTCAAGTTAGTAGTAATCCTGTACAGTAAGGCACTTATTTTTCAAAAATCAAAATTTAATACCCTATCTAAGACTCAAAAAAGTGAAACATACGATCCTTGTCAGAATTACAGACCCTATTCAAGACAATTTAGGGTGAAATGTATACCCTATCTAAGACCAAAAGCTCAAAAACCATACCCTATCCAGCGGCACATACCCGTATACCAAATATATGGAAGTACCCCCCCCCCCCCCCCCCCCCCCCCCCCCCCCCCCCCCCCCCCCCAAACCCCCCCCCCCCCCCCCCCCCCCCCCCCCCCCCCCCCCCCCCCCCCCCCCCCCCCCCCCGGGTTGGTCAGGCAAACATTACGAAACATAAGACTCTTCTCTGTGAAGGGAAGCCACACTTAGTCGTTGAATCTTCGAGTTTCCACTGAAACATAGAGAAAACAATGTACGTTAAATTCGCAGCTTGGATGTGGTTGGGAGCGTTTTCTCTTCATCACTTTTGTCATGCTCGAGTCCAGCGGTGTTCTTCGGCGCGTGCTCGGATGAAACATCGAACCCTCGCCGAAGAGCACCGATGGACTCTCGAACATGCACTTTATCAAGAAGAGTTTAAACATATTCAGTATATAGCTAATTGCATAATCGTTGTCGGGTTGAAAATCATAAATCATAAAAGCTGAGACCGCAAGGATGGATGGGAAATCAGTTCATGACCTGCATTACAGGCAGATATATTCAATGTTCTCGTAGTTTTGAAAATATATGAGCTATTTAACTAAGATCCTACAAGTCTGGATAAAAATGTCAATGATTTGACGATGTTACTTGAGAGTTTTAATTTCCCAGAATTCCTTTTGGTCATAGCTTTCATGATTTTCGACCCGACAACGATTATGCAATTAGCTATATATATATTTAGTAGAAACCAACTAGCATACTATCACGAATCCTGCAATCTGATTGGCTAACGTACTCACTATCTTTTGAGTGATAGATAGTGAGTACCGAAAAAGCCAGCGTTTTGAACAAAAAAAACAAAGCAGAAAATCAATAAATATTGGTATAAATCGAAGGTAGTATGCTAGTTGGTTTCTACTAAAACAATTAGACTACTCGAGCTCGTTCTCCTTTCGAGTTGCTCTTTTCATATCTGGATCGTTCATTTTGGCACTGCTGTTCGATTTATGGGAGTTATGGTCACATGACCTCTTAGAGCAAGTCGCCTATTCTCACCTATCGTCTTTGAAGATTCTATAGTAGTGATCGACAAAGTCTGCACGTCCCAGGATGTCTACAAAATTCTCGTCGTGAGTAATGACGATCAGCTGGAAGTTTTTCTGGCCATGTCTTGTTCGTATTATGCTAATGAGTACAATAATAAGCAAGGCAATGCATGGTTAAAGCATTGGTGAAAGTGAGGATAAATGGATGGATAGATGAATGGATAGATGAATGGATGAATGGATGGATAAATGGATGGATAAATGGATGGATGAATGGATGGATGAATGGATGGATGAATGGATGGATAGATGAATGGATGAATGGATGAATGGATGGATGGATGGATGAATGGATGAATGGATAGATGAATGGATGAATGGATGGATGAATGGATGGATAGATGAATGGATGAATGGATGGATGAATGGATGGATAGATCAGAATGGATGAATGGATGGATGAATGGATGGATAGATGAATGGATGAATGGATGGATGAATAGATAGAGATAGATGAATGCATGGATGGATAGATGAATGGATGAATGGATGAATGGATGGATAGATGAATGGATGAATGGATGAATGGATGGATGAATGGATGGATAGATGAATGGATGAATGGATGGATGAATGGATGGATAGATGAATGGATGAATGGATGGATGAATGGATGGATAGATGAATGGATGAATGGATGAATGGATGGATGAATGGATGGATAGATGAATGGATGAATGGATGGATGAATAGATAGAGATAGATGAATGCATGGATGGATAGATGAATGGATGAATGGATGGATAAATGGATGGATAGATGAATGGATGAATGGATGAATGGATGGATGAATGGATGGATAGATGAATGGATGAATGGATGGATGAATAGATGAATAGATAGCATGGATGGATAGATGAATGGATGGATGGATGAATGGAGGATAGATGAATGGATGGATGGATGAATGGATGGATAGAGATGAATGGATGGATGGATGATGAATGGATGGATGAATGGATGGATAGATGTATGGATGAATGGATGGATGAATATATGGATGGATGGATGGATGGATGGATGGATGAATGGATGGATAGATGAATGATGATGGATGAATGGATGGATGAATAGATAGAGATAGATGAATGCATGGATGGATGGATGAATGGATGAATGGATGGATGAATGGATGGATAGATGTATGGATGAATGGATGGATGAATATATGGATGGATAGATGAATGCATGGATGGATAGATGAATGGATGGATGGATGAATGGATGGATAGATGAATGGATGAATGGATGAATGGATGGATGAATAGATAGAGATAGATGAATGCATGGATGGATGGATGAATGGATGAATGGATGGATGAATGGATGGATAGATGTATGGATGAATGGATGGATGAATATATGGATGGATGGATGGATGGATGGATGGATGAATAGATAGAGATAGATGAATGCATGGATGGATAGATGAATGGATGAATGGATGGATGAATAGATAGATGAATGCATGGATGGATAGATGAATGGATGGATGGATGGATGAATGGATGGATAGATGAATGGATGAATGGATGGATGAATAGATAGAGATAGATGAATGGATGGATGGATGGATGAATGGATGGATAGATGAATGGATGGATGGATAGATGAATGGATGGATGGATGAATAGATATAGATGAATGCATGGATGGATAGATGGATGGATGGATGGATGAATAGATAGAGATAGATGAATGCATGGATGGATGGATGAATGGATGAATGGATGAATGGATGGATGAATGGATGGATAGATGTATGGATGAATGGATGGATGAATATATGGATGGATGAATGGATGGATGGATGGATGAATGGATGGATAGATGAATGGATGAATGGATGGATGAATAGATAGAGATAGATGAATGCATGGATGGATAGATGAATGGATGGATGGATGGATGAATGGATGGATAGATGAATGGATGGATGGATAGATGAATGGATGGATGGATGAATAGATATAGATGAATGCATGGATGGATAGATGGATGGATGGATGGATAGATGAATGGATGGATGAATGCATAGATGGATAGATGAATGGATGGATGGATGAATGAATGGATGGATGGATAGATAGATGAATGGATGGATGGATGAATACTGAGATAGAGATAGATGAATGGATGGATGGATGCATGGGGCAGAATGCCTATTGTTTCATGGACATCGCTACTTAACCTAATTATCACCTACGGTCAGTTCACGAATATTCATGCATGAACTAGCAGATCTCTGATTGGTTCGTGTCGTTCACTCGAGGGAATAAGTGTGTCATTTTCATGCTGTCAATCAAGCATGGATAATCCTTTGGGAATAGATTCCTTCTACAAATCTGTCAATCAAAATCATACGACTCTTCAACGAACATACTTCGTAAATTCCGAATGATGCCCGAAACTGAAATCACAGCTGCGTCATCCCGAAAGTCTTTCTTCTTTTTCGTAATCTATTAGTCAGTTGTTATACTCAAACTACCGCGAATCACTTGTTATTTTAAAGCCCGGCAGCTGTAGCTGTAATACTTGATTAGCAAAAGCGCGAGATTTAAATCAAGAGACATAATTATAATAAACAACAGTCATTATTCTTGCTAACAACAGAGCGAACTAGCACGGGTGTCGTAAGCGACCATACTGATAAAGTGCCGTTACGGCTTGTTGTTTCAAAGCTGGCCTATTTTACTCGAATCAAACTACAAGTACCACATCTTGTTTCATAGCCAGTTAGTTGGGAATACTTGAACCAAACTAATAGAAAGACTTGTTGTTTCAAAGCCGGCTAGTTCTAATTGTGAAATCAAAAGCGCGAGATTTAAATCTAGAAACACAACTGACAGACTGAACGCAACACAAACAAACAACAGTCTTTATTATTGCTAACAACAGAGCGAACTAACGCGGGTTTATTTTAGTTGTGAATCCTAAGTATTACTCGAATCAAACTACAAGTACCACATCTTGTTTCATAGACAGTTAGTTAAATCAAACTACTAGAAAGACATGTTGTTTTTCTAAGGTCGGTTCGAATACTCAAATCACTGAGAAGCGCGAGAATTAAATCTAGAACACAACAAACGGCGTGGTCCTTATTCTTGCTAACAAAATAACAAACTAGCGGTTGCTAACAACAATGACCATAACAATAAAGACCGCTGTTCACACTTTATCAGTACGTTCGCTTACCACTCCGCTATTCGCTCTGTTGTTGGCAAGAATAATAAAGTTGAACTGTATTGCATATTGTTGTAATAAATACCGCTGTTCGTTGTGTTCTTTGATTTAAATCTCGCGCTTTTCATCATCAAGGACACTTCATTACAGTCGCTTACTGAACACCAGCACCGCTAGTTCGCGTCAGCTGTTATTAGCAATAGGCAAAGACCGCTAGTTTGTTCTGTTCGTAGTACGTTATTTGTAACACTCGAATCAAACTACCTGAAAAAAGCCGGTTTCTGGGTTCTGATACTTGAATCAAACTATAAAGTATGACTTGTTTCAAAGCCGGTTTTATTCGCGGATCAGTCAAACTAAACTAAACTACAATGGTCACTTGTTGTCTTGAAGCTACTTTTAATGGTTCGATTCAAACAACTACAACAATGACTTACAACACTGAGTTCACTTCATTGAACGTTAGAATAAACGCGGTCACTTCTTTATGTTTGCTTACAACACTAAGATGATTTTGTTGTTAGTAAAGACGGTTTGATTTGTTTCTTGATTTACCATGGTAACCAAGTTTTGCTCAGCAATCGATTATTGAGCGTATCTAATCGATCACAAAGACTTTTTTCCCAAGAGACCGAGGAGGCGGTGCTTAGATATGTGCGGGAAGTTTGATTTTGACTACTAATGAGCAAAGTTCACTAACAATTCTCATTATAAACATACTCAGTCGATTTCCAACAGATTCTTACAGAGCAATGTTAGTAACATTTCCAATTGTTGGTGAATATAGGGTTTCAGGAAGCAGTTTCCACTTACAACAGAAACATTTCGATTGAAGTTTCATGTTTAATAAGTGTTTAAACTCTGCTTGTTTCACTTCTACATACAAAACTCGACAGAATAATCCAATACTTTGAACATGATTTCCAACACTTATTTGCAACATGGAGTGTAACTGAAAATAAGCCAAGGTAGATAAACATCTCAACTGCCAGAAACTACTTACAACAGGTGGAATTAGCTTGAAGAATCCGAGAAAAAAGCATTTTGCGCGAGGCATTATGCGGAAATTAGCCATTTTCTTTGTAATTTTGAACACAAGATTCGAACTTGCCGCGCTTAGGCCTACGGCAAACGTCGAACTTACCATGAGCTTAATTCAGTCGAACCTATTAATTTTGAAATAGGCTCATGGCTAGTTCGACGTTTGCCGCAATTGAGGTCGACCCTATTCATTAGGTTCGAGTCCATCATAAGTTCGACAAGCCAAGTCAGATATTACGACTCTGGAGCGACTTTGCGGCAAACGCCGTTTTAAACACGCGCCGAACCACAGGCAGCCCAACCATTGCTTTTGAGGCTACTAAATAATTCAAAAAAAAAAAATTTATGGGCTTCCTGTGGTAGAGCGCGCGCGCGCGCAATACATGTTGGGTTCCCTGTGCTGAGTAATGTCCTATGTTGGGCTTCCTGTGCCTCCTGCGGGATGCGCCCGCAGCAAATGCGTATATTTACACAAGGTATGAAACTCGGTCACGTGACAAATACGTTTTTTGACCCTAATTTTGTCAATGTGATGTGAAAATTCAATTTTTCTCTTCGAATAACTAAACTTTACCGTATTCTCGAAACACTTTGTAAGTGTCAGTCGTCTAACTTCAACGTACGCTGAGAAACTAATTTTTGAAATTTTGAGCGTCATGGACCGATGTGCGGCGCAAGTAGATGGTGCACTTTTCCGTGAAGTAGTCGGATTTTACCTTCGAGAAGGCATCGACAAGCGCTCGGCAAATCTGAACGATGCTCTTTTTGGCAAGTTTTAACATGATATGTTCACTAAACATGAGTCAAAACATCTACAATATACTTTATTTGTTTTCTGTTTTGACCTCTGTAAAGTATTTGTTTTGTATTTTGATTTTTATCGATTAAAATCTTCAAAATTGACGCATTGTGTTTTATTAATGCTGAATAGTCTCAATATTTAGTACTGCACAACACATTTGCTATCAACTACTTGTACACAAAATGACAAACAAACGTATTTATTTCAACAATAAGTTTACTAGCTTTTTACACACTGTTTTGCCGTTACTTTCTGTGCAATTTATTTACTATATTGATCAGTAATATAATAGCATGGAAATAAGCTTAATAACAATGGATAAATATTATACACAATCGACAAGTTGTGAATCACTGATCATGACTGATTGAATAGCAAACATCGAAGTTGGAAGCGATTTTACTTACGTTCCGTTACGAAAAATACGCCGTTAAAATTACTGTTTCTCTCAGATGATAGTAAGACTTTAATATTTGCTAAATGTGTCGTGCTATTTCAATGACAATAACGAACAACTGTTAATATTTTAGTTCACGGCAGCTTCACGAGTCCATCGCCATTCATGTCTCCTTCGTCTTCGATGTTGAGTTTGTCTATCGTTTTTGCTTCAGATGGTTTATGCTGTGTTGGCGTTCCCTTGTGTCAGAAGAACTATAAGTAGCTTAAAGTACAAAATTATGTCAAACACTTTCTAGATGAGAGAGTCAGTAATGTTTAAACAGATAAAGTAAAATCAGTCAGTTGAGAGAGGTTCCTTGTTGAAGTGTATTTCGATCACTGACACTGCTACAGTCTACACACTTGTCAAATACTGAAATAGCTCAGTCATAATTTGTTGAGGAGTATTAAGCAGCCCTTCTGCCCTAGTATAGGCAAGTCCTTTCATTAGAGAACATTTAGAGCAATTACTACGTAAAAACCATGACAAAAAGTACTTTTAGTTCAGTTTATTTTCAACTGCAAAACCATCTCACGTGTCGAGCACAACACATCCAACGTTTCTCAACCATTCAAAATGAAAAAGGACTACTTTAAAACCGTCGAATTTCTTCTAGATTTACTTGAAGTTGACATGAATTGTGAACTTCTAAACTTACCATGAATAGGGAAAAGAATCCCAACGTTTACACCGAAAAAATCAGTCTTTCTTGATATGAACTTCTCTTCCACTCCCGCCATAATAACGACTTCACCCTGGGTACCCCCCCCACGGGCCTGTAGCGTACGACGACTTCGGCTATTCGGCTCACGGAAAAGTGCACCATCTACTTGCGCCGCACATCAGGCCATCACGTGACTGGAGTTTCATACCTTGTGTAAATATACGCATTTGCTGCGGGCGCATCCCGCAGGAGGCACACAGGAAGCCCAACATAGGACATTACTCAGCACAGGGAACCCAATATATAAATGCGCGCGCGCTCTACCACAGGAAGCCCATTTTTTTTAAAAAAAAATTTTTAATTATTTAGTAGCCTCAAAAGCAATGGTTGGGCTGCCTGTGCCGAACTAAATTCATAAATTATGTAAAATAGTAAATCAATCATGCAAATCGCATGACTTACACCAAAACCGTGAAAACAACGACTCCCCCACCTCCCAAATACTCATCTCCCCCCCCGGTGAGCATGCGCTATAGAAAGACAAATTCGAAAACAATCATTCTCGTACTCAGAGTCCCTCGGTCGTTCCCTCGACGAGGAGCTCTGGATAAGAGAATGGAAAACAATATTTCATTGTATGAAACTGTTAGAAGAACGGCTAATAACAGGGCTTGCAGCCGTATCGTTATCCTCCTACAAACACCACTGCGGTCTGCATTGCCATTCTTCGCTTCTTCTTTTGGAGTATGCACGTTTTAATTGCGGCCGAGCGCTGTATTATGCCATTGCATGGGTATGCAGTCAGGTGCGAAAAGACAAAACATGTGCGTGCTCCCGTGCATTTTAATGTGAAATTAGAATTAAAATTACAATGCGCGAGTGAATTAGATCGACATTGGTTCGACGTTTGCCGCCACGTCGGCCCTTAGTCGACCTTCCACCAAACCTATATTTAATAGGTTCGGCGCGACGTTAGTCCGACGTTTGCCCTAGGCCTTAGTCGGCGTCGGCGAAGCGTACTAATTGAGTTAACGCCTCAAAGTGTCCAGTCATTCTGCCCCATGGGATGAATGGATGGTATTGGATGAATGGATGGATGGATAAATGGATGGATGAATGAATGGATGGATGGATGGATAAATGGATGGTATTGGAATGAAGGAATGGATGAATGAATGGGTGGATAATATATGGATGAATGGCGGATAGATGGATAAATGGATAGATGAATGGATGGATGGATAGATGAATGGATGGATGGATGGATATGGATAGATGGATGGATGGATGGATGAATGGATGGATAAATGGATGATATTGGAATGAAGGAATGGATGAATGAATGGATGGATGAATAGATGGATGAATAGATGAATGGATGGATGGATGGATGAATGGATGGTATTGGATGAATGGATGGATGGATAAATGGATGGATGAATGAATGGATAAATGGATGGATGAATGAATGGATGGATGGATGGATAAATGGATGGTATTGGAATGAAGGAATGGATGAATGAATGGGTGGATAATATATGGATGAATGGCGGATAGATGGATAAATGGATAGATGAATGGATGGATGGATAGATGAATGGATGGATGGATGGATATGGATAGATGGATGGATGAATGGATGGATAAATGGATGATATTGGAATGAAGGAATGGATGAATGAATGGATGGATGGATATATGAATGAATAGATGGATGGATTGATGAAATTGACCATATGGATATCATTCTCGGTTGATGGCTACGATTTAAACAGCCTTCTCCACAGGCAGTCCACACCTAAAAGACGTACACATACCTTATTCGTACTAATTTCGCGAGGCTTTAAGTTCTATGTCTAAGTTCGCGATTTTATTAAAGCCTCGCGAATAAAAAGGCTCGCGGACTTTAAACACGCGAAATATTATACCCAGAGAAAAAAATACATATCGAAACCATTTAATCAACATGAACAATAAAACGACTTATTCAACAACATAATACTACCATTTGCAACTGAGCAACCGTATAGCGTAAACGTTTTGGTCTGTTTTAGCTACAAGTTTATAACGTCTAGTTAGTCTAGTTGACTGTCATCTCGGCTTGTTCCTCTTTGTATAGAAATAAGTTTGATTTTTTAGAAATAATAAATGTTGTTGACACCGCTTTCGCGAAATTTAATGCTCTTTTTTCATTTTCTCTTATCGAAATCGCGAAAATAAAGCCTCGCGAAATGCTGTCTTAACAAAATCGCGAAATTAAGTACGCGCGAAATTAAGTACGAATAAGGTATTCTCTTTATATTTTAAAACAATGACTTCAGAAAGTTGGGCTTCCTGTGTATTTACCTTGCAAGCTGACCGGCCAAGCTATAGATATTGTCCTCGTCCAGGTTCGTCGTAGGTTCATCCAGAGTAAAGATTCCACAGTTCAAACAGAATGTTTCGGCCAGTGCCAGCCTGATGATGAGGGATGCCAGGACCTACCAACCAACAATCAATGTGAAAAGAACAAATCAATTGCTGGTTTGCAATTAATCTCTAAGAGATTTAAACTACAACGACGCAGAGGTCGTCGTGCGTGTGGTGCAAACAAGAGAAGCTAACGAGGAATGCTTTGTTTTCGCGCACCATCATGGCCGCCATGACGTCACGTGCAACCCTGCCTGTCTTTTTTCTCTCACTTATTTCTTCCATCCATCCATTCCTTTCTTCTTCGTGCCTTTCTCCTTGTTTCTCTCCCATCTGTTCTCATTTTGTTCCTCAATCCCTCCCTTCCTTTTCTTCCTGCCTTTCTCCTCTCCCATTTCCCTTCATTCCTATCTACAAAGAACTTTCGATACCTTTTGTCCTGCGCTACAACGTCCCCTCATGTCCAGCGCGGTGTCGCCTTTAATCATCACGACCTGATATACAATGGAGGAAAACATATTGTTCAGCTTGGGTCTTAAAACAATCATACAGTGCAGTGAAACCCCGTTAATACGGACAGTAAAGGGACATGCAAAAGTGTCCGTATGATCCGGGTGTCCGTATTAAGCGGGCTTTCATATATACACAGCTATTTCAAAAAAGGTTGGTGAAGGTTTTGTTCCATGTTGCATCTTGCATCTCGCATACCAAGTCCGAAATGCACTATGGGCGATGTGAATGGAGTCAGCGAAAGGTCACAACAATATGGACTGTGGGAATTTTCCCAAACTTTGATTTCGCAATATGGAGCCGGCATATTTTCTTCTGTATGTGCATGCTGACATTATTTATATATGATCCACAATACATTTCGGGCTTGGTATGCAACATGCAACAAAACATTCACCAACCTTTTTGAAATAGCTGTATATACACCTATTCCAAAAATCGTTGTCCGGGCCGAAAGCAACAAGCAACAAGCTGACGACCGCAAAGGACTTTCGGGGAATCTCCTAATTAATTTATTTATCCGTGGTATTTGAGAAGTTATCCCTACGAGCGTTGAATAGCAATCATTTGGAACTATTCGGACATTTGAAAATGCATGTTGTCAAAATGTCTACGGATGAATAAATGAATAAAGAGAAAGTCCCAAAGTCCTTTGCGGTCGTCAGCTTGTTGCTTGTTGCTTTCGGACCGGACAACGATTTTTGGAATAGGTGTATATCGGCTTTGCCTCGGGAAACATTGAAACTCTCGGGAAAACAAGACTGTTTCCCTCGGGATCAGGCATTAAGTGTATAATAGAACAGCTGTGTACATTGTGTCATAGTATACTTACTCTGTAGTTGTACGTTCTTCGTGCCTTACTTGCTCCACTACCTTCTTCTTCGTCTGATCGAATCTCGATAGTGTCAATATCTATAGAGATAAACAGACCTTAATTAGAGACTGTGAAGACGATGAAGATGAAAATATGATGATTATGATGATAACACAGACGATGGTCATAAGACATACGTCGATGATAGGTACTGATGATGATGATGATGATGATGATGGTGGTGTGGCGATATTGATGATGATGATGGTAGTGGCGATATTGATGATGATGATGATGGTGGTGGTGATATTCATGAATGATGGTGGTGGTGATGATGATGGTGGTGATGGTCATAAGACATAAGTCGATGATAGGTACTGATGATGATTATGATGATGATGGTGATAATACATACGGGTCGATGATAGGTACTTATGATCATGATGAAATGAGTGGCGATATTGATGATGATGATGATGGTGATGATGATGGTCATAATACATACGTCGATGATAGGTACTGATGATGATGATGATGATAGTGGCATACTAGTTTTCCATACCGTTGCCTTTGTACGTATTGTTCCAGTATTCCTTGACAATCTTGTTGATCTCAGACATCTTTAGACTATGAAACTTCATGATTGCTCTATAAATAACGAACCATCGAAAATCAGGTGTAGTTTTTCACAGAAAAAAAGGTAAGAAAGGAGCCTAGGCTGTGGATTTACAGAAAAATATTGAGAGACTTGTCTGACTGCTTTCAAAGGTGCATTAGAGTCATTTTCGTATGAGTGGGAAGTAGTTACGGTACGGTTCGTGCAGTGCGGTGACTGTGCCGTGTATAGAGTCGTTTTCGTATGAGTGGGAAGTAGTTACGGTACGGTTCGTGCCGTGACCGTATCGCGCCATCATCGTGCGGTATCCAAGCATTGTGATTGGTTGAGCGATGATTTTGCGCGCTGACTGGTTGACTTACAATCTTCGATTCCGTAGAATTGAATGACCCCATGGGTTATGCGGCCAAGCACGGGTACTACGCGGATGGTCCTACCGGCGACCCCAGTGGGTCCTTAACGGGTATTGAAAAGTAATAAACAGGGTAATACTAAACACAATCATATTTGTCCCCTGCTAGAGGCTTGGTGATTACGTCTGTTAACTATCAGGACTGACCTGTCTAAAGCTTTGTAGTATTTGTCTAGATCCACACTTGCCATCTGTGTAGTCTAATGTACAAATACAGAAAGAAATCGTTTGTTCATTCTCGCGAAATTCCATATTTGGCATCGGTTCATTCCTTATTTGGAAATACAATTCCATATATGGTATACGACCATTCCTTATTTGGAACCGAAAGTCCATATTCACGGTGGTCAAAAAAGTACGCGAAATCGACAACGTTTGTATAACTTCTACAGTTTTAATCCAATCAAAATAAAACTTGGCAACGTGACAGCATAAGTCAAGGCAACAAACTTGTTCTTTTTTGTTTTTTGATTTTTATGATTTTTGGCGGGAAAATGACGTCCAGAACATGTCAACGAATTTTGAAATTCAAAACTACACTAAATTAATCATTGCATTTGAAAGAACATGTAAAATTAGAGAAATAGCTGTAATAATATCTCAGATATCATTATTCAACCCAAAGATATGAATTTTTGAAATTTGAAAATCCGCCATTTTGTTACTAAAAATAGCACAAAATGGCGGAAATTTCAAATTTCAAAAATTCATATCTTTGGATTGAATAACGATATCTGAGATATTATTTCAGTTATTTATTTAATTTTACATGTTCTTTCAAATGCAATGATTAATTTAGTGTAGTTTTGAATTTCAAAATTCGTTGGCATGTTCTGGACGTCATTTTCCCGCCAAAAATCATAAAAATCAAAAAACAAAAAAGAACAAGTTGTTGCCTTGACATATGCTGTCACGTTGCCAAGTTTTATTTTGATTGGATTAAAACTGTAGAAGTTATACAAACGTTTTCGATTTCGCGTACTTTTTTGACCACCGTGATTTGGCATCGGTTTATTCCTTATTTAGAAATACAACTCAATATATGGTATAAGACCATTCCTTATTTGGAAACAAAAGTCCATATTTGGAATCGGTTCATTCCTTATTTGGAAATACAATTCCATATATGGTATGCGACCATTCCTTATTTGGAACCTAAAGTCCACAATTGCAATCGGTTCATTGCTTATTTGGAAATACAATTCCATATATGGTATACAACCATTCCTTATTTGGAACCGAAAGTCCATATTTGGCATCGGTTTATTCCTTATTTAGAAATACAATTCAATATATGGTTAAGATCATTCCTTATTTGGAAACAAAAGTCCATATTTGGAATCGGTTCATTCCTTATTTGGAAATATAATTCCATATAAGGTATGCGACCATTCCTTATTTGGAACCCAAAGTCCCTAAAGTCCATATTTGGAATCAGTCCATTCTTATTTGGAAATACAATACCATATATGGTATGTGACCATTCCTTATTTGGAACCTGAAGTCCATATTTGGAATCGGTTCATTCCTTATTTGGAAATACAATTCCATATATGTATGTGACCATTCCTTATTTGGAACAGAAAGTCCATATTTGGTATTTTTACCTTCATCTCGATAACTTTATCACGGTGTTTCTCCTCGGCATTTCTGTACATGTCACTACGAAGTTCAGTCTGAAATCGCCGTATTTCGTCCTCGTATCCTTTCTGTCTTCCTTCGAGTTGAGCTTTCTATGGAACACAGGGTGTAACCTCTAGTAAGCAAGTGGGCAGACAGACTAAGAGGTCGCTTAAAAAAGGTTATGCCAGGGATTATAGTTCAACAATAGACCTCTTTAGCTTCGTATGTAAATTGCCCATTTCAAACCATGTGATGTCAACATGCTGTTATCTGGAGAATTAGTCCTTTCAATATGAACGAATAAATTTCAGAAATACAAAGGAACAATTCTCCAGAGAATATCATGTTTACATCACAAAGTCTATTGACTGTAGATAGAGATTTTGATGTATTCTTTTATTTTATTTATTTATTTATTAATAATTTATACAATTGATAATTTATTTATTTATTTACTTACTTACATAATTACTTACTTATTCATTTATTCAATTGTTTATTTACTTACATACTTCCATATTTATTTATTATTTGTTTGTTTATTATTTATTTCCTTACTTACATACTTATTTATTATTTGTTTACTTACATACTTACTTACTTACTTATTACTTGTTTATTTACTTATTTGTTTGTTTGTGTATTTATTTATTTAGGCAAATAAGAATTTGATAGAAGAAGAAGAAGAACTTTATTTGCACTCTTTTTTTATAATTGTAAACTTTTCATGGATGAAAAGCTATGTGGTCACTTGGATCTACACGGGACCCTACCATGCCCACTCAACTCCCTTTCTCCCATCAGTACTGTTACATAGAGAGATTTACAGGGGACCCTACCATGCCCACTCAACTCCCTTTCTCCCATCAGTACTGTTACATAGAGAGATCTACAGGGGACCCTACCATGCCCACTCAACTCCCTTTCTCCCATCAGTACTGTTACATAGAGAGATCTACAGGGGACCCTACCATGCACACACAACTCCCTTTCTCCCATCAGTACTGTTACATAGAGAGATCTACAGGGAACCCTACCATGCCCACACAACTCCCTTTCTCCCATCAGTACTGTTACATAGAGAGATCTACAGGGGACCCTACCATGCCCACACAACTCCCTTTCTCCCATCAGTACTGTTACATAGAGAGATCTACAGGGGACCCTACCATGCACACACAACTCCCTTTCTCCCATCAGTACTGTTACATAGAGAGATCTACAGGGGACCCTACCATGCCCACACAACTCCCTTTCTCCCATCAGTACTGTTACATAGAGAGATCTACAGGGGACCCTACCATGCCCACACAACTCCCTTTCTCCCATCAGTACTGTTACATAGAGAGATCTACAGGGGACCCTACCATGCACACACAACTCCCTTTCTCCCATCAGTACTGTTACATAGAGAGATCTACAGGGAACCCTACCATGCCCACACAACTCCCTTTCTCCCATCAGTACTGTTACATAGAGAGATCTACAGGGGACCCTGCCATGCACACACAACTCCCTTTCTCCCATCAGTACTGTTACATAGAGAGATCTACAGGGAACCCTACCATGCCCACACAACTCCCTTTCTCCCATCAGTACTGTTACATAGAGAGATCTACAGGGAACCCTACCATGCCCACACAACTCCCTTTCTCCCATCAGTACTGTTACATAGAGAGATCTACAGGTGACCCTACCATGCCCACACAACTCCCTTTCTCCCATCAGTACTGTTACACAGAGAGATCTACAGGGGACCCTAGTACTTACTGTTACATAGAGAGATCTACAGGGAACCCTACCATGCCCACTCAACTCCCTTTCTCCCATCAGTACTGTTACATAGAGAGATCTACAGGGGACCCTACCATGCCCACACAACTCCCTTTCTCCCATCAGTACTGTTACATAGAGAGATCTACAGGGGACCCTACCATGCCCACACAACTCCCTTTCTCCCATCAGTACTGTTTCATAGAGAGATCTACAGGTGACCCTACCATGCCCACACAACTCCCTTTCTCCCATCAGTACTGTTACATAGAGAGATCTACAGGGGACCCTACCATGCACACACAACTCCCTTTCTCCCATCAGTACTGTTACATAGAGAGATCTACAGGGAACCCTACCATGCCCACACAACTCCCTTTCTCCCATCAGTACTGTTACATAGAGAGATCTACAGGGAACCCTACCATGCCCACACAACTCCCTTTCTCCCATCAGTACTGTTACATAGAGAGATCTACAGGTGACCCTACCATGCCCACACAACTCCCTTTCTCCCATCAGTACTGTTACATAGAGAGATCTACACGGGACCCTACCATGCCCACTCAACTCCCTTTCTCCCATCAGTACTGTTACATAGAGAGATCTACAGGGGACCCTACCATGCACACACAACTCCCTTTCTCCCATCAGTACTGTTACACAGAGAGATCTACAGGGGACCCTAGTACTTACTGTTACATAGAGAGATCTACAGGGAACCCTACCATGCCCACTCAACTCCCTTTCTCCCATCAGTACTGTTACATAGAGAGATCTACAGGGGACCCTACCATGCCCACACAACTCCCTTTCTCCCATCAGTACTGTTTCATAGAGAGATCTACAGGGGACCCTACCATGCCCACTCAACTCCCTTTCTCCCATCAGTACTGTTACATAGAGAGAGCTACAGGGGACCCTACCATGCACACACAACTCCCTTTCTCCCATCAGAACTGTTACATAGAGAGATCTACAGGGAACCCTACCATGCACACACAACTCCCTTTCTCCCATCAGTACTGTTACATAGAGAGATCTACAGGGGACCCTACCATGCCCACTCAACTCCCTTTCTCCCATCAGTACTGTTACATAGAGAGATCTACAGGGGACCCTACCATGCACACACAACTCCCTTTCTCCCATCAGTACTGTTACATTATTACATCGAAAGATTACAATGTACCTCTTTACGCATATCGTGAGACTGACGTTGAAGCTTCGATCTTTCGCTGCATAAACAAACGATGCAATTATGAGTGACAACTAGAACATACAATCTGATGTCTGATGTGCACTGTGGTGATGATTAAGACGACGATAATGATGATCACATCATTATGAACTCTTCTTCAGAGATTTGTGAGCCTGCGATGTACTTCAGCGGCAACGTAATGAAAGTTTACAGTCGAGTGAGTGAGTGATCCCAAAATTGTCCCAATGTCATCCCTATAACTCGTGGATTACCACCCCCTCCCCCAAAGTTGTGAGCCTGCGATGCACTTCAGCGGCAACATAATGAAAGTTTTCCACAAGTTAAAACGACTCTAACTACCTGTAAAGACTCCGTTGATCTCCATGTCGGCGTAAGTTTACTTCAACAGACTGAACCTTACTTGCTACGTTCTGGATGTCTTTCTGAGTACTCTTTAACTTCAGGTTGTCATCGAGATCTCTCGCTCTGATCTGAAACCAAATCAAACGTCAACTGAATCATCAGTCATTTGTATGACCTTGAGCCAAATACGCCCCCGTCCAACCCAATAACTCGTGGATTTGCTTCAATTACAATCTACGAGTTAACTCTCACCTCTTGCTTTGAAATATCATCTTTTAACGAGTCTATATTAGACGATAGAGTTTCTTTCTTCTGAAATATTTGAACTTCGCGGTTCTCGAGATTGTTTAGCCTTTCTTCGTTGTCTTGTAAGGCAGCTTCATTGCCTTGACTTATATACCTGGAAATAAATAGATATCGTAGTAATTAAAAACCGGGAACCCTGTGGAACAAATCTTCGTGAGAGCTTGGACACTAATACTTGTTACGGTGAACGTCAGAATTCCTCATTCATCAACCCTTGCGGGTTGGCATTAGATCCACCTCGAACTGATAGAACAATAGAACGATGCAGTAACACAAAAGACTCCAAGTTATTCAATAGAACGAATCTAACAAAGAATACAATAGGTTTGCTATTGAATTACATCAACTGTGTCGGTACACGAAGTGAGATCCTGGCGGGATGCTATGAACAATGACGTCATAACCCCTCAGGACTGGTGACGAGTGTGTTATTATTATCATTATCTACTACTCACTTCTTTATCTCACTGATTTTATCACGTAATTTGTCTCCATTTGTTCGTATCTCAGTCAACTGAAAGCAAGAAGTCAGAAAGAGTATATTTATTATTATAACCCATCGATAAATTTTCGCGCGCGCCCATTGGTTAAAACGGGTCACGTGGTACAATTTCACTGGAAGGATGTCAGGTAATATCCCCCAGTTTTGAGATGATATCTCCCACTTGAGAAAAATGGAATTAATTTTATCTTAATTATAATGGCAGAACAACAGTCCCGTTTTGGTGAGGACCTGGACATAAAGGTTTTGGTAGATAATGCAGTCCGAAAAACACGAAAAAGTCTACAAAATATGAATCGAATGTGGTTTTTCCGAGCTGAGTGTTTTATTTACAGAAGACGTACATAGCTTCACTTCTCGGCAAACTGTTTATTTTTCGGACCATCTCTCAGCCGCGGACATTATCAGCCGATATACCAGTAAGCCAGAAAGGGGTTTATTTACTAACTAACACATCAACAATGAGTTCATTGTGCTGTCAACTTTACCTTTTTTCTGTTTTCTTCCTCCATTGCCTCTTTTTCTGATACGATCTGGTTCTTCTTGCTCTCTTGTTCTTCAAGCATCGCCTTGAGAAAGTAAACAGTTACGATTTCATTGAATACCTGTGCTAGACATACATATTTATATTATAAAAAAACAATTAATTCCATTTTACTGTATTTAACTGGTACTGTTTAACATCCGTAACCCCTTCAGTCGAAACTGTTCTCCCAGACGGTGCGCCCTTTTACCCCCTCCCTCCATCATTGCTCCGATACACAGAAGACGTCAAAATGTGGTGAGCACAAAAAAGTACGCCACGAGACGAAGTGGAGCTAGTGGTGTGACCGTTGTTCTCACCACATTTTGACGTCTTCTGTGCTTCAATATTTTGTGACGTCATCTGTATGTCTGTGCTCTGAGTTTTACACATGGCTCTGGACCAATCAGAGAGCGTGTGATATAATAATTATTACATAAATAGTATTATGTATTGCAGGCGAAGAGCCACCTAGAGGAGAACTATAATAACGCCGTTGTCGTCGTCATCACCATCACCACCACCATCACTATCATCATCGTCATCATCGTCATCATCACCATCTCATCATCATCATCATCATTATTATTATCATTATATTATTTAATATTAACCATATATCCACATCAGTATCATATTATTATGATTAAACCTACCTGGATGGGACGAGCTTGTGCCTCGGCATCCTAAAGAAACAATCGATCCATCGATTAGTCAACGATGTTGCTCTGGGCAATGCTACATGCGTCTCGCCTCGCAATACTGATCTACAAGTGTTCATTGCACCTAAGTATCTCACACTTGGCAACACTTGCAAAACAATTCCTTGTAGCGTTGCTGCAATCGTTGCGAGAAAGTAGAAATGAATTTTGCTGCGTACAATCTTTTTTTGTAACTTGCAAAAAAAACTTGTACAAAACTTGCTTCGATGAAAATGTTGCATGTTGCAACGTGGCAATACAGTTTCGAAAAAAACCCTAATATAGTGGAACTCGGTTAAAACGGACACCATCGGGACGAGACGCAGTTTCTATATTAACCGGGTGTCCGTATAAACCGGGTCGGTCAATAGTCCAGTTCCGAGTTCCTTTTATCTCTGTTTCAAAACGAGTCTACGTCCGAAACCTTTCTTATGCAAATCTGTTTTCCTTTTTCATGTAAATAAAACTAATTTTCATATGAAAGCTTTCGCACGTAGACTCGTTTTGAAACAGAGATAAAAGGAACTCGGAACTGGACTATTTACATCACTTATATTTTTAGCAGAAACAATGACTGCATGCCACTGGTGATCTGTTTATTTTTAGTGGAGAAATTCTGAATGCATGTAATTAGCGATCAGTTTACAAGTTAAACGTGAGAAAGCACGGAACGTGCGTAATTTTAATTAAAAAGCGATCAATTTACACATTGTCGTTGTTTTGGGAAAATAAAGTGTCCGTATTAACCGGGTAGACTTTGTATGAAAATGGGCATATTGGGGCAGGAAAAAGTGTCCGGTGTCCGTATTAAACAGGTATATTTCATAGGCATTTGAATGAGTTTCGGCCGGGACAGAACAACATGTCCGTAATAACCGGGTGTCCGTAATAACCGGGTGTCCGTAATAACCGGGTGTCTGTATTAACCGGGTGTCCGTATTAATCGGGTGTCCGTAATAACCGGGTGTCCGTATTAACCGGGTGTCCGTATTAACCGGGTGTCCGTATTAACCGGGTGTCCGTATTAACCGGGTGTCCGTAATAACCGGGTGTCCGTATTAACCGGGTGTCCGTATTAACCGGGTGTCCGTATTAACCGGGTGTCCGTATTAACCGGGTGTCCGTATTAACCGGGTGTCCGTATTAACCGGGTGTCCGTATTAACCGGGTGTCCGTATTAACCGGGTGTCCGTATTAACCGGGTGTCCGTATTAACCGGGTGTCCGTATTAACCGGGTGTCCGTATTAACCGGGTGTCCGTATTAACCGGGTGTCCGTATTAACCGGGTGTCCGTATTAACCGGGTGTCCGTATTAACCGGGTGTCCGTATTAACCGGGTGTCCGTATTAACCGGGTGTCCGTATTAACCGGGTGTCCGTATTAACCGGGTGTCCGTATTAACCGGGTGTCCGTATTAACCGGGTGTCCGTATTAACCGGGTGTCCGTATTAACCGGGTGTCCGTAAGGCCGGGTTCCACTGTAGGTAAAAAGTTAAGATTTCATTGACAAGTCACAACTTTATTAAAAACATCTCATAAATAGGGAGCAGCCGACTCTGCCCCCACCTAAATCTGCCCCTGTCTTGGCGCAGTTTGGAGCAGCTGGTTAAATGCCCTGGTTGTCAGCTTGGTTTGAAGCCAGTTAGTGCAACACTGGCTTTACCTGATTGATAGCAAGTATCAAACATTGGATTACTGTTGGTACCTTGATTTCTCGTTCTAGAGCATCGTTTTTGGCAGTCAGTTCTGCTTTCTGTCCTTCCAAGTGTGTTCGCCTCTGTAGGCGTTCAGTCAGTTGGAGCTGTGAATATAGACGGTTATAATGAACAATAACAACAACAACAACAATGAAGAATACAACAGAACAAAAAAAAAGTAGGATTTATGACCATGATGACAATGGTGATGATGATGATGGTGACAATGGTGATGGTGGTGATGATGATGATGATGACAATGGTGATGATGGTGATGGTGATGGTGGTGATGATGACAATGGTGATGATGGTGATGGTGATGATGATGACAATGGTGATGATGAAATGACCATTCATGGTGATGATGATGGTGATGATAATGATGATGGTGATGATAATGATAATGATAATGATGATGATGATGATGATGATGATGATGATGACATTAGTATTGGCAACTGCTCACCTTTTGGGATTTCAACTCGTGCATATTCGATTCAAGTGTCGAGATCTGTCTCTGTAACTGTGTCAAAGCTCGTCTTCGTCGATCAATGTGACGATCAAGGGTCTCCCTACAGCATCCAAACGCAACAAATAAGGCATTGGAATTTTATTTATTTATTTATTGAATTTAATTTAATTAAAAAAAAATCAAAATAAAATAAAATAAGGCAATGCAATTATACTTGGCTATAAACATCCATGTTGAATGGCCCGTGTGACTTCTATCGCGTGACCTCTATCGGTAACCCTGTGTCTTATGCCCATGTCACACCCCTTGGTCACACGTATTATGTCGCACAATGTCGTGTGCTCTACTTTGCCCGGTATCGTACGTCCAAGTTCTTGGGTCCTGGCTAAATGTATCATACCATACTTTATGTCCCTCGTCTTGTGTCGTACTATTAAACCACATATGTCGCATGTCGTATACCACATTATGTCGTATGTCGTATGTCGTGGTATGTCGTATGTATTACTATTAATTTTAGTTAGGGCCCCACTGAAAATCCCGTTAAGTGATGTGGGCTCCCTCGGCTCTTTAAATATATTGTTGACGATGATGATGATGATGATGATGATGATGATTATGTCGTTTCTTTTGTTTGATGTCAAGTGTAATCCTAGGTTGTATGTCACTATGGTAGACTTTGTCCAATGTCGCATTGCTTATCTTCGCATGTCACACGTCAAACTCAATAGTTGTATGCCAATCAATTAAATACAGTCATTTGCAAAAATTGTGGCCGCTACGAAATATCAATATATCAATATATCAGGTGCATTATGGGTAATTAAATAATCGAAAATTCCCCTTAAAGCGGTTTGACGCCAGCAAAGTTGTAGAAAAATTTAGTATAATGTTTATTTTAGTCATACGTTTGTTGTTTGTAAATTTTGCTTCATTTAATAAGTTAGGAATCGCAAAATAGTATTATTTAATAACCCATAATGCACCCGATATATTGATATATCGTGGCGGCCAGAATTTTTGCAAATGACTGTATACGTACGATCGATCTTGTCTGTCTGTGATTTCATTGGTTACCGCCTGCATCGTGCGACCAGGAGCTGTAAGAATGACAAAACATAAACTATAATAAGACTTTCTTCATACTTATCATCCTTGGAAACCAAGGGAGAGGGGGACAGTAGCACCTGGGGCTACTCAGTGGGACTGAGGGAGAGGGGGACAGTAGTACCTGGGACTACTCAGTGGGACTGATGGAGAGGGGGACAGTAGTACCTGGGACTACTCAGTGGGACTGAGGGAGAGGGGGACAGTAGTACCTGGGACTACTCAGTGGGACTGAGGGAGAGGGGGACAGTAGCACCTGGGGCTACTCAGTGGGACTGAGGGAGAGGGGGACAGTAGCACCTGGGGCTACTCAGTGGGACTGAGGGAGAGGGGGACAGTAGTACCTGAGGCTACTCAGTGGGACTGAGGGAGAGGGGGACAGTAGTACCTGGGACTACTCAGTGGGACTGAGGGAGAGGGGGACAGTAGCACCTGGGGCTACTCAGTGGGACTGAGGGAGAGGGGGACAGTAGCACCTGGGCTACTCAGTGGGACTGAGGGAGAGGGGGACAGTAGCACCTGGGGCTACTCAGTGGGACTGAGGGAGAGGGGGACAGTAGCACCTGGGGCTACTCAATGGGGTTGATGGGGAGGGGGACAGTAGTAGTACCTGGGGCTACTCAGTGGGACTGATGGAGAGGGGGACAGTAGTACCTGGGACTACTCAGTGGGACTGATGGAGAGGGGAACAGTAGCACCTGGGGCTACTCAGTGGGACTGATGGGGAGGGGGACAGTAGTACCTGGGTTTCCAAGTGGGACTGAGGGAGAGGGGGACAGTAGCACCTGGGGCTACTCAATGGGGCTGATGGGGAGGGGGACAGTAGTACCTGGGGCTACTCAATGGGACTGAGGGAGAGGGGGACAGTAGTACCTGGGGCTACTCAATGGGATTGAGGGAGAGGGGGACAGTAGTACCTGTCTTCCCTGAAAACACAACTCTTTGAAACACCCGCGAAAGTATCTATTTTCACAACTTGTAAATGGCGCACACTAGTGAAATGTCGAGTTAAACATATTCTTATCCATCGTGACCTTGTTTTAATCTCTAAACAGTCAACTAGACAGACCAACACCTTGCACTGACAGACAATGCTGCTGCTGCTTTTATTATACATGCCACCTCTCTAAGGCAGACACCTCTCTAAGGTGGACACATCTCTAAGGCGGACACATCTCTAAGGCGGACACCTCTCTAAGGCGGACACCTCTCTAAGGCGGACACCTCTCTAAGGCGGACACCTCTCTAAGGCGGACACATCTCTAAGGCAGACACCTCTCTAAGGTGGACACATCTCTAAGGCGGACACCTCTCTAAGGCGGACACCTCTCTAAGATGGACACCTCTCTAAGATGGACACCTCTCTAAGGCGGACACCTCTCTAAGGCAAACACCTTTCTAAGATGGACACCTCTCTAAGGCAGACACCTCTCTAAGGCGGACACCTCTCTAAGATGGACACCTCTTTAAGGGGGACACCTTTCTAAGGCGGACACCTTTCTAAGGCGGACACCTCTCTAAGATGGATACCTCTCTAAGGCGGACACCTTTCTAAGATGGACACCTCTCTAAGGCGGACACCTCTCTAAGGTGGACACATCTCTAAGATGGATACCTCTCTAAGGCGGACACCTTTCTAAGGCGGACACCTTTCTAAGATGGACACCTCTCTAAGGCGGACACCTCTCTAAGATGGACACCTCTTTAAGGGGGACACCTCTCTAAGGCGGACACCTTTCTAAGGCGGACACCTCTCTAAGATGGATACCTCTCTAAGGCGGACACCTTTCTAAGGCGGACACCTTTCTAAGATGGACACCTCTCTAAGGCGGACACCTCTCTAAGGCAGACACCTCTCTAAGATGGATACCTCTCTAAGGCGGACACCTTTCTAAGGTGGACACCTCTCTAAGATGGACACCTCTCTAAGGCGGACACCTCTCTAAGATGGACACCTCTTTAAGGGGGACACCTCTCTAAGGCGGACACTTCTCTAAGGGGGACAGCTCTCTAAGACGGGCAATTTGATCAATGCTGCACTGTTTTATTATAAACTCCCCCTTTATATAAGGCGGACATTTCTTTAGACGGACACCTCTATAAGGTGGACACCTCTCTAAGACAATCAATGTTGGTCAATGCTGCACTGTTTTATTATAAACTCCCCCTTTATATAAGGCGGACATTTCTTTAAGATGGACACATCTCTAAGGCAGACACATCTCTAAGGCAGACACATCTCTAAGGCAGACACATCTCTAAGGCAGACACATCTCTAAGGCAGAAACCTCTCTAAGGCGGGCACATCTCTAAGACGGACACCTCTCTAAGATGCACACCTCTCTAAGACAATCAATGTCGGTCAATGCTACACTGTCTTGTATTTGTAAATGTAATTGTGTCTTAATTAAGTGTCCCCGATTAGTGTACCACTTGTGGTACGCTAGAGGTCTTGACACATTAATAAAGTTTATGTATGTATGTACATGTATGTCTCGAGGGGGCCCGGTTTAGAGAGAGTTAACTCTATCAATGCTTACCGATCCCATGTAGCTTGGACTGAAGAAGTGAGATATTCTTGTCCAGATCTTTGAACCCTTTTTTCATGTTTTCAGCTTCACGTATGTCGGGTTCCATCTGCCTGACATTGTACTCCTCGCTCTCTGTCATACTATACACATCTTCAAGCTACAACACGACATAAAACTGTTTTACCACCTATTGTATTAGAGACGTTTTTGTATGAGTGGGAAACCTACGGCATGGAGTTACGGTCACGGTACTGAATGAGGGTTTATCATGTAATTTCAAAACTCATAGGACAAAAATATGATTACCATAGCTGGAAAGAGCTCGTTGAAATTAGTAAAAATGTGAAGTTTGGAAAAGATCGCTTCACAAATTACGAAGATATGAATTTTCAAAAATCGAAATTTTGTTTGAAAACCTTTGTTGGAGGCAAGAGTTGCCTACCAACGTACATTGTATTCAACCAATCACAGCGCGCAAAATCATTGCTCGACCAATCAGAATGCTTGGATACCGCACGATGATGGCGTGATACGGTCACGCACGGCACAAACCGCACCGTAACTACTTCCCACTCATACGAAAACGACTAAAATGTTTTTCCTCGCATGGTTTGACTTCCGGTTGGATCAAATGAGAGAGAAGTTACCTCAATGATGTCTGCCTCTGTTTTCTCTATCTCTGATGAGATGTCAGTAATTCTGGATGTCGTTTCTTGAATCTCCGTTGCCTCGAGTTTCTCAAGCTGATGACAATAGGAACATTATTGAACACAACATTGCCACCACTAACATCTTGATCATCATCATTAATCATCATCATTCGTCATCATCATTTATCATCATCATTCATCATCATCATTCATCATCATCATTCATCATCATCATTCATCATCATCATTCATCATCATCATTCATCATCATCCATCATCATTCATCATTATCATCCATCATCATTCATCATCATCATTTATTATCATTACCATCGTCATTGTCATACCATCATCATCATTCATTATCACCATCGTTATCATTCATCACCATCATCACAATTCATGGCATCACATAAACCATCATCATCATCACTCAGATCACTGTAATGCCTTACCATCATAAGGATTATTATACACTACAACCCTATCATCATGACATCACACAACCATCACCATCATCAAGAAAGCCTGACACAATATCCATGTCACTGCCCAAGGCTTAATGTTTGTGGATCTCTAAAGTCACTGTCATGAATACCCCTTTCACATACATTTTTGAAAGGGGTAGTCTCTAGTGCCGACAGTATCAATATAAATATTATTATAGCTTTTTCTTCTGTCTTCCCTGAGTTATTGCCGGCCTTCCTGTGCAAGGAATTGACCAGGAATACCAGAGCCTACCCGCAAATCAAAAAGGAAAAGGATCATAGAGGGTAAAGGATATGGATATGGACTAGGATAGGGACCCTGTTGGGTATAGACACCAATGATGAACACACCAGACTTTATGCGACTGCTGGATACGAGATTTCCCACCCTATCCAGACAAAAGCGCCCCAAGGCCGGAAACGCGCCTAACGGGCCTAACAGGCCTAACAGACCTAACGGGCCTAACGGGCCTAACGGGCCTAACAGGCCTAATGCGCCTAACGGGCCTAACGGGCCTAATGCGCCTAACGGGCCTAACGGGCCTAACGGGCCTAACGGGCCTAACGCGCCTAACGGGCCTAACGCGCCTAACGGGCCTAACGGGCCTAACGCGCCTAACGCGCCTAACGGGCCTAACGGGCCTAACGGGCCTAACGCGCCTAACGGGCCTAACGGGCCTAACGCGCCTAACGGGCCTAACGGGCCTAACGGGCCTAACGGGCCTAACGCGCCTAACGCGCCTAACGGGCCTAACGGGCCTAACGGGCCTAACGCGCCTAACGCGCCTAACGGGCCTAACGGGCCTAACGGGCCTAACGGGCCTAACGGGCCTAACAATGATGATGATGATGGATGTGGAAAAGATGTGTTGTTCTGTATACTTACATTGTCTTTGATTGGTCCAAGGTTCAGTATATTCTGGTATCGCATCTCTTCTCTTTCTAAACGACTCTCATTTTTAGCTCTTTTTTCAGGAAGACTTGTGACTTTTTCACTGAGCTGGGGGTGGTATGTTAAGACACATCAATCAATCAATCAATCAATCACTCTACCAGTCAATCAATCTACCAATCAATCAATCACTCTACCAGTCAATCAATCAATCAATCAATCAATCAATCTACCAATCAACCAACCAACCAATCAATCACTCTACCAGTCAATCAATCTATCAATCAACCAACCAATCAATCACTCTACCAGTCAATCAATCTACCAGTCAATCAATCTATCAATCAATCAATCAATCAATCACTCTACCAGTCAATCAATCTACCAATCAATCAATCAATCAATCACTCTACCAGTCAATCAACCAACCAATCAATCAATCAATCAATCAATCACTCTACCAGTCAATCAATCTACCAATCAATCAATCAATCAATCACTCTACCAGTCAATCAACCAACCAATCAATCAATCAATCAATCAATCTACCAATCAATCAACCAACCAATCAATCTACCAGTCAATAAATCTACCAATCAATCAATCAATCAATCAATCACTCTACCAGTCAATCAATCTACCAATCAACCAACCAATCAATCAATCAATCTACCAATCAATCAACCAACCAATCAATCAATCAATCAACCAGATTACTTCTCCACTAAAACACCTCCCTTTAGCAGACACCTCCTGTAAGCAGACACATCCAGTAAGTGGACACCTCCCATAAGAAGACACCTCCCATAAGCAGATCTACGGTTCATCCCAAGGATGTCTGCTTACAGCAGGGTCCACGGTAATGCCATTCAAGTAATACCTCTGTGACAAGCTCCTTAACCTGTCTGTTTGAATCAAAGCAGCGATGACACAGAGGGCATCCTTTACTCTTGACAGACTCGTCTTGAAGCTTTTCAATGTACTTCTTGTAGATACTCTCAATGGACGCATACAAACTCTTGTCACTAGTAAGAGAACATAATATACGTGTCTTAAGTGAACATTTTATCTTGATGTTCTTTTGTGTTGCCTGTAACAAGACTGTCCATTTGACTGTGTAATTGTCAGACAGTCAATCAGTTAGTCGGCAAGTGAGTCAGACAGTGAGTCAGTCAGTGAGTCAGTCAATCGGTCAGTGAGTCAGACAGTTAGTCAGTGAGTCAGACAGTCAGTCTGTGAGTCAGACAGTCAGACAGTCAGTCTGTCAATCAGTCAGTTAGTCGGTCAGTGAGTTAGACAGTCAGTCTGTGAGTCAGACAGCCAGTCTGTCAATCAGTCAGTTAGTCGGTCAGTGAGCCAGACAGTCAGTCTGTCAATCATGTAGCGAGTCAGTCAGTGAGTCATACAGTCAGTCTTTCAATCAGTCATTCAGTTAGTCGGTCAGTGAGTCAGTGGGTTAGTCAATCAGTCAGTCTGTCAATCATGCAGTTAGTCAGTCAGTCAGTCACTTTGTCAGTTAGTCTGTCAATCAGTGAGTCAGACAGTCAGTCACTCTGTCAATTATGCAGTTAGTCAATCAGTAAGTTAGTGGGTTAGTCCGTCAATCAATCAGTCAGTCAGTCAGTCAGACAGACAGTCAGTGAGTCGCTAACAGTTAGTCTGTCAATTCGACCTTCCTGTCTGCAGTCCATCCATCTGTTCTCATGTATGTGTCTGTGTGTCTGTCCATATTTCTATTAACATGTAACATACTCTCTAAATTCATCTATTTGGTTTTTGATGTGTTCTTTGAGTGTATTGTAGTCGTTGTCTCCACATGCTTCCTTTAGTTTCTGTTTGTATGTCTCAGCCTCGTCTTGTTTACTTGCTAACAGGTCTCTGTTTAACAATAAGGAACACCATTTAATGATACTAATAATAATAATAGTAATAATAATAATGATGATGATGATAATAATACAGGTATTTAAAGCTGCACCGAGCTACACAGATTAGAGGGAAGTCGAGCACCTCTCGCTTATACTGAGGACACACACTAACCAACTAAGCCATCCTCCCTTCATCAGTGCTCCGTTCTAAGGGTATTTAAAGCTGTACTGAGCTACATGGATAAGAGGGAAGTTGAACACCTCTCACTTATACTGAGGACACACACTAACCAACTAAGCCATCCTCCCTTCATCAGTGCTCCGTTGTAAGGGTATTTAAAGCTGCACTGAGCTACATGGATAAGAGGGAAGTTGAACACCTCTCACTTATACTGAGGCTGCGCACTAACCAACTAAGCCATCCTCCCTTCATCAGTGCTCCATTCTAAGGGTATTTAAAGCTGCACTGAGCTACATGGATAAGAGGGAAGTTGAACACCTCTCACTTATACTGAGGCTGCGCACTAACCAACTAAGCCATCCTCCCTTCATCAGTGCTCCGTTATAAGGGTATTTAAAGCTGCACTGAGCTACACGGATAAGAGGGAAGTTGAACACCACTCACTTATACTGAGGCTGCGCACTAACCAACTAAGCCATCCTCCCTTCATCAGTGCTCCGTTGTAAGGGTATTTAAAGCTGCACTGAGCTACATGGATAAGAGGGAAGTTGAACACCTCTCACTTATACTGAGGCTGCGCACTAACCAACTAAGCCATCCTCCCTTCATCAGTGCTCCATTCTAAGGGTATTTAAAGCTGCACTGAGCTACATGGATTGGAGTGAAGTCGAGCACCTCTCGCTTATACTGAGGACACACACTAACCAACTAAGCCATCCTCCCTTCATCAGTGCTCCGTTCTAAGGGCATTTAAAGCTGCACTGAGCTACATGGATAAGAGGGAAGTTGAACACCTCTCACTTATACTGAGGACACACACTAACCAACTAAGCCATCCTCCCTTCATCAGTGCTCCGTTCTACGGCATTTAAAGCTGCACTGAGCTACATGGATTAGAGCGAACTTGAACACCTCTCACTTATACTGAGGACACACACTAACCAACTAAGCCATCCTCCCTTCATCAGTGCTCCGTTCTAAGGGTATTTAAAGCTGTACTGAGCTACATGGATAAGAGGGAAGTTGAACACCTCTCACTTATACTGAGGACACACACTAACCAACTAAGCCATCCTCCCTCCATCAGTGCTCCGTTCTAAGGGCATTTAAAGCTGCACTGAGCTACATGGATAAGAGGGAAGTTGAACACCTCTCACTTATACTGAGGACACACACTAACCAACTAAGCCATCCTCCCTTCATCAGTGCTCCGTTCTACGGCATTTAAAGCTACACTGAGCTACATGGATTAGAGCGAACTTGAACACCTCTCACTTATACTGAGGACACACACTAACCAACTAAGCCATCCTCCCTCCATCAGTGCTCCGTTCTAAGGGTATTTAAAGCTGCACTGAGCTACATGGATTGGAGTGAAGTCGAGCACCTCTCGCTTATACTGAGGACACACACTAACCAACTAAGCCATCCTCCCTTCATCAGTGCTCCGTTCTAAGGGTATTTAAAGCTGTACTGAGCTACATGGATATAAGAGGGAAGTTGAACACCTCTCACTTATACTGAGGACACACACTAACCAACTAAGCCATCCTCCCTCCATCAGTGCTCCGTTCTAAGGGCATTTAAAGCTGCACTGAGCTACATGGATAAGAGGGAAGTTGAACACCTCTCACTTATACTGAGGACACACACTAACCAACTAAGCCATCCTCCCTTCATCAGTGCTCCGTTCTACGGCATTTAAAGCTACACTGAGCTACATGGATTAGAGCGAACTTGAACACCTCTCACTTATACTGAGGACACACACTAACCAACTAAGCCATCCTCCCTTCATCAGTGCTCCGTTCTAAGGGTATTTAAAGCTGCACTGAGCTACATGGATAAGAGGGAAGTTGAACACCTCTCACTTATACTGAGGACACACACTAACCAACTAAGCCATCCTCCCTCCATTAGTGCTCCGTTCTAAGGGTATTTAAAGCTGCACTGAGCTACATGGATTAGAGCGAACTTGAACACCTCTCACTTATACTGAGGCTGCGCACTAACCAACTAAGCCATCCTCCCTCCATTAGTCAAAACTTTATACTTACTCCATGTTCTTCTTGTTGGCATTCTTAGCCGACTGAGCTTGCTTTAGTCTCTGTATTCTGTTTTGTGTTTCGTGGAGCTCTTTACTCTTGGCTTTAACATACTGGCTTAGTTTACCCGTGAGACTTTCACTGGTGCGTGTGCCACCAAGGTACATCTTGATGTCCTCGTCGTGCTTGTCCATACTGTAATAAACATTAGGGACTTGTCAGAAATTAGCAGGGGGAGGGGAAGGGGGAGTGGGGAGGGGGGAGGGGGGGGGGGGAGGGGGGAAGGGGGGAGGATCATAACTTTTTGATCCCCTGAAAAGGAAGGGTCATGAAAAAATAGGCAGTGAAAAAGGGAGTATTTTGGTATTTTAGTCCACGCCCAAGGGGAGGGTCAGGAAATTTCATTCCCATTGCTAGGGGAGGGTCACATCATTTTCAACGCTCAATTTAAAATCTCCACCCCCCTGAATGAATGAATGAAACCTTTATTTAAGCACAATATTATCAACAGCTTTAGAAACTGGTTTACATGATAGTTATGCATCTGCGCGCTTTTTGATTGGTTCAGAAAGGAAGCCATTCGAGTGTCACAGTAACGTACCGTATTGAAATAGTTTGATTGGAGGAGATGCATCTGCACGCTTTTTGATTGGTTCAGAAAGGAAGCCATTTGAGTGTCACGGTACCGTAGGTTTCCCACTCATACGAAAACGACTCTATTGAAACTTGCACGAGTTTGATTGGATGAGATGCATCTACACGCTTTTTGATTGGTTCAGAAAGGAAGCCATTTGAGTGTCACGGTACCGTAGGTTTCCCACTCATATGAAAAAACGACTCTATTGAAACTTGAACGAGTTTGATTGGATGAGATGCATCTGCGCGCTTTTTGATTGGTTCAGAAAGGAAGCCATTTGAGTGTCACGGTACCGTAGGTTTCCCACTCATATGAAAACGACTCTATTGAAACTTGAACGAGTTTGATTGGATGAGATGCATCTGCGCGCTTTTTGATTGGTTCAGAAAGGAAGCCATTTGAGTGTCTGGTACCGTTCCGTATTGAAAGAGCTTGATTGGATGAGATGCATCTGTACGCTTTTTGATTGGTTCAGAAAGGAAGCCATTTGAGTGTCACGGTACCGTTCCGTATTGAAAGAGTTTGATTGGATGAGATGCATCTGTACGCTTTTTGATTGGTTCAGAAAGGAAGCCATTTGAGTGTCACGGTACCGTTCCGTATTGAAAGAGTTTGATTGGAGATGCATCTACACGCTTTTTGATTGGTTCAGAAAGGAAGCCATTTGAGTGTCACGGTACCGTAGGTTTCCCACTCATACGAAAACGACTCTATTGAAACTTGAACGAGTTTGATTGGATGAGATGCATCTACACGCTTTTTGATTGGTTCAGAGAGGAAGCCATTCGAGTGTCACAGTACCGTGGGTTCCACACTCGTACGAAAATAACTCTAACAGTCAGGTATGTGATATACTTACAGCTTTTGTATTTTATCTTCTTTCTCACTTTTTTCCTTCACCAACATATCAAGTTTAGCTTGCGTGGTGGATTGTAGATGCATCGTCGTCTGTTCTTCTCGTAACCTGCTGAGTTCGTTGTCAACTTGTCGTTTATCATTCTGAAGTTTCTCAATTTCAGCATTCATGTCGTCCACATTCCCTTGTTCTTTGGCTTCTTTGAGGTCGTTTTCCTTGGGGGGAAAAGAGTTAGTTTTAAATTATTTATCATCACTATTATTATATATTATGGAGTCATCATCATCATCACCAACATCTCAGTATGGACCTCATTATTAGTATCGACCCCGATTGACCTCATTATTATTATTGTTATTATTATCATTTTATTTTTCATTATTATTTTTATTGGATATAGGTTAATAGCGCCATGAGCAAATATTGAATATGACGCTTTATAAATATAGTTTATTATTATTTATTATTATTATCTCTGCATCATTACCATTGTATCGAGTATAGGCAATTTTTTGTAATAATAATAATTATCATTATCATCATCATCATCATCATCATCATACAACAACAACATAATTTAATACCAGCTATTCATCATCATCATCATCATCATACAACAACAACATACTTTAATACTAGCTATTCATCATCATCATCATCATACAACAACAACATACTTTAATACCAGCTATTCATCATCATCATCATCATCATACAACAACAACATACTTTAATACTAGCTATTCATCATCATCATCATCATACAACAACAACATACTTTAATACCAGCTATTCATCATCATCATCATCAGCATCAGCATCATCATCATACAACAACAACATACTTTAATACTAGCTATTCATCATCATCATCATCAGCATCAGCATCATCATCATACAACAACAACATACTTTAATACTAGCTATTCATCATCATCATCATCATACAACAACAACATACTTTAATACCAGCTATTCATCATCATCATCATCATCATACAACAACAACATACTTTAATACCAGCTATTCATCATCATCATCATCATCATCATCAGCATCATCATCACCTGTATCATCACCATCATTATATATGTTTATATGCATAGTTTTCCTACTGTGCAATTAATATGCTAATATTGTTGTGGTGAATTGCAATAAATAAATAAGATTCTTGGTTACAGTTTATGCTCAATATTTATACTTACTGCACGCTGTAATTCAGTGTCAAGTGACTTAAGCCTGCGGGCTGATGCATCCACGTTACTGAGCTCCTGACCAATAGACTTGAGGTCTACCTGGTTATCCCTCTACAACACATAACGTGGTGTAGTTAGATGTCAGTCATCCATCCATTCAGTCAGTCATCCATTTATTTATTCATTCAGTCACCCATTCATTCATTCACTTATCCATTCATCCATTCAGTCAGTCAGTCAGTCAGTCATCCATTTATTTATTTATTCATTCAGTCATCCATTCATCCATTCAGTCAGTCAGTAAGTCAGTAAGTCAGACATTCACTCATCCATCCATCCATTTAGTCAGTCAGTCATCCATTTATTTATTCATTAAGTCATCCATTCACTCACTCATCCATCCATTCATTCAGTCAGTCATCCATGTATTTATTCATTCAGTCACCCATCCAGTCTTCATTCATTGACATATTCAGTCAGTCAGTCAGTCATCCATCCATTTAGTCAGCAATTGAGTCATCCACCCATTAATTCACTTATCCATCCATTCATTCACTCATCCATCCATCTATTCATCCATTCATTCACTTATCCATCCATCCATCCATCCATCCATTCATTCATCCATTCATTGACTTATCCATCCATCCATCCATCCATCCATCCATCCATCCATCCATTCATTCACTCATCCATCCATCTATTCATCCATTCATTCACTTATCCACCCATCCATTCATTCATCCATCCACTTATCCATCCATCCATCCATCCATCTACTCATCCATCCATCTATTCATCCATTCATCCATCCATTCATCCACTCATCCATCCATCCATCTATTCATCCATTCATTCACTTATCCATCCATCCATCCATCCATCCATCCATCCATCCACTCATCCATCCATCTATTCATCTATTCATCCATTCATTCACTTATCCATCCATCCATTCATCCATCCATCCATTCATCCATCCATCTATTCATCCATTCATTCACTTATCGATCGATCGATCCATCCATCCATCCATCCACTCATCCATCCATCCATCCATCCATTAATTCACTTATCCATCCATCCATTCATCCATCCATCCATCCACTTATCCATCCATCCATCCATCCACTTATCCATCCATCCATCCATCCATCCATCCATCCATCCATCCATCCATCCATCCATCCATCCATCCATCCATCCATCTATTCAATTCTTCCATTCTGTGTCTACCTCTGCAACTTGTTGCACCCAATGTTGCAGAAGTAAGGTCGCAATATACTTCAATAACCTTGGCCACAACTGCAGAGGTAGCCTGGGAGAGGGAGAGTGAGAGGAAGAGAGGAGAGGAGGCTGGGACAAAAAAGGAAGGGGAGGGAGAAGGGGGAGGAAAAAGGGCACACACTGTAACAATATTGTCAGCAATATTTCATGCAGCACTGCATCATGTTTTACCTTCATGTGTTTAAATGTATATGTATTGTTTCTTACCATCATATTCTTCTTAAGTCGTATTGTTTCACCATATTCAGCTCGAGTTCTCTTAATGTCATCAACCTTATTTTGTGCTGCTTCAATTTTCTCAGTGAACACTTGCTGAAGAAAGGAATAAAAATGTTCATAAAAGAAACACATTTGAATCACTCTAAGCTGGATATTGGGATGTCTTGCTGTCTGATAATAGGGGGGGACTTGCACTAAGAGGTCACGTGACCCCAACCCCCTTAAATCGAACAGCAGTGTCAAAATGAACTCTAGAAATGAAAAGAGCAGCTCGAAATTAGTAAAAGGGCGAAGTGTCAGTACATAATGTTTGACTAGTCAGGAGAAAAGGACTACAATGTACATGCTGTCCAATTTGGAAAAATTGGATGAAAAAAATGCTGAGGACTGCCAAAATTGGACGAGGCCGTAATAATAATAATAATAATAATAATAATAATAATAATAATAATAATAATAATAATAATAATAATAATAATAATAATAATAATAATAATAATAATAATAATAATAATAATAATAATAATAATAATAATAATAATAATAATAATAATAATAATAATAATAATAATAATAATAATAATAATAATAATAATAATAATAATAATAATAATAATAATAATAATAATAATAATAATAATAATAATAATAATAATAATAATAATAATAATAATAATAATAATAATGTAGGTAGCCAGTTGACATCTTTAGCTGAGGAAGGTTGTACATTTAGTGTCACAACCAAAATGTCCTTTAACACATTCTAATCAGTGGCAACAGTTTCTCCTCTTAAATTTCCCTCTCATCCATCTTTAGTTCCGTCACGCAACGTTCCCGGTCCGGGAGCGTTGCGTGACGGATCTAAAGATGGATGAGAGGGAGACTAGATTGCTACATCTTCAAACAACGGTTACCTTTTGCTGTTTGGTATCCTCGACTAAATCAGCATAATTCTTTCTCAGTTCTAATATAAAGTCGTCGACTCTAGAGTCTATGAACGGACTTGTACCAAATCCTGCAAAGTTAAACTACAAGTTAAAATACAACTAGTGATTTTGACACTAAAACCTGTTTTACAGTAGTGACATAAGCATATGCAACATACATGTACATGTACAAAGCGTACCGTATACATGTAGTTATACTTACTAGGAATACCATAATGACTGGCCAAACTCACAACCATGTACAAAGCATACCGTATACATGTAGTTATACTTACTAGGAATACCATGACTGGCCAAACTCACAACCATGTACAAAGCATACCGTATACATTTAGTTATACTTACTAGGAATACCATAATGACTGGCCAAAGTCACAACCATATCATCACGTTCTTCTAGATTCATTTTATGTCTCTGTGTAAAAGAAAGATATACATTTGTACAATGTACATCATTATAATCAACAACATCATCAACATCAACAACATCATCATCAACATCATTATAATCCGACATTAGATCATAATAATCTTGAAACAACATCATCAACATCATCATCAACATCATTATAATCTGACATTAGATCATTATAATCAACAACATCATCAACATCATTGAAGTATACTCATCACTATCATCATCATCTAGATCAACATCATCAACATCATTGAAGTATACTCATCACTATCATCATCATCTAGATCAACATCATCAAAGAAAAGGTATTGCACTACCTGTACAATGTACCTGTGCTTGCTGTTCAAGTTTCCCATGTTCTAGCAGTACACTGCTTTTGTCCCGTGCTAGCTCCTGTTGCTTAGCAACCAGACGGTGATGCTCATCTTCTTTCTACAAATGATCAAATCATCAAAACTGGGACTAACTGGGACTAACTGGGATGAACTGGAACAAACTCTGACTGACTGGACATAGTGAAACAAGAGTTAAGGTACAGACACAGTACATTGCATGCAATATTGATGGCAAGATGCATGATTTCAGAGTATCTAATTCTTCAAGTTGTTGCACGCAATGTTGCAGAAGTAGGATCGCACTGTAGGTCAATATGTTGGGGAACTGAAGACAAAATGTATTTTCTCAAGAAAGTTAGATATGTCTTATATTAGCATTACTTGATTATTAATTTTTTGCAAATCTTTCTTAGATATCAACATAATTTACGTTCAATATGGAATATCATCCGCCATTTTGCCATTTTACCGTCGGCTCAAATCTTTTTGTTTGTGATGTCGTTTATGGGGAATATTAAAATCCGTTCACAACATTCTCTCGGGTACAAGAAAATACAATGCACTTATAATTACTCTACATTGTGATTGCACTTTCCCTTGGGATATGTGACGTCAGACATGGGGAATAATTACTGAAGTGAGCCGTGCTCAATTCAGTGGTAATCCATGTCTTTTTACAATTAAAACTCAAGTTTCTGCTCCAAAAAAATAAAAACAATTGGAAATTCATTTAGAAAATATTTGTACACAACATTCTCTTTGTTTATATCGAAAGATAAATCTAGGCTTCAGTTCTCCTTTAATCAATGTTATTCAAGTACACATACTGTACCTGCTGTAAAAGGCCATTTTTCTCTCCAATTTTAGTCTGGAATTCATTGTAAATTTTCTGTAGCTCTTCTGTAGAACCTATTGCAACAAGGTGTTGTGAGTTTCTGCTAATACATAGACCGAATGCAATAATGACGTCCATTTTCAATTGCCATCGTTCTGGACTGACTAGCCACGTGTTCATGTGGAAACACAAAAGCATTTTCGCCTGTATGAGAGGCTAGTCAGTCCAGAACAATTGGACGCCATTATTGCATTCGGTCTATGTACATGCATACAGTCATGAAAGTATCATTTAATGCAGAAAATCACTTTTTCAGTAATCAAGTCTAAGCTAGTATGAATCTAACCAAACAGTCAGTCAGTCAGTCAGTCAGTCAGTCTGTCTGTGAGTCAGTCAGTGAGTCAGTCAGTTAGTCATTGAGTCAGTCAGTGAGTCATTGAGTCAGTCAGTGAGTCAGTCAGTCATTGAGTCGGTCGGTCGGTCGGTCGGTCGGTCGGTCGGTCGGTCGGTCGGTCGGTCGGTCGGTCGGTCGGTCGGTCGGTCGGTCGGTCGGTCGGTCGGTCGGTCGGTCGGTCGGTCGGTCGGTCGGTCGGTCGGTCGGTCGGTCGGTCGGTCGGTCGGTCGGTCGGTCGGTCGGTCGGTCGGTCGGTCGGTCGGTCGGTCGGTCGGTCGGTCGGTCGGTCGGTCGGTCGGTCGGTCGGTCGGTCGGTCGGTCGGTCGGTCGGTCGGTCGGTCGGTCGGTCGGTCGGTCGGTCGGTCGGTCGGTCGGTCGGTCGGTCGGTCGGTCGGTCGGTCGGTCGGTCGGTCGGTCGGTCGGTCGGTCGGTCGGTCGGTCGGTCAGTCAGTCAGTCAGTAAGTAAGTGAATCAGTCAGTAAGTCAGTGAATCAGTCTGTCAGTCTGCCAGTCCAACTGAATCAATTTTGTCTGTTCCTCAACTTCTTCATCACATTGTCGGTCTACTACAGTGTACTCTAGTCTGTCAAATTGTCTGCTTGCTTGTCCACCTGTTATTTTGCTCGCTACACCACTACATGTCTCTATGTATATAATATGTTAAGCAAATAAAATGTTAATCCACAAAGTTGTTGTAGAAGTTTGTCGACAAGTGTTACCTTTAAAGATAACAGTGATCTTTTCCTGCAGGTCACTCTCCATGTCGGCAAGCTGGTCCTTTTTAGACATCAACAGTTCTATAGGAAAGGAAAGGATCATTTTATTTACATTTATTTTATTTTATTAGCTTCGCTCCAGTCATTTACATTTATCATTTACATAAGCTGTGTACTTTTCTATACATGTACGTGTATGTATATAATCAAATGTGCTTTACAAAGCTCACAGAACTAGAGAGATACATGTACATTTACTATACATGTGCAGACTGCTCGATGTAAAACTGGTATGGTTAGCTTAAAATACTCACCAATTTCCTTTGCCAATTCATTCACCTCTTGCATAACATCATCAAGTTGTACCATTCGTGTCTGCAGAAAATGGGGCAACACCATTGAATAAAAGTATAGAATAACTGACTCACTAGTAGATTGATTGACCTACTGACTGACTGACTGACTGACCCACTGACAGACCCACTGCCTGACTGACTCACTGACAGTCCCACAGACCCATTGCCTGACTGACTCACTGACAGTCCGACAGACCCAGTGTCCGACTGACTGACTGACTGACCCACTGACAGACCCACTGCCTGACTGAATGACTGACTCACTGACAGTCCCACAGACCCACTGTCTGACTGAATGACTGACTCACTGACAGTCCCACAGACCCACTGCCTGACTGAATGACTGACTCACTGACAGTCCCACAGACCCACTGTCTGACTGAATGACTGACTCACTGACAGTCCCACAGACCCACTGTCTGACTGAATGACTGACTCACTGACAGACCCACAGACCCATTGCCTGACTGACTCACTGACAGTCCGACAGACCCACTGCCTGACTGAATGACTGACTCACTGATAGTCCGACAGACCCACTGCCTGACTGACTCACTGACAGTCCGACAGACCCAGTGTCCGACTGACTGACTGACTGACCCACTGACAGACCCACTGCCTGACTGAATGACTGACTCACTGACAGTCCCACAGACCCACTGTCTGACTGAATGACTGACTCACTGACAGTCCGACAGACCCAGTGTCTGACTGAATGACTGACTCACTGACAGTCCGACAGACCCACTGCCTGACTGAATGACTGACTCACTGATAGTCCGACAGACTCACTGCCTGACTGAATGACTGACTGACTGACTCACCAACAGACCCACTGCCTGACTGACTCACTGACTCACTGGCTGATCAGATGGCTGACTGACCAATCAAATAGAGTCAACTTTCGGTCCCCAATTTCAAAAGAACACCAAGAAAGAAGCTTACATGCCAAATTTGACAGCAATGTTTTTTTTTACCGATTGCTCTCAAATTTGGGGTGTTTCTTGGTGCTACAGTCTGCATTGTATTCTTGGTTAGGTTTCTTTGTATGTAGGGTATTGTTTTGGTTCAAGTTCATTCTTCTCATTCTTTGTGTTCATTGTCTAACGTCATCTGGTGTTCTGCAACACCAACAAACCTCCCAAATTTGGCATGTGAGCTTCTTTCTTGATGTTCTTTTGAAATCGGGGATCAAAAGTTGATAAAGTGGAAAAACAATTATGATGTCATCATTTCGGTACTCTATTATATGTCAATATTATAATTATATATAATACCTCTACAGGTTGCAAGGCATCGGTTAGTTTCACAATAGAATCCTTTGTGGCTTGCACTTTACCCTCTCTTTTCTCCAGTTCCCCATTAATCTATGGCAGACAACAAAATCATTAAATTGCAATACAGTAAACAAGATTCTAAGATTCTAATGTTTTTACGCAGAGGCCATAAAAAACTTTCATAACCAGTGGAATATTATTGCTGCTCTCTTACTTCATGGGCCTTGTCCCTGCTTTCTTTTAAGTATTTCAATTCTGCCTCACAAAGACCAACTGTTTTTGTCTGAAATGAGAATAAATTCATTGAGAGGGGGACATGGGGGCTCGCGGTATTGCGGTATCTGCCGATTTTGTGTGTGATATTACGGTATTTGTTATTTCGAGATGCAGTATTGCGGTATCGTCCTGGTCTACGGTATGCGGTATTTGGCGATTTGGGGCTATGGTATATGGTGAAATTCAAATTTCTTTAGCGTATTTCGGTATTCCAGTGGTTTCCAATTAAACATTACTACTGTTGTTTCAAATTTCCATTTTAGATGCGGTATTGCGGTATTTTTATTTTTTGATGCGGTATTGCGGTATCAGCTACCCCCAACGTCCCCCTCCACTATTACATGACCTTCCCCTGTATCATAGATACAACTGTTAGGGGCGTCAAATGGTCAAGACAAGACTTTGCAAGACTCCGAGACAAGGCATATTTTTGTAACCCCAAGACGCTTTTTCACAGATTTCCTTTGCTTTGAAAATTCGAGACTCTGAGACAGCTTTTTGCGAAAAACGAGACTTCGAGACCCGTGAAATTTGACCAATGCGAGACTGACTTTTTGTGTGGACCATTCGACACCCCTACTGCTACATGTACATGCTGAGTAAGGCATAGTTAGGATGTCGTGGTAATCATGAGCCGCTCTCATTTAAAACAATAGATAATGAGGCGGCTTCTTTTGAAGTAATTAAGAATGGCTCTTGGAAAGTACGGCGTTTGAACTAGGCCCAAGAGGCCCATGTTAAAAACATACGACCAAATAATAACTAATAATTTATAGAAAGTCTATGTCTACTATTTGGCATGTTATTGCACCTGTAGAGAGTGAGAAAAAAAACAAAAAACAAAACAAAACAAAAAAAACAACAACAAAAAAAACAACAAAAAACAAAACCAAAAAAACAAAATAAAAAATATATAAAAAAATAAAATGAGGTAAAATGACAGGTTTTGTATTTAAAATATACAATGTAACCATAGTTTCTACTAATTATAGTTAGTACCTGTTCTTGCCTAAGTTTGCGTATGGCTTCAAGGGCTTTAATGTACCTACATGTGATTAGAATGATAATGTTCACAAGTAACCAATAATAAAAGGGATGAAGGAAAAGTTAAAGAACACAAGGAAGGAAGGAAGCAAGCAAGCAAGGAAGCAAGCAAGGAAGCAAGGAAGGAAGGAAGGAAGGAAGCAAGCAAGCAAGCAAGCAAGCAAGCAAGCAAGCAAGCAAGCAAGCAAGCAAGCAAGCAAGCAAGCAAGCAAGCAAGCAAGCAAGCAAGCAAGCAAGCAAGCAAGCAAGCAAGCAAGCAAGCAAGCAAGCAAGCAAGCAAGCAAGCAAGCAAGCAAGCAAGCAAGCAAGCAAGCAAGCAAGCAAGCAAGCAAGCAAGCAAGCAAGCAAGCAAGCAAGCAAGCAAGCAAGCAAGCAAGCAAGCAAGCAAGCAAGCAAGCAAGCAAGCAGGAAGGGCCAAAAGAATTGTGTTACTTACCTTGTGGCTGCAAAAATATCATCAAACTTTTGTTTCAGGGCTTTTCCTTCACTAAGGGGCCTAATCATAAGAACATAAATGTCAACATCAAACCACTGTCCAACACACTATGGGTATACATATGTACACTGTAGTGTATACTGTACCTACCAGTTAGACTCCTCTTGATGACAGAATATAACATTCTCAAGAACAGCTTTGGAGACTCCAAGGAATGTTATCATCTGAGATCATAATAAACAAAACATTAGCTTCAATATTGAATGCAATGATTTATTTTATCTTTCAAAGAACCAGGGAAGAATGAAGTTTCCTCTCCTGCAGCCATAATAGGGACCTTAAGCATCGAGGATGGAATGGATGATGACGATGTCAGAGAAACAATAGCTCTGAATTATAAAATTCAATATTAAACTTCTTGTTGGAATGTAGGAAATTAGCTATATTTGGTCTTAACTTCAGGCGTGACCTTTCGACCCTTCAGGCGTGACAGACTACCGTGACCTTTTTGTGTGTAGTTGTTGGTGGAGAATCCATATAATAAACATCTTATTAACCTCATTTGCTCTGTCCATACTGTAAGTTATGGATCCTCATTTTTTTTTTTAATTTTTGTGGCCCGCGCGCTACATGCTTGGGCCATAAAAAGGTGAAAAACAACTTGGTCCATAACCTACGGTACAGACCTCACACTCGGTTAATAAGAGGCATTTATTATATATCTGTGACGTAATTTTACCAAATTTGGTCATTTTTGAGGGCCGATATGAGACGTTAATGACCTGTAGAAATCCGTAATGCCCTGTTCACAACTCAAAAAATTCAAAAAACAATATTCAGATAAAATTACGTCACAGTTATATAATAAATCCCTCATTAGATGTTTTCTCGGGTATTACGGGCTGACATTTTACTCGTTGCTCGCATTTTTTCTCGCCCTGCGGGCTCACAAAAATACGTTTGCAACTCGTAAAATATCAGCCCGTAATACCCGAGAAAACATCTAATAAGCTGTATTTATTATATAACACAGATACTACGCATGCTCTTATTGGTCAATTAGTGGGCCGTAACTTCCCGTACGGCCCGCTGAAAACAGAAATGTAAGGAAAAGCTATATAATAAATATCTTATTAACCTTGGCGTTGCTTGCTCAGTCAGTACAGGAAGTTATGGATTGTCGTTTTTCCCCACTTTTTATGGCCCGCGCGCTACACGCTTGGGCCATAAAGGTCACGGGGAAAAACTCGGTCCATAACTTCCTGTACGGACCTCGCGCTCGGTTAATTAGAGGTATTTATGTCATACAATATAATCATGTACTCACTTCATGGTTGACTTCAGCACACTTTGAGCTTAAACTTCGCCTCTAAATAAGAATTCAAAATAATGTACAATAATGTTAGTCTTATACTTTGAATGCTTTGTTATTGGGCACCAACATGAGGGGTATCGAATGGTCAAGGCAAGACTTTGCGAGACTCAGACACAAGGCATTTTTTTGTGAGCCCGAGAGTACATGCTTTTTCACCGATTTCCTTTGTTTTCAAAATTCAAGACTCTGAGACAGATTTTTGCGAAAAAACGGGACTTTGAGACCGAAATTTTGTGAGACTCTGATTTGTTGTGGGGACCAATATTCGACACCCCTAACATGACGTCACATGCAAACAAGCAATATATATAGTTACTCCCATGTTACACATGTACATGTACCTCTCCTTGAATATCTCTTTTGATGACACTCTCTAGGCTTCTAGTTTCTACCTTCTTTCCCTGATGAAAATGAACAAGAAGAAATGTATTGAAGAAATAGAAGACGAGGCAGTATGTACATGTGTGTAGTTATAATACAATAATTACATAAATACATGTCTTGGTTGACTATCTTGACAATATCATGGCAGATCATGTTAGGAACGAGGGTGATTAAACTCATCACCAATACATCAGCAAAACCATGATCACGTGTCGTACAGTTTCGCCATCATCTCTCCAAACATGTGAACGATCGTGTGGATATTCCGCTGAAAGCGCAAGGAAAGATCGCTTGATGTTTTTCCAGTAACAATATAGAAATGTTTTATCAGACTAATCACCCGATTTGTTGTTTGACAACAAACAAAATGGCATGGCAAGGTAATCCGATATATCGCTTGGTCAACCGAAATATCGTTTGCGTAACCGAAATATCGTTTGCCGGTAACCGAAATATTGCTTGGTCAACCGAAATATCGTTTGCGTAACCGAAATATCGTTTGCGGGTAACCGAAATATCGCTTGGTCAACCGAAATATCGTTTGCCGGTAACCGAAATATTGTTTGCCGGTAACCGAAATATCGGTTGGCGGCAACCGATATATCGCTTGGCGGCAACCGATATATCGCTTGGTCAAACGATATCGGTGCCGATATATCGGTTGCAACTGATATATCGGTGCCGATATATCGCCGAAAAAGCGTGACAGACTTTTGGGCGGTACTGTAGATGAGCTTGGGGTTGGGTGCCATAAGTGAGGGACTGCATAACCTCGCTAGTCTGAGAGGTAACCATGGCAACTATACCACAGTCCATCCCCTGGCACACTAAATATTCGGTTAGTGGAAGAAGACAAATAGGTATACTTACCTGCGTAAAACTTACAACGAGATGGGTGTGTAGGGTGGAATAAGTTGATCTGTGACGAACAGCTTGCTATGAGCTACTCGCTTAGCTGCTCAAAATTTGAACCGCAATAATCAAAAGGGGAGAGCGGACAGATGACACATGTATTGTAAGCCCCTGCAAATGTCCACGATGTGCGTACCTAAGGCAAGACCGCTGGCCAGCATTTCCTCGAGTTTAACATTGCCTACATGTAAATTATATTTAGCCTCATTTAAACGATGCTTATTAATTACCTTTTGCTGTGATATAAGTGTTCTTGTCACCACCACAGTTTTCTGAGTTGTGTCTGTGAACAATAACTTGACTTGACCTTTTACTTCCTGTTCACCAGCAACCTACAAGTATGGCATATGACAGTAGTTCAATAATATACAGTGTACAGCACTGCTCAGAATTAAGTGAACATCGCAAATGCATTTAAAACGCATTCAAAACACAAATTAAAATGTGTTTAAGGTGGCTCCATATAGTTTTAAGGTCTTTTATACCAAATGTAAAAAGCGTCTTATTGCTAATGCAGATGTATAATTTGACACCCGTTCAGCCAACCATATGACAGATCATGAGTTGGGGAATCGGTTTATATGAAAATGATCACTCGAAAGGTTACCATAGCAACGCCATGTCAGCTTTAACGAAGGTCATTTTTCTCATAAAATCAATAAAAATGCACGGTTTACACGGTGAATCTTTTTAATACTTTTCATTATGAAAATTCTACACTTCACCTTTCATTTGACAAAGAATGAAACATTCCGCACTATGAATCCAAAATATTGCAAAATATTGATTTTGCAAAATAAAGAAAAATCTGTCAAGAGTTCCAAAGGTTTTCATATAAAATTTTGATTTTTGAAAATTCACATCTTCGCAATTTGTGAAGCGATCTTTTCCAAACTTCACATTTTTACTCATTTCAACGAGCTCTTTCTAGTTATGATAATCATATTTTTGTCCCATGAGTTTTGAAATTACATGATAAACCCTCATTTGAGATACATGTATAAAGGCTAACTAGAGGAGACAGATATAAAGACTAACTAGAGACTACATAATGTAGATAATACATCTGTAATAATAACAAATACATGTAATAATAATAATAATAATAATAATAATGTACTAATTAAAATTATAACTATTAGTAGTACATCACTATATACACAGCTAACAAGAATATAGGTGTTGTCTCTGACTTGAAGTTTATAATTATTATTGAAAAATATTTTTCAAACAGACGTTTCGGTAGAGACCTTCTTCAGTGTGATGGAAAACGTTTTTATATACACAGGTGTTTGACTGTTTCTGTCAATAAAAGATATCACGTAATAATAATAATAATAATATACCTTATAATATAAAAATAAGAATATAACTTGTACCTTGGGATCATGCACAAAGTAAGAGCTCTTGCTACCAGGTGGCATATCGCCTGTTGTCACATACTTGAGACACTCAATAATGGACTGCAAAGAACCAGACAGTGAACATTGTAACATACATACAAGTTACATGCTACGTCTATAGTGCGAGGGAATGGTCATGGGTGCGGCTTATGCTCTGGTGTTTACAAGATACAGTATGTACTGTAGGTATAATGGTTTATGAAATTGGCTTGTCACTAGTCACCATGTGTCACCATACAGGGGCGTAGCATGTACACACAGAGCAACAAGCGCCAAAGATGCAGGGGGCATATTCCCCCTGGAAATTTTGAAATCTAGAGCCTTGGAAATACCATTTTCTTCATTTTCCAGCGGATAAGCGGGGGAGGTGTGGCTTTGGAGTGGTGGGATGGGGGGGGGGGGGAGGGGGGGACAGGGGACAGGGGGAAGTGGGGGGGGGGAGTATTCTGCAATACACGGTTTGTTTAATATCAACGTACTGTCTTTCCTGCACCATTGGATCCTACTATCAATGTCAGAGGCTTAAAAAATTCGATGACTGAGGGTTCAACATGGGAGTAGCTACGAATGCCAGAAATCTTCAACTTCTCAATGGACGACATTGTAGAGGCTACGTGTTACTGAAATTGAAAAGGAAATAATAATATTTATATTTATATTTCTCTATACAGAGCCCTTCTGAAAATCAGCTCTGCTGACGTAGGCCGTCTGTCAAAAGATTAAAAAAAAAAATAATAATAAAAAAAAAAAAAAAAATCCTCAACAAGGGTGTATTAATTTAAAACATGAAACAGTGCAGTACACACTAACAAGTTCAAGTTCTTTATTTAGCACTTATTTAGTTACAGTATATAGTTTTATAATCAAAAGCTGAAAAATAATAAACTAAATTTAGGAATTGCATATGTGTATGGCTAGTGCGTAGTGGTCAAAGTAGCAAAGGCTTTCAAGTTGACCACTACCTACTTTGATAGTAAACGAGGGAGAAAATGAGACAGTATCTACATATGGAATAGATAACTAGTGGAATATATATAGCATTTGTGAAATGAAAAAGGAAAGTAAAACTTATTTAGAAGAAAAATAAAAATAAATAAAATATATGTATTTACAAGCATAAACATACTTATACAAGTACATATTTTTACAATCATTTTAAAGTTACAATAAAATATTATTATTTTTAGAGTGATTCCAATAAACCTGGGCAATACACCAATACACACTATCAGACACTCACTCTTTTGTTTTCTTTTGTTTCTTTGCATCTAATAAACACTGACAGCTAATTTAATAGTAGTGCTCAGGTTTATTGGAATCACTCTAAACCTGGGCACTACTAATTAGCTGTCAGTGTTTAATAGATGCAAAGAAACAAAAGAAAACAAAAGAGTGAGTGTCTAATAGTGTGTATTAGTGTAATTAGTAATGCCAGGTTTATTGGAATCACTCTAAACCTGGGCACTACTAATGAGGGTTTATCACATAATTTCAAAACTCATAGGACAAAAAAATGATTATCATAGCTGGAAAGAGCTCGTTGAAATTAGTATAAATGTGAAGTTTGGAAAAGATCGCTCAACAAATTACGAAGATATGAATTTTCAAAAATCGAAATTTTGTATGAAAACCTTTGTTGGAGGCAAAAATTTCGATTTTTGAAAATGCATATCTTTACAATTTGTGGAGCGATCTTTTCCAAACTTCACATTTTTACTAATTTTAACGAGCTCTTTCCAGCTGTGATAATCATTTATTGTCCGATGAGTTTTGAAATTACCTGATAAACCATCATTAGCTGTCAGTGTTTATTAAATAGATGCAAAGAAACAAAAGAAAACAAAAGAGTGAGTGTCTATAATAGTGTGTACTAGTGTAATTAGTAATGCCCAGGTTTGTTGGAATCACTCTAATATGACTGGCTATCCAGCAAGTAAGCTTAAGTTATAATAACACGTCCCAGACCCCCCTTTTAATAAGACAAGACAAAACAGAGTAAGCAAACATTGTTCATGTACGTGCTAAAGCTTGCTGTATTTTCTATAACACATGAATAGGGTATTTGTTGATACGTTGGCTGCACATACGATATTTAAAGCCTGAGAATCTGCAAATAGCTTCATTTCCTTGTGGCGCGTGTCATTTAAATTTATAAGTTAAATTAGCTTAAAAATTAAGGCAAAATACTTTAACTTTATGATATGATATATTTAGAAGTTGTATTAGAGAAAGTAGACATAATATTAGGGTAGACAACGAAGGACAAAGCACAGTATTTCCATGTATTTACCTCATCAGCTCTGTTCACTCGGACGCCATCTTGAAATACTTCCCGCTCTAAACCTCCTCCTCTAACTACCAGCTCACCGCGTGCTACATTTAACACAGGGTGCCCAAAGTATTTAGTTTTACACTATTTTCTTGAAAAACTCCTTTTTATCCCATCCTCAGAGATGGGATAAAAAGAATCAACAGATAACTACTGAAGTCACTGAAGACAACAAGACCAAAGTATGTAAGCGCGTAGATGGCCGGTTTACTTAGGCCAATCAGAGCGCGCGTTATATCATAGTTTATATTTTATAATAAAAACAAGACGCTCAATGAGCGTACACTCGGGCTTATGACAAGGAGATTTGTCCATGTTGAAATCACACTTCTGAATCAGTACATCTGGCTTCAAGTTGTGGTATACATGCTTGGCTAGGCAGTACTCAGTTGAGTTCACATTTAAGTCAACATTAGAGTTCATTTGTATTATAGTTCTTGAGTTCATTTGATTTGCTTTTGAGCTTGAGTTCATTTGATTACCTTTGGACTTTGAGTTCAATTGATTTCCTTTTGATGAGTTCATGTAAAGGCCCTGTCGAAAACGCTCAACATCTTTTAGAGTGGGCCCACACGAATCGGCGTACGCGTTTGTATGTGAGAGCGTATTTAAGAGGAACGGATGGATGGCTTGCCTTGAATACAACATAATTTCACTTCTGCACAGGTCAACTGCTTCTTTCACTTCTAGTCGTCGAATACGATGACTTAGCAATATCTCAGTATCTGCCCTGAGCGAACAATAACTATTTGACATGTTTGTGGCGATATCAATATGCAACATCAAGTGACCTCAAGTACGTTTAAATATGTAATACAGACGTACACGAATCTTTATGAGTCATCGACATAAATTGTTTCTCGTCACGCAACTCTCATTGTCATATTAAATACCCGACTATACGCTCATTGAGCGTCTTCTTCTTCAACAGATCCCTAATCTCTAATGACGTTTTGATTTTGATTGTATTTTTGCCGTTCACTGACTTGTTTTCAGCGTGGAAATTCTGCTTTAAATAGCGCTGTGCCGCGGTTCTAAAATTAATGCGCTTTTGTATTGTGCAAGTATATAAATAGGCTATTAAAACAACTTTGGCATGACCCCAAATTTCGGACATTGAGCTTGTTTAGCTTTGCTTTAATTGATAAAGTTTTGAAGTATGATTTCTACGATTTCTTTTCCTTCTGAATTTTTCAAACGTCGAATCGAATAAACATCCATCATTATATATCTGAGAAATGTGTTTCGTTTTATTGCCGGATACTTTTTATACGGGTTTTCACGGCGCGTGACGACAGTCAGGCAGCAAGCAAAGCGATATTAGCTATCTAAACAAAATCTACTGAAAAATCAAACCCTTGCTCTCTAGCTTCAGAGACATAATACGAAGCTGCCCAGTAACGGATTATTAACGACATGTTGCTTTCAAAACTAAGATTCATAATCTACTTGAGTCGTGTGTCGTATTGTTTTTTCTTATCTGCTGAGTAATCTTGAAACTCCGGATACGATTAAATACGTCGCATACTTTCGTCATTCTTTAACCGAATAAAAAAACTACGACTACTACTACTACCGAAAAACGCATTTTCTAACTCGGGCTTCCTTCGGAAGGGCCCGAGTAATTAAAAAAAAATTCAAACTGAAAATTAAATAAATTTAATTAAAAGAATCATAGATTCTTGTTATTTATTCATCTTTAGAATAATACGATTTCTAGATCATTTTAAAATGTTGTTCTTAACTAGCCTGCGTAGTTGGCTCTTGGGGAAGGGAGAGGAGAGGGGGAGGAGAGGGAGATTGGGGAACTGAGTCCCTTCCCCTCCCCAGAGCCGGCTACAGATTATCACCTTTGCTTCTCAAGTTACAACTCGTCAAATTGAAATTACCGTATATCACGATGTGTTCCTTCCTTTTTTGTATCGAGTCAAAATGGCGATAACTCTGACTTACGTAAATTATCAAACATCGACGATAACCGCAGTATACCGTACCGCGGCGAATATCAAAAGTACCATAGTTTTCAACTATGAAAATACCAGACAAGAGATGTTGAATGACTTGAGTTGCATGGTTCAGTTTTGAGACCGGTGGACTAACTTTGATTGAAATGTTCTGTAGTCAGATCTGTTCTTCTCAGTAGTTGACACAAATTGTAACATCCTACTAATTAACGTGACACTTTTTATTTGTCAAGACATTTTGATTGACCGATACAAATAAACAAGAGTATTTAAAATACTCTCGGGAATTGATTGATTGTTCATGGAAAATTGAAACGGGTCACGATAACAAATTTTAAGAGTCTTCTCGAGGAAGAACTCCGACTCGGGTTATAAAAAGACTTTAATCTTGGTGTCATTCTCAGCCAATCAATTCCAACTGAACTGATTGTAACATTTTAGCAAGTACACGTGATCAGTATGCGTATTTGTCGATGCATTACGTCGCGAAAATCCTCACTTATCGATATCTGGTGTTGAGTTATATATTTTGCAATTCTCTGGCCTCGAAGAAATGCATGTTCCTTTTGTGAAAATAAAACTACTTTATAAATTAGTTTGTAAGGTTGAATGGTGAATGGAAATTCTCAAAGCCATTGATGAACGTCAAGAGGCCATGTCAGTACATTAATTCCCTTTCAAAAGGCGTTCATTGAAAACTTTGTGTTCTTTCACGCACTCAAAGGAAATACGAAAGAAAAGACGACAGAAACAAAAGCCTTGTTTACGCTCAGCACAGTTTTCCTCTACCACATTAGTGGGCAGTGTTGACAATGGCGTTGGTGTCTTCTTAGTTAACTCAACACAGCTGTACAACTGCAAAACTCAGTGTTTTTGGGCTTGAGTTTCTCGATCTGGAAACAACTGAAAACACATCCAAGACATCTCCAGGTTGAGCCATCTTTGCAAAAGTTTCCCTCCTCGAAAACAAGTAAGTTTTCTACTTTTCGTCGGATATGTGTTTTATTTCCCTGTCATCTACTCAAATCCGTGCAATTTTTGGTTGACAGTAATTCTCAGGAGAGAGAACTTTCATTATATACTTTCAATACTCTGTCCTAAAATTGGAAATCAGTGAAGTTATAAGGAGGGATCAAGCCGGCTCCGAATTGTGTTTCGGTGCCGAAGCATAAATACACACTTTATTTGAAATAGTGGCAAAATATTGTCAGCCTTCACAGAAAGTATTTTTGAGTCTCTCTTGAAATCTTACACAAGTGATATCGTAATCTTATTTCCGTCATCCAGGTATCTTCACCGTACGTACAAGTAACCCGACGCACAATGTTCACCCAAGCTGTAGTGCTGTTCTTCGTTTTGCTTGCAATTTCAAGCTCATTTCCCGGTAAGAATTCCAGTCGAACTGACCTAATTCTAAAAACGACCATCCTTGTTGTAAAGCAAGGTGGTCGCTTACAAGGCCTTACAAGAGGGTTGAGTAAATGGTTAATTAACTGAGAAAATAGGAAGGAAAGAGGATATATCCAGCAGGCATGAGAGGTTTGGTCAGGGTAGGTCTGTGTACACCGCATTGACAGCAAATTGTGACTGGGCTGGGCTAGCTGAACATCTATATACGAAGTAATGTTTCAATTACTGTAAATAGGAGTCGCTATATATTCTATTGGGGTTTCAAAATCCGAGTGAATATAATAGGACTTTGAACTGAATGCATTAGCCTTGTTATCAAGCTTTTTGAACTCATGGGGGAGTTTTCTACCATGCAGTTTCAAAGTACTTCTGCACGTGGTACAAATTAGAAACCCGGCCTGGGTTGGTGGATTCCCTCATGAATAATAGGCCACTTGCTCTAAGAGGCCACGTGACCCCAACCCCCTTAAATCGAACAGCAGTGTCAAAATGAACTCCAGAAATGAAAAGAGCAGCTCGAAATTAGTAAAAGGGCGAAGTGTCAGCGCATAATGTCTGACTAGTCAGGAGAAATGACATTAAAAATAAAATGGCAATTTTTATTAGGATTCGTATAGGAAAATGTGCTGGATTGCAAGCTCTTGTCATCCAATGCATTTTCCAAACAAATTCTTAGAAAACTTTCGATTATATTTTTAATGTCATTTCTCCTGACTAGTCAGACATTATGCGCTGACACTTCGCCCTTTTACTAATTTCGAGCTGCTCTTTTCATTTGTGGAGTTCATTTTGACACTGCTGTTCGATTTAAGGGGGTTGGGGTCACGTGACCTCTTAGTGCAAGAGTCGCCAAATGGCAATTCGATCGACAAATCATTCGATACAAAAACAAAACAATGACAAATAATTATTATTATTACAAAGAATTGAGATGCACGGCTATAGCAGTCGTCTTGAACGGCGTGCTAATGAGTTTTTTCGATCTTTAGAAAACGAAGCAAAACATATAGAAGCCAAGAGCAACGAGGCCAAATCCTTCCTCCACAGTCTCTCGCGGCAAAAGCGTTTGTTTGGAGGCTGGCACGAGCAAGCTCGAGAGCATACCGGTGGTGCAATCGTACCGTGCAGAGAAGGCGCCAAAAGAGACTGGATACGACCGCGGCCATGTATCCCTCAATGACGATGTATTAAGTAGTCTTCTATCAGTAACCATAGCAATCTCCTAGCACCGCATTTCTAGAGTAAACTGGTCATTCATGTACATCTAACTGAATAAATACTGTCGGGATTAATATATTAAAACTGATTAAGTTAGTAGATCTAGAAGACAGGCTTGCAAGGAACTCTGGGAAAGCAGCCCTGATATGTCGGATAGTGCATTATTGAAACAGATGATATGTAATTTCCGTACGAGTGGGAACCCTGTGGTACCGTGACACTCAAATGGCTTCCTTTCTGAACCAATCAAAAAACATGCAGAAGCATCTCAACCAATGAAATTCTTTCAATACGGCCAAGGCGCGGTGCGGTGACTTTCCCACTCATACGAAAATGACTCTATAGAAAGATACTTAACTGGGACAAACAACTGGTGAATGAATAAATGTTCTCTTTTTTTTTTTTGATCCAAGAGTCGACAAGAGACTTTGAGTCAAGTAGTTTAACTAAGACTTGAACAAATTTATTTAATCCCATCTTCACTTTACATTTGTTATTTCGTGTTGTATTCAAAGGCTGAAGTGAAAGGTTCCTTGCCATATAACCCTTGTAAGTACGTTAAAAAGAATTAAAGTTATAAATCCTCATTAGTGAGGATTTTCATTAATTAATTGTCCAGAATTCCACCGTTGGCCATGATTTTCAACTGGAGATTTTACCACAGGCAGCCCAACCATTGCTTCTGAGGAATAAATAAAAATATATTTGCGGCATTTGCGCGCCTTTTTTGATGGGTTTCCTGTGGTAGAGCGCGGGCGATACGTATTGTGTTGGGCTACCTGTGCTCAGTACACGCACGCGCGCGCACTCTCACCACAGGAACTGACCCATAAGCACAGGCAGCCCAAGCGAGATTCTTTTGAGGTTTTGACGATTTGGGCTTCCTGTGCTTATTGTTTTGACGTTCTGACAGTAGTTTGAATAGTTTCATTTTATTGGGGTAAACCTGATATTTTCAATATAGAACTACGGACTATTCAAACTAATGTCAGAACGTCAAAACAATAAACACAGGAAGCCCAAATCGTCAAAACCTCAAAAGAATCTCGCTTGGGCTGCCTGTGCCACTAGGCGCGCAAATGCAAATATATTTTTATTAATCCTCAGAAGCAATGGTTATGCTGCCTGTGGTTTTTCGAGTGACGGAGTGACCGTCCAGATCCCTACTAAAACATCCCGTTCTACAAAACTCATTTACTTATCATTACCATTTATATGGTGGTATTCTATAAATGAATTGTTCCCTGACAATGTTGAGCTTAATGTTGAAGCGTGTATATTGTATATATCTTGAAGGTATTAATTGTAGAGAAGGCTGTCTTGTTGGAAATCACAGTCTTCGATCCGCCAAATAGAAATGGAAATTGTAGTGCTAAGAAAAAAGAGAAAATACAATTCAGATTAATGAACGATGGGAAGCACAATGCACTCTATCTATCTATCTATGCACCTTCTTCAAACCACTGGAAATTCGTTGGAAATTTTCAATTTCCAAAGTTTTAGACATTTTTTTGGACATTTCCAAAGAATTTCCAAGGTTTTGGACATTTCCAAAGAATTTCCAAGGTTTTGGACATTTCCAAAGAATTTCCAAGGTTTTGGACATTTCCAAAGAATTTCCAAGGTTTTGGACATTTCCAACGAATTTCCAAGGTTTTGGACATTTCCAACGAATTTCCAAGGTTTTGGACATTTCCAACGAATTTCCAAGGTTTTGGACATTTCCAACGAGTTTCCAAGGTTTTGGACATTTCCAACGAATTTCCAAGGTTTTGGACATTTCCAAAGAATTTCCAAGGTACGTTTTGGACATTTCCAACGAATTTCCAAGGTTTTGGACATTTCCAACGAATTTCCAAGGTTTTGGACATTTCCAACGAATTTCCAAGGTTTTGGACATTTCCAACGAATTTCCAAGGTTTTGGACATTTCCAGCGAATTTCCAAGGTTTTGGACATTTCCAAAGAATTTCCAAGTTTTGGACATTTCCAAAGAATTTCCAAGGTTTTGGACATTTCCAAAGAATTTCCAAGGTTTTGGACATTTCCAACGAATTTCCAAGGTTTTGGACATTTCCAACGAATTTCCAAGGTTTTGGACATTTCCAACGAATTTCCAAGGTTTTGGACATTTCCAAAGAATTTCCAAGGTTTTGGATATTTCCAAAGAATTTCCAAGGTTTTGGACATTTCCAAAGAATTTCCAAGGTTTTGGACATTTCCAAAAAATTTCCAAGGTTTTGGACATTTCCAACGAATTTCCAAGGTTTTGGACATTTCCAAAGAATGTTTCCAAGGTTTTGGACATTTCCAAAGAATGTTTCCAAGGTTTTGGACATTTCCAAAGAATTTCCAAGGTTTTGGACATTTCCAAAGAATTTCCAAGGTTTTGGACATTTCCAAAGAATGTTTCCAAGGTTTTGGACATTTCCAAAGAATGTTTCCAAGGTTTTGGACATTTCCAAGGAATTTCCAAGGTTTGAAGAGCGCGCGTTTATTCCTGTTGAAGTATTCAAATTCCGCTTGTTTTTAACAAAAAATGTCCCTAAGCGAACACATTATTCATGCAGCTACCTCGACTATCTCGGCCATTTCCTTGACACGCTACACTGGGTGCCAGAGAATCCCTCAATAAAGGAAACCTCTTCGGTTACATTGTCCATAATACTGTATTATTATTAGAGTTGTTTTCGTATGAGTGGGAAACCTACGGTACGGAGTTACGGTCACGGTACTTAATCGAAGCCATTCTATTCCACGTCAATCACAGCGCGCGAAATCATTTCTCAACCAATCAGAATGCTTGGCGCGGGACGGTCACGGCACGAACCGTACTGTAACTACTTCCCACTCATACGAAAACGACTCTATTATTACCTTATTACTCATCCACGGCGCACTGGATTTCTCCTCTTGATTTAGCCCATCCATGAGTGGTTACAGCTTTGAAGACTTCGATGACAAGGTTCGGAAATTCATCCAAGAAAGTAAAGTGTTTGATGATGAGTTCTCTAATAAGCGTTGGCCGGGTGCCATCCGAGATGTGTTGCCAGGAGTTTCGTACAAACCTCACCAACTCGACCACTGACTTGGTATCATACTTTCTCGATGGTGTTGGTTTACCCTTCGATGAAATTATGGGTTTAGACATTTCGGTGAAAACTGTATGCATGTTCACATATCCTGGATCATCCCATGTGGGATGCTTGACTATTGCAGGAAAGTTTGACTGCAAATCCGTCTCGACGAACGTCAAAGGGGGTTTCCTTTTAGCATGTGGACATTCGAACTCTGGCTGATTTCCAACAGCGTTGAGAAGTTCCATCTTTTTCTTGTCTGACCAGAACATTGGATGAACCAGCGCCTCTGCTGCAGTCGCTCTCTTCTTGTCATCGCTTTCGAGCATCTTTTTCACAAGGTGGGTGGCTTCAGGTGGAATTGACTCGTCCCATCCTTCCATGTTGTTGTTGATAACATTGAGTTCTTTTGCAGTGATTTGTTCTAAAGGCGTTCCTTTAACTGGCGAAAATGGATGTCTTTGTCCTGATAGAATATAATGGAGGACAAGTCCACATGAAAATATGTCAGATGACATGGAAAGGATGGGAATTGCGGACTTGATGACCTCTGGAGCTATCCAGCATCTTGTACCAGCGTTGGTTCCATACACGGTGGTAGAAACAGTGTTGATACAACGGCTCAGCCCAAAGTCGGCTAACTTCAGACACAGCTTAGGGTCGTTTTTGTACAGAATATTGCTTGGCTTGAGATCGCGATGCAAAACTTCTCGCTCATGCAAATACGTCAATCCCATTATAACATCTTTACAAAGACCAATCTTTTCACGTGTGCTAAGTGGCTTCTTTTTGAGAAAATTATCATCGAGACTGCCCTCCATTAGTTCTAAGACTATGTAAGAAAAGTGTTCATCCTCGAAGAAAGAGAGATAACGCACGACTTGTCCACAGTCTGCGAGAGAAATGAGGTTGTTGATCTCTCGTTTGGTTTCAGGACGCTTCATGAGGGATTTAACGGTTCGTTTAATAGCTACTTCTCTTCCGTCCTGTTCGTTTAATGCTGCATACACTTCTCCAAATGCGCCTCTGGCTACCTCTTCCTGATGATACCAATACGACTCGACCATCTTGCATTCCTGGCGTCTGGCAACTTTGGTCAGTTTGTCTTCGTGCTTCTCTGAGCACCGAGTCCATGGAATGAGTTTTGGGGCTTTACCAATGTCTATTGGTTTTGTGAGAAGTTCTTTGAGTGGTGGACACGATCCTGGAATGTCCAAGCACGACTCCCTCAAGAAATCAGGATTTTCTGGATTGCAGGTTCCATACAGAAGAAGCCGCTCTGCAATTTGCCAGTGAATGGAAGTGGATGTTTCATCACTATTTCGTTTTTTCGAAACGTAAAGTTTTCTCACGTTCCGACAACACAATGTTAATGCTGTAGTTACATCGATCTTAGTTTTTCTAGAACTTAAAATCATTTCGACAAGATTGGCTTTCCAGTGGGTACTTAGAGATTTATCCTTACAGATAGCATTCAGAAGTGACACAAGCACGTTGGAATACTGTTCCTCACAAGCGAGTTCAATCAATGCTTTCGAAAGATTGTAGGACTTTGCTTTAATCAGCATGCTCAACACCGATTCTCCATCTACGTCGCATGTCCATAGATCAAGGCCGAGTTGGGATTAATTTTTCCAAAACGTTAGCGGCTCCTCTAAAACATCTGGGTACAAACGATCAGGCCCATCGACTACTGCCTTTGTGTGTCGCTTGTTGCGGCTTGACTCGTACCTTCTGGCGACCGCGAGTAGAGGTGTTCGTTGTGCTGAATCAACATCGTTGATATTAGCACCAGCATCTATCAAGAGCTTGACAGCACATCGAGTTCTGCACAAGTGCAAAGGCGTTTCATCATTCTCATTTCGTGCATTCTTTCTTGCTCCAGAGTTTAATAAATGGGTTAGAATTGTGTGCAACAATTGCTCAAACGTGTATTGCTCTGTGATATAGTTGAGGCTAGTATACTCGTGAGCTGTGTTAGTGCTCGAGGGTAGAGTAAGCGATGCCCAAAGGTGAAGTGGTGATTGAAGTTTGGTGTTACTTTTCGAAGCTGTCTTTCCCTTAATTGTGTTATTTGCGTTGGAAAACAATTCCAGTAGTTCCATTGCCTGATGTATTACGCATTGTCTCTTTGGCTTATGCGTTGAACTTAATCCTCGTTGCAAAATCTTGATAATGACATGAAAGACTGATTCTCCCTGACGTGATACTTCACCGACAACTGAAATATCTCTCGCTAGCAAAAATCGGCAAATGTCTACAGGGATCCACTGTTCGTGATCATGTTTGACCGACTGTTTCATGTGAGCCAGTCTTTGAGAGAATTGCGACAAACAATGCAACAATGGAGTTTCTTTGGCACGATTTACGGAATTCAATCTTGCCCCAGACGCTTCCAGGAGGGCCGAGCAGATGTTGAGAACAGCCTCCTGTTGCACGCCGAACATGGGCAGGCACACTGCGTAATGAAATGCAGTGTTTCCACATGAGTCAGCGCTGTTTGTATTTACACCAAGTTTAATTAGTAACGATAGCAAATCAAAGAGTAGATTCGTACTGCTCTGATGAACAAGGTCACGCATTTTCAAGGAAACCATTCCAATTGCTTCGTTTCTTCCATCGTTATCCTCTGCAGTGTATTGCATTGCAAGATGTAAGGCCTCTAAAATTGATTCTTGGTACCATGACTTGTGATTTGATTGAATTCTGTAGTGTTTTAAGACCTGATGAAATACCGTGTTTAAAAGCGACATAACTACAGTTTGTCTTTGAGCTCCATGTTGTTGAAGAAGTTGAAACATTTCATTCATGTCCGATGTTCTTCCGTTCGTTATGCAGTATTCAACATAAAACGACAAGATATCAACGTTGTAGTTGTCTGTGAACATGTTTGCACCTCTAGTAAGAAGAACACGAGCCAACGAAAACGATCTTGTGGCAGCGTAAAAAAGAGGCGTTCTACCCCAAGCATCTCTTGCGTCGATGATGGCGTTGCTGTCAATCAGATTATATGCGACTGTTTCACTGGGTCGTCTAACAGCATAAAATAAAGCCGTTTTGCCGTGTTTATCAACAATGTTGACATCAGTACCAGCGTTAATCAACAGGAGTGCCACTTCTTCGGTGCCATCCCGATATGCATTCTGAACAGGCATAGAAGAAAACAATGCAGTTTGGCCCTGATTGTCAATTGCGTTGACATCAGCGCCAGCATCAATCAAAGCCCGTGTACCCTCAACGTCATAACTGACAGCAACATGAAATAAAGCCGTTTGGTTCTTTTCATCTCTTTGATTTACGTCAACGCCAACATCAAGAAGCGTACGAAACATGTTTTCATTGTGATATTCAATAGCATAAGATAAAGGTGTTTTTCCATATTCATCTTGTACGTCAGTATTTGCACCAGCATTAACCAGTGCTCGAGCAATGCCTTCCTTCGATTCTAGTACAGCGTGAATTAAAGCAGTTTGGCCTCTTGAATCAGGTATATTCACGTCTGCCCCAGCATCAATCAATGTCTGTGCATTTACATCCTTGTTGTGCTGAATAGCATAAACTAATGCAGTTTGGCCTTTTGCATCAGTCATGTTCACATCTGCCCCAGCATTGATTAGTGCGTTAATGATTTCGTTGTTGTGATATTTAACTTCAACAAACAAACTTGAAGCCATTTGCTCTTGGTCAGTTGAGTTGACAACAGTAGCATCAGATCTAGCAGACATGGTAGCTTTGTTGTGGTATCGGACAGCATAGAACAGAGCCGTTTGGCCTTGATTATCGGTTATGTTCACATCAGCTCCTGCATCAATCAATGCGCCCGTAACCGCTTCATTGCCATATTTCACGGCATAAAATAAAATGGTCTTGCCTTCTTCATCAATTCTATTAACATCACGAAGCGCTTTGATAAGGGCGTAGGCAGTTCCGAAGTTGTCGTTCAAATGTACAGCATAAAACAAGGGTGATTTGCCGTGTTTATCAGTTATATTAACATCAACACCAGATGCAATCAATGCATGTACATCTTGTTCATTGCCATCCCGCACAGCCACAAACAAATCCATTTCGCTTAGTTTACCAGCTAAATGATCCATTGTGTCAAAAAGGAGTTTATATAATGATGACAATCATGGCATAGTTCTTTCAGGGTAAGGCAAGCCGCAGGACCTAGCTTGATGATGCTGATTTGCCTCAATTCCTCTTGTCGTAATTAATATATTCTGATGTCATCGCCGCTATCATTGCCAAGTTTGCCATCATCGCGTTGAATTTACTGGGCCACATGTTGAAATACTGTGATCAATGGCCTTTTAATTTTATTCTTGAGTTCAATGTGGATAACGAATTTCAATAATAAATTGTCAAAAATATACGAAGATCCATTCACAATTTCCCCTCGACTGGGTTTGTTATTGTTATTATATCCAGAATGTTAGAATCAGAATATATTTCACCTGTTACATACTCTAGAGTACAGAAAACATGATGCAGTTCATCTGGCTATCGAGAGTTTGAGGTATCGGTACATTCAGCCGTTTCGACTGACCTTGCGAAATTTTACGCTCTGAGTAGAATTCCTTCGAGATCAACACTGATTGTGGTCTTGTGACTGTCTTTAAAACTCTTTCGCCATTCCCACAGACCTGCATGGAACGCGTTTGGAATGGACAGCCAGCCTTACTTTGATTAGAAATTGAGTCAGTTGAAGGCTGTGAAAATGGCTCATACAAATCTCCATCAAGCTTCAGACTGTACGTATTCGATGGATAAAATGAAAACGAAAGCGGAACTCAGTACGAATTCAATCATGAGTTCCTCTTCACTTGTTGAGCCAATATCTATGTAATTATACACCGAATCAAAATATGGCGACCTATTTGAATAACTATTGTTCTGGACCAGCTTCTCATCCTGTTCACAGGCTACTCATTCATGTGAAAACGCTTTTGTGTTTCCACATGAACACGAGGCTAGTCAGTCCAGAACAATGGCAGTTCAAATTGGACGCCATATTTCGATTCGGTGTATAGCCATTTTGAAATCACTAGAAAATTCTGCAATCTGATTGGTTCCCATGCAACAGCATCGATATCAGACGTGAGTCTGTAATCAGTACCAATTTGAACAACATGAAACAGCCAATCAGAACACAGCAAAAAAGACAGGCAAATAAATGAAAAGGAAAGACTTTGGATTTTGTCACAACAATTAATCTTTCACTGTTTTACATACACGTGGCATTGGAAATTTGTTGGAAATTCATTGGAAATTTGTTGGAAATTTGTTGGAAATTCATTGGAAATATTGGAAATTTGTTGGAAATTCATTGGAAATTTGTTGGAAATTCATTGGAAATATTGGAAATTTGTTGGAAATTCATTGGAAATATTGGAAATTTGTTGGAAATTCATTGGAAATATTGAAAATTTGTTGGAAATTCATTGGAAATATTGGAAATTTGTTGGAAATTTGTTGAAATCATTGGAATTGAAATTCATTGGAAATATTCAAGGTTTTCGACATTTCCAAATAATTTCTAACGTTTGAAGTCAAGTTCCAACAATTTTCAACTGAATTTCCCACAAATTTCCTGAGTTTGAAGAGCGTAGTGTTTTCCAGTGTTAATGACGATTTTGATTCCCCAATGACCTAGGCTCAGTATCCAGCCGTTGGGGTTTCGTGCGCCCGCGATACTCTCCTTATCGCGGGCGCACGAAACCCCAGCGGCTGGATACTGAGCCTAGCAATGACCTTGAATTATGTACTTTATATGTTAGGGTGTTGAAAGATAAATCCAAGAGAAGGGTTGCGAAACCCAGCAAATTCCTGTATCAAAGATATACACAAGTTTATTTAAAATATGTAGTCTGTGTATAATATTTTAATTTGTAAATTTTGACAAAAAGTAAGTTAGAGTGCAATTTAGAAAAGCTTGAAAACTAAATAACTAATTAGTACTAAATAGCACTAATGAAACAATAGAAAACAATAGAAATAGCACTATACTAATAGAGTCGAACCTCTCCACAACGGCCACCTTGGGACTAAATTTTGCGGCCGGTGTGTAGAAGTGGCCGTGGTGTGGAGGTTTTAAAAACGAATAAATGTATGGGCTTGCTGGTGGCCGGGACAAAAACCGCTGGCCGTTACAGAGAGGTGGCCGTTGTGGGGAGGTGGCCGGTGTGGGGAGGTGGCCGGTGTGGGGAGGTGGCCGGTGTGGGGAGGTGGCCGGTGTGGGGAGGTGGCCGGTGTGGGGAGGTGGCTAGTGTGGGGAGGTGGCCAGTGCAGAGGTAGCGGTTGTAGGGAGGTGGCCGGTGTGGGGAGGTGGCCGTTGTGGGGAGGTGGCCGGTGTGGGGAGGTGGCCGGTGTGGGGAGGTGGCCAGTGCAGAGGTAGCGGTTGTAGGGAGGTGGCCGGTGTGGGGAGGTGGCCGTTGTGGGGAGGTGACCGTTAGTAGAGGTTCGACTGTACTACAACTTGTACACTTATTGTATATTATTATTGTACATATTATATTTTAAAAGTTTATGTTGTAGATACAGTCATTCTCAAAAAGGTTGTCCAGATGAAAAGACTACAATACTACAATAAAGTCACGTGATTCATTATATATTCAATTTCCTCGCGTGGAATTTCAATTTGAGATGCAAAAGTACACGGCATTGTGAGAACTGAATGTAATGGCGCAGTTCCGCGTGCAGAAATTGAAAACATAATGAATCATGTGACTTTATTGTAGTAATGTAGTCTTTTCGGCTGGACAACCTTTTTGAGAATGACTGTATTCTTATTGAACATTATGTTTAGTTTATATGTACCATTCATTCAATTCAGCCAAGGAACTAGAGATCTCAGGATATGAAAATAGAGTGCTTGATTATATAATGTAGTAAAGAGTCTAAAATTCAGCTAAGCACTGTGAAACTATATAATGAACGGTACCAGCTCAAGGTATACAGCGATTTGCAAAAATTCTGTAAAAATCAAATATATCAATATATCGGGTGCATTGTGGGTAATTTCCATCATAAAATTGATGAATAAGCCCTCTAAAGTTCCATTTTTTCAATTGCTTTTTCACATACATACTACAAAGGTTACTTGGGTTTAGATTCAGGTTTAATAATAGCTAAAATCAAAGAATTAGGATTATGCAAATTACTATATATTGATATATCGATATATTGAGATTTTACAGAATTTTTGCAAATCGCTGTAATAGAACAATGTTCAGGACATTTCATAAAACGCAAATTCGAAAAAGTTTCCTGAAAACGACCATGTTTATACACGGTGAAACTCTTGGTGAAACCTGTCTCGCACCAGTTTCACGAAAAAGTTTCACCGTGTAACAAGGCCTTAAGGCCTAGTTCAAATGCCGTACTTTCCAAGAGCCGTTCTTAATTACTTCAAAAGAAGCCGCCTCATTATCTATTGTTTGAAATGAGAATGGCTCATGATTAGCACGACGTCTGCCTAAGAAAATAACATAGTCACCCACGTATAAGCCGCACCTTCATCCATACCTAAAACCTACTTTGGAAATCGGAGATGCAGCTTATATGCGGCACAATACTGGCCAACACATTCAGGTAGGACATATAGCTTTATACATACAGTGGAACCCCGTTATAATGGACACCGAAGGGACCAGAGAAAGTGTCCGTTATAACGGGGTTTCCGTTATAACGGGGTATCCGTTATAACGGGGTTTCTTACAGATTACGTCACTCTTTATTGAATTTATAATAGAAACCTCTATTATAGCATACACATCAATAACGCAACATTTGAAACGTCTCAAATGAAAACAACATAAAACCTTGATAATACAAGTGAAACTTTGTTCTTTTTCTAACAAAATGCTTATCCTCTTGCAAATATTCAGTTCCATTCGTCTCTAATCAGGAATAAATCTTCACGAACAATGGTGTGACGAAAGATTGTACTCAGACTGTCCGTTATAACGGGGTCTTAACAGAAAATGTATTACTTTTCCGCCGGGACCTATAAAACTGTCCATTATACCGGGGTGTCCGTTAGGCGGGGTTCCACTGTATTGATGTTCTATGCTCCTGTCTTGGTTAACGGTAAATTAATGCTCCTACTGTCAATACTAATTTAATGTACTATTTTATATTGTTGTTAGCAGACTGTGTAGAGCACGCTGCCTCATTTTATATTTCTTCAATGTCGACAATGTTCACACTGGCACATGTGGTGTGGACAATACTATTATTTACACTGACTCAATAGTCAATGCATCTTTTGTCAAAGAGTCGGCGCGTAGTGTCTAAATAACTCGAAACTGGAGTATTTTAAAATCAGGTAAAAACTGAAGAAAATGGAATTATTCAATGATATTTATAGATCTTCTTAGCTCTATGGTATATTTTTACTATTTGTAACAAAATTTATTTTGTATTTACGTCTTTTTCTTCTTCTTTATAACTATGGGAACTGTTACAACAACATCAAAATAAAGAATATTAGTGCTATAAAAATAAATAAATAAATAACTTTTTTAACATGTCAATGTATCAGGGCCGTACATAACCCAAAATTCAAGGGGGGGGGGGGGTGGCAGTACGCATTTAAAAGGAAAAATATATATAAAAATAGTACAGTTCTCAGTACTTTTTGGTATCTTTTTTCGCCTCCCCCTGCCCCTGTGATGTGTACGCCCTGTGTATTTAGCACTTAATATATAGCTAACAAGGTTCAAAATATGATTTATGAAAATTATTATAAACTTTGAAAACAAAAAAAACAAAAAAAACAGTGAGTTGGGTGTACAGAAACATGATCGTTTTGTCATTATTTCAGCTTACCAATTATGATGACCAAGATAATAATTACCACAAAGACAAACACAAGTTTTAACTGAAAAAAGACAGAAAGAATGGGAAGATTAAATAACGAAATATTGCAGAATAACATCCAAAAATCTTACTCAACAACTATTTAGAGGGTTTAAATTACTGTGTGATATAAACAAGTGTACCACTTTTACTGTATTCACATATATATGGTTCTGGCTTGATTGGGAGAGGTGGTCTATTTGTTGTTGACCACCACTCCTCCCCTACAAATACAACATTTATGCTTGGGGGGGTGGGGGGGGGGGGGGTGGGGGTGGTGGGGGGGGGGGGGGTGGGGGGGTGGGGGGGGGGGGGGGGGGGGGGGGGGGGGGGGGGGGGGGGGGGGGGGGGGGGGGGGGGGGGGGGGGGGGGGGGGGGGGGGGGGGGGGGGGGGGGGGGGGGGGGGGGGGGGGGGGGGGGGGGGGGGTATCAGGGGGGGGGGGGGGGGGGGGGGGGGGGGTGCGTACTACTGACCTAAAATGTATTCACATACTTATGTCTTGATGGTGAGGGGTGGTCTATTTGTTGTTGACCACCACTCCTCCCCTACAAATTATGCTACATTTATTATATCAGGGGGGGGGGGGGGGGGGGGGGGGGGTACTACTGACCTAAAATGTATTCACATACTTATGTCTTGATGGTGAGGGGTGGTCTATTAGTTGTTGACCACCCCTCCCCTACAAATTATGCTGCATTTATATCAGGGGGGTGTACTACTGAAACAATAGTAATGCCTCACATGCACCACATCGGAAGGTGATTGGGTAACCATGGTGACAGTAACTATGCCAATATGGTGGAATTGTGCAGGTTGTCAGGTTCTACAGGGGGGACATTAGGGACCTTAAGCATAAGAAAATTCTACGACGCGAACGTGAGGATGACGGCGCGCGCACTGACGAATAATGTTCAAAACGGTCGTTGACGTCCGTGACTGCAATCTACGACGTGAAAACAGGTGAAATGCTGTCGTAGATTGCCGTCACGGATGTCAACGTTCGTTTTGAACATTATTCGTCAGTGTGCGTGCCGTCATCCTCACGTTCACGTCGTACAATTTTCTGATGCTTAAGGTCCCTATTAATACTGTGTACTACACTGGACATTATCACATACCCGGCAGTTCTGCCACCACATTTTTCTTTGTAACTTTCTTGATCCAGAACGAAAATGGAATGCACTCATCTCCAGGTTTTCTAAGAAAAGGAAATACATAGTAATAGAAGAATGTTAGAGCAATCTTTAAATATAGTGAAATAGATATTAGTGTATTACGTAAGCACTCATTCCATTGTGTTCTTTTGTTTTCATTTGACTATTACACATTGACTATTATATTTTATTTCATGGGTTAAATAAAACCACTATTTCGGAGGTCCTATGAATTAATGCCTAGCCTTCAGTATGGCTGCTACCAGTTAGTAATTTGCTTTGTGTTTTACGTTTATTATTTACAGCGATAATAAATTGTTCTTTTTCATTTGACTATTTACTATTTCACATGGAACAACGATTCTGAAAAGAGGATACCAGAAATACTATTTTTGGGATTTTGACAAGTGGCTGATGAATCAAGGGTGATCATTGAATTTAAAATACAGGTTTAACCCCAGGGGGGTACTCAGGGGTATCAGTGACGGGGAGGTGCGAATGAGGCCAAACATTTTAACCCCCAAAAAGTCCATTACGCGAAAACAAGACCCAAAAAAAGTCCAACGGCCCAAAATCGTAACCCCCAAAAAGTCCAATTTTTCTCTGCATAAAATCAAGAACGGTAGGATATTATTTTTATCAACCCCAAAAAAAGTCCTTGACAAAATCTTTATATCAAAAAAAGTCCACCAGAAAAATGAAAACCCCCAAAAAGTCCCAAGCCGCAAATTTCAAACCCCAAAAAAGCCTTCGCACCTCCCCGTCACTGATACCCCTGAGTACCCCCCCTGGGGGTTTAACATATTAGAATTAAGTTACACATTTATTATATGCCTCTATAAGAAATTCAAGATTGCAGGGTGTCAAACAGAGTCTTAGTAGGAGAGATAAAGGAAGTATGAAGTCAAGAAGAACCACTTTTTTCCTTTATCTTGTTTTAAACAAATTTGGCATTTACTAGTAATTTCCTGACAAATTGCAGCTGCATGGTGAAAGTGTACATAACCAGTGACGTTGCTGGCCACCAGCACAGTTATTTAATTAATAATAACCCTTATTATACAACATACCAGATTTCTCATGTAGATCATCTATCTTGGATCCTCTGTCCAATACCTTGGAGATATTACTCTGCATGATATTAACCACACTTTTAACTTCATTTTTCACCCTTGCTATATTGTCATTGCTTTTGGCTTCATTAGAGTGAGAGTTTGGAGCAGAAAATCTGAAAATGATAGAAAAGTTTTTGGTGATTGTCTATAGGCTTTCCCTCAACAAGACAGTGTAAGTATTGTGTTCCATGCTGTCGCGTGTCTGTATCCCATCTAATTTATTCTGTTTCACTGCCTCGTTTTGATCCTGTGTCACGAGTATGTTTGTGCGACCACAAGGGTCGAACGTACTGTAGTGTCTTCAATTTGGTGAGTTTCTTTCAATTGTCTTTTCTTGTTTACTTATTGTCACTGACATTATCTTTCGCTTTGAAAAGTGTGTTTACAAGTGTGTTTTGTAAATTTGTCTGGTGTTCTTGTGTGCAGGCTCCTTTGCAGACGCTCTTAGTGTCATCACATACTAAGAACGTTTGCAAAGGAGGCTAGCTTTCACTGGAGCCTTGTTTGTGAGCAAATAAAACAGAGAGAAAACACAGAGTTAAAAGTATGTTGAGCGAAGTGGACACTACTACTACACCCAGCCGCTACACGTCTTTAATATCGATATCACCACACCCTCATCAAAATAAAATTATTATTCAACAATAAAAATCTCCTTAATATTGTCATGTCACATGTCATATGATGGCTTTTGACCAATGAGAGTGAAGGAATATTTGTTGTTGAATTATACTGGTGTATACGGTATATAAATCGAAAGAGTAGCTTACATATTGGAACCATCATCATCAGAATCATCCAAGTTAAGAAGAGTGTCCTAAATATATGAGAAGCAGGAATTAAATTATTGTCCACTAAATAATATTTTGTACAATAGAAAAACATCACACTGTACACTGGGGTAAGCCCCCCCCCCCCCCCCCCCCCCCCCCTCCTCCCCTACACTTGTTAGTGGTATAATAAATAGACCCCAGAGTTAAGGAACGTTTTCAAAATAGCTTAGGGTAATCTAACATAAAACAACTTAAAGCAATTTTCTTATAATTTTGGTTAAATTAAAATTTTAAAATCAGGGCAATTGTGTATCATGAATAAATCAACATGAACAACCATCATGATAAAACCTCTCTCTGACAGCTTACCCTTTCAGAATGTCTTGATTCTGCTCTATCCCCTGCTGTCGCTCGGCTAAACTTTGGAGGCATCTTGTAAAGTCCTCGTAAAGATCGAGAAGAACTCAAGAAGCGATATTTCAAGAATATCAGCTGACGAAATATCGCTGTCTGACTTGTTACGATGAATTAGAAATATCAAATAAAATGGTTGATTAACCACAACTATTGCTTGATGATAACATCACTTCATGATTGTTGGAAAACTATGACTTAATGCGATGGATTTTGCTTCTTTTTCCGACAAATTTACGTTTTCGTTTCACATTCGAGTGATTTCAACAGCAGTCGGCAGGTCTTTATAATTTTGCCAAGTAACCTGGCAGAAGACAAATTTACGATCGAGGCAGGGGAGGGAGGGGAGGGAAGGGGAGAGAGGGAGGGAGGGGAGGGAGGAAAGCTATTTTATTATTTTATTACTCGGGCTACTTAGCCCGGGATAAATAAAATTCAGTTAATTAAGGGTCAGACTCGGTGACAACTTTGTGTGAGCTTGAATTGGTAGTTCACTGAAAATTCTTTGTGGAGATATTAGCCTATTTACTCGGGCCCTTCCGAAGGAAGCCCGAGTTATAAAATGGGTTTTTCGGTAGTCGTAGTTTTGTTCGGTCAAAGAATGAAGAAAGTATGCGACGTATTTAATCGTATCGAGTTTCAAGATTACTCAGCAGATAAGAAAAAACAAACGACACACAGGACTCATGTAGATTATGAATCTTAGTTTTGAAAGCAACATGTCGTTAATAACCCGTTACTGAGCAGCTTCGTATTATGTCTCTGAAGCTAGAGAGCAAGGGTTTGATTTTTCAGTAGATTTTGTTTTGATAGCTATAATCTCGCTTTGCTTGCTGCCTGACTGTCGTCACGCGCCGTGAAAAACCGTTTAAAATTAAAGTATCCGGCAGTAAAACGAAACACATTTCTCAGATATATAATGATGGATGTTTATTCGATTCGACGTTTGAAAAATTCAGAAGGAAAAGAAATCGTAGAAATCGTACTTCAAAACTTCATCAAAGCAAAGGTAAACAAGGTCAATGTCCGAAATTTGGGTTCATGCCAAAGTAGTTTTAATAGCCTATTTATATACTTGAGGTTGCATATTCATGGCGCCACAAACATGTAAAATAGAAGTATTGTTCGCTCAGGGCAGATACTGATAGTGCTAAGTGATCGTATTCGACGACTAGAAGTGAAAGAAGCAGTTGACCTGTGCAGAAGAGAAATTATGTTGTATCCAAGGCAAGCCATCCATCAGTTCCTCTTAAATACGCTCTCACATACAAACGCATACGCCGATTCGTGTGGGCCCACTCTAAAAGATGTTGAGCGTTTTCGACAGGGCCTTTACATGAACTCATCAAAAGCAAATCAATTGAACTCAAAGTCAAAAGGTAATCAATTGAACTCGAGCTCAAAAGCAAATCAAATGAACTCAAGAACTATAATACAAATGAACTCTAATGTTGACTTAAATGTGAACTCAACTGAGTACTGCCTAGCCAAGCATGTATACCACAACTTGAAGCCAGATGTACTGATTCAGAAGTGTGATTCCAACATGGACAAATCCAAAGGTGAGAAAACAACTTTGAAATCGCATCAAGAAGAACACAAATCTGAGGCGAAAATGAAGTCAATCCTTGTTTACATTCTGTTTATATTTTTTATTGTGTTAATGCTGTTAAAAATAGAATTTTTCTATATCAAAGAGAGAGTTTTAAGTATAACACTTTTATGTTTCCAACTTGAAGGAAAGAAACGCTCCTCTCACATATGTCACACACGCTGTGATTAAAGATTAAAGCCCATACTAGTTACTCGCTAGTTTAAATTCTCTCTAGCTCCTTTGCTTCGTTTGCTTCGCGATAAATACGCTAAAGTTACACCATACCAGAAGTACATAATAGACACAGGAGATATGCATACAGTACAATATTCGTGTAGCTAGGTTCCTCTGTTGTACTGTATGTATCTCCTGTGTCTATTATGTACTTCTGGTATGGTGTAACTTTAGCGTATTTATCGCGAAGCAAACGAAGCAAAAGGAGAGAGAATTTAAACTAGCGAGTAACTAGTATGGGCTTTAATCTTTAATCACAGCGTGTGTGACATATGTGAGAGGAGCGTTTCTTTCCTTCAAGTTGGAAACATAAAAGTGTTATACGTTCGACTCGGAGTTAACCCCGAATTTCGTACATTGAACTTGCTTAGTCCGTGGCGTTGATGATGGCCTATTTGCTTTGATGAAGTTTTGAAGTACGATTTTTACGATTCCTTTTCCTTCTCAATTTGTCATAATGCCCGAGTGTACGCTCATTGAGCGTCTTGTTTAGCTTTAAGGATACTGGCAATCGCTGGTATTTCGCGACATATATTTGCCATACTCTTGACTCTCTTCAGTGTTCTCAGGCATTATTTGAGAACTAGTTTTCCTGAATGAGACTGACAAATGCTTTTCAATTCTAAATAATGACCATCGTTTTATTAAGTTGGTTTAAAAAAATTGTGTGATCTTATTGTATCACCATCATGACTTATCTGTGTACGTGAAAGCTAATTTTGTTCCGTTCCAGATTCTGTATTTTCCCTTTCTCTCTCAGTCTGGGATCACTTGCTGTCCTGTCTGGGTTCCTTCAGGGGTGGATCCAAAGGGGGGGGGGGCATGGGGGGGGGCGGTGTCCCCCCCCCCCCCATTGAGTTGGGCCCGATACATATTCGCCCACGTCTCCCCACCATTTGATGCCCAGAATGGATGGAAATTACATTTTTGAGTTTCTAGATTTCAAAATTTTCTGGGGGGGCATGCCCCCACACCCGCTAGAAGAAGTGGCCTTACGGCCCCTTAGTGGTGCACCCCCCTTAATTTCAAAATCTCTAGATCCGCCCCTGTCCTTTGCTATCACCTTCTAATGTATCACCTCCCGCCTAGATTAGTTATTTTGCTATTTGCGGGATGGTGTTAACTTGTAAATTTAATTATTATCTTTTGTAATAAACTTGAAACTTTGCGGTCCAGTCTTGGGATCATTTCATTTGCGGTCAGTACAGAACCTTTCGTGGAAATTCTGTTTTACAGTAAATTGTGCAGAAACTACTTCTGTATGACATTATAAATATTTTTTTAGGTTTCATTCACAAAGAAAGTCTTTGAAGACACGAAAACCTATCAATTTGCTTCATTTTTACAAGTGAGTTTTCGGTCCCGCAAAGTTTCGGGTCTTTGCAATTAATGAGAAACGCGCGCTTGAACCAAACTACTTCCGTGTTCAATCACCGTATGACCGGTTGGATTGTGATTGGCTCCTTAAATTCGTCGATTTTCCTAAATCGCTTCTGATTGGCTGAAACCGCAATTGCACGGGAATATGTGCACTCGAAGGGCTTCCTTCTTGGCGCGTTTGTCACTTTGAAGAAGAGCATGGAGAGTGCAGCAGGAAGGTGAGAGGCCTCTGTGAATTTTGTCCAAAATTTTGCACAAAATTTAATATATTTTCCTTAAATTGCAGTTTTCAGAAAGTTCTTTGACCGAACTTGCAAATGGCTACATTCGAGAGGCATTTTTCAAATGGAATTTTGCGAAAATCTTGTCGCAAGTCCGATCAAAGCACATGGCGAACACAGCTGAGACGGAAAGTTGTCCATACGGAAAACTTCCTAAATGTGAGCGCAAGTCAGTATTATTCTTACCTCTTCCTTTAGAAGATACTGTGTTGTATAAGTTTGAGCAGTTTCTACTCGTTAGAATGTGTTTTTGTGCAAAAAATTGTATCCAAAATTTTGTAACTCCGCCGGCCAAGTTGGCGCCTTTTAGTTTTAATTGGAACTTTGAATGGAACTGTGAAGTCGGCATAAATTTTCCTCGAAACTCGGCCTTTCAACGTTTATCTAGTGTACTGACTAAGTTTGTTTATTTTGTTCCTTTTGCAGAAACAGTTTTCATGGTGTTGAAGACGGCCATAAATCTCCGCAGAAGACTTGCTTCGAAAGCTTTTGATTCACGGCCAGCTCGAGTCGCTTTGAGCAACGTGTGTAACTACTACAAGGTACGTACTAGTTGGGTCTTCTTTTTGGTAGTTTTCTCTTTGAACAAGAGTTTCTTATTCAAATTCTTAAAAAGAAGAAAATGAAATCATTCTTCAAACTTTTTGAATGATTTGCACTGAGGTCGTTTCCCGCCACTTTTGTCGTTTTGACTTTAAACTTTGAAAGGCGAAAAAAAGGAATTCTATGTTTTTATAATATAAATATACAATTCTATAGGTAAATTCATTGGATGACGAGTGAATTTTCCTTGAATCCCATAGCGTTCTCTATATTGGCAAAATATAGTTTTTAGAAAGCCAGTGCAGCGTTCAGTCTTTCGCTAGCCAATAGGAATCAAGCAAAATCGGAATAAAAAAATCAGTTTATTTGAAGGACAAAAGTTGTTTTCTTCAGCCGTTTTATAAACTACATTTACGGAAAATCTACAATAGAAACACAGCCATAGATTTATGGACAACAATCAATCGTTTATTTACCCACGTTAACGTCAAGGAGCATGCAAATGCTCGATCAAAATACGAACAAACTACGAACCAGTTTATAGTTAGCGAAAACTTACAACAAAAAAGACTAAAAGCGATGACACCACGGCTGGGAGTGAAGTTCAGCTCAACTTTTCACAATCACCGAACAGTCTTGTCAAACCTGTAAGTATGCTTTTCTGATATTTTTTTGTTTAACAAGAAGTTAATTGGAAATATATGAAACTACGGACTTTAATATTCTATCCTCGTAAGACTTTAATAAATCAAACTTTAATTTGCTTGTGCTTAACGGCTTGTTTCACATGACACAAGTACATATGCTTGACTCGTGCTTGAATCACAAGTGAAAAACTTCACTAATGAATTCAATAGACCTCTTTAGCTTCGTATGTAAATTGCCCATTTCAAACCATGTGATGTAAACATGGTGTTCTCCTTTTCAATATGAACAAATAAATTTCAGAAATATAAAGGGACAATTCTCCAGAGAATATCATGTTTACATCACATGGTTTGAAATGGGCAATTTACATACAAGCTAAAGAGGTCCATTTCATCTCCTCCCTCCTACATGTAGTCTCCCTCACAGCCGTTTTTAGTAGGGAGTGGGGACAGACACTAAAAACATCTGCGAGGGAGACTATCCCACATGTACCTCAAGTAACATACAAGTACCGGTAGTCTTCCAAAACATTATTATTATTTTTAATTTCAACTCTTGCAACAATATTTTATGTATATACAATACAAATCCATTCTGCACTAGTTCGCCTTTATAGCTACAATATGTACATCGTCTAGGATATATATACATTTGTTTGCAATGTTCAAATACCATTTAAGTATGTTGTGATTTGCAGTAGTTCTAGGACTTCTAGGGGTTTTGTGCAAAGATTACAGACCTTACACACACATGCAAAGTTCATTCAGTTCAAATACATGTACATAGAAATGCCTAGTTTAAAAAACTTGAAGGTTGCATTTGTTTTATTGAGTTAACAAGTCTTCATTCTGTGAGACTTTGACTGTGTAGGGTAGGGAAGAGGATGGATGTTAAACAAATCTTGATTTCACTGAACCTTGTCCAACCGGGACTTGTGTTCTAATTGGTGAGGGGTGTTCAGGTTTAGGGAATGAATGTGCAGACAATGAACCACTGCGTTTTGAAAGTAGCTGATCTGCAAAAAACATTGCCTGAAAGAAAAAGAAAAAAAGTGAGAAAGGAAGGGAGAAGAAAATGAAAGAAAGTAGAAATGAAAGTAATAAGAAAAGGTAATGGGAAATTTGCAAGGGAAAGAAGGGAAACGAGAAGAAAGAGTGCAGGAAGGGACAGACCATTATGAAATGAAGAATGAAATATGGGAGAAATAGGAATAAAAAAGGAATGTAATTGTGAGAAAGAAATGCAGAAAGAATAAATGAGATAGAAAGAAATGTATGGAGGAAATAAAGGAAAGAAAAAATGATCAAAATAATTACCTTCTGAGCACTCACTGTCTGTACCCCAATACTTCTCATTTTCTTGATAGGATCTAAAGGTGGGGAAGGAGAGCCACGTATTCTTCCTAGTTTAGGCTTAGCTCTTGGTACTATTCCTAGATCACCCAGTCTATAGTGAGGTAGAGGCCTTGTGACTGCAGCTATGGATGGATCAACTAGTTTGCTTTTCCTGTTAAAAGATGACAATGTTTAGTTATCTTTATCAAGACAGACACTTTTGTCTTGTGACTTGCTGCACTGTTTTTTTTCTTTTTCAGTTTTATTGCTGCACGGTATTATTAATATGGCCAACAGTGAATCACTTTGATTATTTACAGCGCAAAGCTCTCAACTATGACCACTTTTATCATATTCGCATACTTTTGTCTCGCCATTTGGATAATGGCCGAGACGAAAGTATGCGAAACATTTATCTAGATGGTCATACATTTGTGCTTCGTGCTGTAATACTGGTACAATAAGGACATGGGTTCAGTTGCTTGGTATCAATCAGCTGTTAGAAGACCTTGGACTTTAACGTAGGGGCAAACACTGCTATCAATGTGCTATCAAGCAGAGAGTATTCTATTAAAAAGGTGCAATTCAGCTGATGAAAATTCCTCACGAGACCAGATTGCATGCATATACATGTAACCTGCTCCAATGCTTGTGCTTCTAAAATTGTCTCTGAGAGTATGTCCACAGTATCAATAATTTTAAAACATATTAAATTTATACTCTAAAAAAATGTCCATTTAGTAAAATAGGGTACAGATATTGGCCCTTCCCATGCATGTACATGTATACTAAGGCCTACAGCAAACGTCAAGCTAACCATGAACTTAATTCAGTCAAACCTATTGATTTTGAAATAGATTCAAGCCAAGTCAGATATTACGACTCTGGAGCGACTTTACCACAACGCACAAACGCTGTTCCAAGCACAAAACGTAGTTCTAACCATGAGCCAATTTCAAAATTAATAAGTTCGACTGAATTGAACTAAGTGATTAACCTAAGTGATCAGGACTTTGACATGTTGGTGGTACACCCCTATACTAAATTCCTGTGAGTACTCTCCCCTCCCTGAGGAGTAATACACTCATAGTAGTCATCTTTGTAGTATAAAATGACTTACTCTTTACTCTTGTGGACGTACATTCCCAGGTCAGGCCCTGCGCTTGCATAGATGTCAGACCTTTTATGTACAAAGTCTTTAGCACTTGGTCCTACACCATACTGGGCAGCTTGATTCAAGATGTCTAGTAGTGTCTGCACTAGGCTGTCTCGTTGAGATGCCATCTCTGCTTTGCTGTAGGGATTGCTATCATCTATAGTCTGATGAGAACAAACAAATTTCACAATCATTACATAGAGTCATATGGGTGTGAAGTAGTTATGATACGGTGCAGTGCATGTAGGGTGTTTGATGAGGTAGTAGCTTGGAATACTTACAAGAAGAGAACATTTTAGAGCATCTGCTGTAGTAGACAAAATGCCTAGAAGATCGTCTTTGGTTTTCATGACCACATCACGATCCTTGCGCACTTTTATCAACTCAGTTTCAGTGATTTTAGTCTTTTCATATTGTTTCTACAAGTAAACGATATTAAAACAAATCATTAAATAATATAATAATTATCAATGAAGGTTTATCATGTAATTTCAAAACTCATAGGACAATAAAATGATTATCATAGCTGGAAAGAGCTCATTGAAATGAGTAAAAATGTGAAGTTTGGAAAAGATCGCTTCACAAATTGCGAAGATATGAATTTTCAAAAATCTAAATTTTATATGAAAACCTTTGGAAATTTACCCTTGGAGGCAACTCTTGCCTCTAACAAAGGTTTTCATACAAAATTTCGATTTTTGAAAGTTCATATCTTCGCAATTTGTGAAGCGATCTTTTCCAAACTTCACATTGTTACTCATTTCAACGAGCTCTTTCCAGCTATGATAATCATTTTTTTGTCCTATGTTTTGAAATTACATGATAAACCTTCATTAAAATTAAAGCTTACATGCTCAAGTCCTGACCGAGTAGCCTATACATGTACACTACAGTACATCATTAACTACAGACAGCTCAACCATTTCTTCCGAGGCTACTTTATATAATAAATACAAATCTGATACTTGCATGTGTGCATCTTTTTGATGGGTTTCCTGTGTTCAAAGAGCATACATGTGCACACAATACGTATTATGTTGGGCTCCCTATGAGCATCCCTAAGACTGCAGTTTCAAATGCATTTGAACCTAGGACATGCTCTGAGGGAGTCTGAGCACTCGCTCTACCACAGGAAACCCATAAAAAGATACACACACAAATATATTTTTATTTATTATACATGTACAGTAAGTGGCTGTGCTGCCTGTGATTTAACCAGGAGCTTCACACCCTGGTCGATCCAGGACTCGAAACTGGACTGAATCCATAAATGGGGATGTCTTGCCTACCTTCAGCTCATCAGTTGTGCCAGCCACTTGTGATCGTAACACTGAAGCCTCACTTGCTATGTGTTTATGTTGCTCTTCATTGTCCTCATACTCTGCTAACAACTCTTCCTGCTGCTTTGATTTCTCAGCCAACATGCGAATAATCTGCATAAACAATATTTATGCAATACGGTAATTATCAAAATTGTAACATGTATATTTTTAGGTATTTAGAAGCCAGTAGGTGTATTTTGGAAAGAATTGCATAAATTTTAAAAATCATCAAAAATGTCACTAAGGCTGTTTTCATTGGTACCCCATCGATATTATACATACATGTAATTACAAGGGTATACATGAAACTACGAGTTTCCTTGCACCGGCCAATTCTTGGGCATACATGTACATTGTACTTTCCATTTGGAATTAATATACATGATGATAACTTTATTTATTAAAGCTCAGTTTGATGGGACTGTCTTAAGGTCCCCAGCAAAAACAAATTAGAGAGATTTAGCAAACATGACACGACGTGAGAACGTGACGTTAGATGACGAATATATCCCATCCAGTCATTGCATGACTACCGTGACAATGTCATGTACGAAGTCAAGTTTACGACGCCATTTCACTTGTTTTCACGTCCTCTTCATAATGTTGAGGATGCCATTGGTCGTTTTCACAGTTATTCGTCATTGTGCGCGCCGTCCTCTTTCACGTCACTCTCTATTATACCGAACAAAAATTACATTTGTCCTACATGTGTACATGTAAAAGGAATGTAACCCTACCTTTTGGTTGCTGCTATTTTTCCTGGCTAATTCTTTCTCATTATGTTCCAACATATCAATGTGTAGCTTCTGTTTCTTCTCTTTCTCTCTCAGTTCGTCATTCTCTTGGATGAGTTCCATTGTTTTGTCAGACATCTTTGCAAGTTGTGCATTGATTGACACATTCTCACGTATCGTCCTCTTGGTAGTCTCGGCCATTTGTTTATTGGAGACCTTGCGAAACTCTGCTGCAACCTGATTCAGCCGTAAAACCATCTCCTTTTTGAGCCTTCAAGAAGAAACAAGATTTCATTGTTTGCTCTTACTCATTACCATAAATCTTCTATTAAGCGGAGTGTGGGTGCTAATATTAGGAGAAGGGCCGCTTAATAGAAAGGGGAGCTTATTTAATTTCCTAAACCAAACACTCAGATTCTCTGTACTGTACCACATTTCGTAAACTTTATTATCAAGTACTGAGAAACAAAGCTAATATGAAATGCAGCACAATGGTACCGTATGTCAGATAATTGCTGAAATTAAGGTATACAAGTAAGTACACATGCAGTATGTGTCTCGTACAAAAGTTAAAGTACAGTACATCGTAAAGAAAAGAAAGCAGTATTTCAGAAATGCTATTTCAGATCAGTGTCAACTTCCTCGCTGATTAGAAAGGTGCACTTAGTACGAAACGGCTTCAAAAAGAGGGGGGCGCTTATTAGAGAGGGGAGCTTAGTACAAAACGGCTTCAAAGGGGGGGGGGGGGGGCTTAAAAGAGGGGGGCGCTTATTTGAGGGGGGCGCATCATAAAAATAAGTGAATACAGTACACTGTAAACCACTTTATCTTTATACAAGGGTAGTGAGCTTATGGTAGTTGACAGAGACACTCTAGTGAACCATCTACAGACAGTTGACTGTACAAATTGCTATACATGTACATATTCCTCACCTGTCTTTATCTACTACTGCTTTCCTTTCCAAATTATAGATGACATCTTTATGCTCTTTCTGTTGGTTCTCTAAATCTTCTTCCATTTTCGCAAACTTCGCCATGAGATCTTCTTTCTGTACCCGAAATTCTTCTAGCGAAGCCAACTTCCCCCCTAAAACCATGTTTTCCGAAGTCAACTGGTCCTTGATCTCTTGCATTTCTGTCCGTAAAGTAGCTAGCTGTACTTCAAATTGGTCTTTCTCTGCATCTTTAGCTTGTTGAAGACCGATCAGTCTGTCTTGCAGATCTGCGATCTCGTCTGCTCGTTGTTCCAGTTGTTTCTTCAAAAAGGACACAATTTCTTTCTTGTCTGTCGTCTGCTGCTCGTATTGAGACTTGTAGTCCTGGTTTTTGAGTTCTAATTCGTCGCATTTCTTCTGATATCGCGATAAACGACCCTCTAAATCGCGTATCTGAATCAAGAAATACTCCTTGGAAAGTTCAGTCAGAACTTCTGTCGAAGGAGCCGAAGTTGCGGACTTTCTACCGCTCTTCTTGCCACTTTTCTTCTTCTTGCCACTCTTCTTTCCCTTCTTTTTAGGCGGCATCCTTTCTTGGTTAGTTTTACAAGGATAAAATTGAGTTTTCAAGAGTTAAAATTCTTGCGTCGTATTTTCCCTTTCTCAACAATGGCCGATCGATGATTATCAACTGTTACCATGGTTACCACTAAAACAGAGGCTAGAACCCAGTCTATCGATCTCAAAAGCAAAGGTATCCCAACCAATCTACAGAACTTGCTCTCAACTATTTAATTTTTCTCAAATATAATATTGTTTTCCTGTATAAACCGGCTTTTTAAAACAAAACAAAAACAAAAAAAATCAATAGTCGATCAATGTTTATTTTGTCTTTATTATTTTCAAAATTTCTTATTGCCATACATACATACTTATTTGGTACCATATAGGTACCATGTAGGCATTCTCTCCATCCACTGTCCGCATCTAAACTTTTTTGAATGTCTTTTTAAAATTTCGGCTTTCCACTAAAACATTGCTTTCTTAAAAACCATCCATGTTTTTTCCCCTGAATCTTCGTATGGTGAAATAACGATTTGCTCATATCAGTGTAAATTATTCACAAATGACGAGAACGCGAAAAAGTGTGATTTCACTACCATTTTTAATTGCACGGGTTATTCCTGGATCAATCAAACGCGTTCATACAGCGGTGTCTAATCATACCAATCAATCAATAATATTATCAATATCAATCGATCATGATTCTTGTTGTGTTTCTCATAAAAGTTTGTTTATTCGCCCTATACTTTAGCCTGCAGAACAGGCTCTCCAGGGGAGGGGGAAAGGGGAGGGCAAAAAAGGAGGGGAGGGGAGGTGAGGGGAGGGCTTCTGAGAACACTTGAGTAAGTGGACCTTGGCTGAATTCCACCTCGTCATATCAGCTAAAGAAATACTTGGAATCAAGAACTTCGTTGATGTCGAAATCACCTGATGAGAAAAATATAAATTTTAGCAAAGACGGACTGAATGCTGATTACAGTAGAACCTCGGGTTGCGACCACTCTCGTAAACGACCACCTCTCCTAAGCGACCAGTTTTCCAAAATACCAAAAGTTCACTGAGTTCCAAGTCAAATTACTGTAGTTGGAACCTCTTGTAAGCGACCACCTCTCGTAAGCGACCACAAAGCTTGACATTTTGGGTGGTCGCTTATGGGAGGTTCGCCACTGTATGATCTTCTTTATAAAGAGAAACTGTAAGACACGGTGAAATGTTTCGATAACTGATTTGATAACTTTTCCGTCCAATCTCCACCAGTCGCGATACAAGGAGAAAAGGCTGGACAATGAAAATGTTCAAATAACTTACCGATGTCAGGCAGCTCACCAAACGAAGCCTGTTTAACCGGTTGATATCCATCCCTTTTCAACTTCAATGGACGAGGAAACCTGAATATGAAACATGCCGCAGTTTTAGAGTGTGCACATCCTCGGGAACCGCGAGACTCTCAATTTCACACACCACCCCCCCCCCCTGAATCCTCCCCCCCCCCCCCTGAATCCGTCTCCGATGATGGAGAACATATTTTTTTGAAAGCCTGTCAGTCATTCTTACGACTATAATGATTTTATGGAATTATAATTGATCGTGAGAACTGTACGAGTCGGAAGAGTTGAACGCAGTTCAACTAATAATAACCGTAATAATAATAATAATAATAATAATAATAATAATAATAAAAAATAATAATAATAATAATAACGGTTTAATGACAGCATTTCCATCGAAGTAGCTCTTCATCTGTCCAACGAACAAAGTAAACTTTCACGCCCTTGCGCGCAATATTGCTGGCAACATGATAGTTGTGGCCAAGTTTATTACAGGAGAACTGAAGCCTAAATTTATCTTTAAATAAAAACAAAGAGAATGTTGTGTACAGACATTTTCTAAATGAATTTCAAATTGTTTTTATTTTAATGGAGAAGAAACTTGAGTTTGAATTGAAAAAATACATGGATTACCGCTGAATTGAGCACGGCTCACTTCAGTAATTATTCCCCATGTCTGACGTCACCTATCCCAAGGGAAAGTGCAGTCATAATGTAGAGTAATTATAAGTACATTGTATTTTCTTGTACCCGAGAGAATGTTGTGAGCGGATTTTACTATTCCCCATACACGACGTCACAAACAAAAAGATTTGAGCCGACGGTAAAACGGCAAAATGGCGGATGATATTCCATATTGAACGTTAATTATGTTGATACTGCTCAACCAATCAGAATGCTTGGACACGGCACGGCACGGTACGAACCGTGTACCGTAACTAGAGTCGTTTTCCGTATGAGTGGGAAGTAGTTACGGTATGATTCGTGCCGTACCGTAATCGTGACCGTATCGCGCCATCATCATGCCGTATCCAAGCATTCTGATTGGTTGAGCGATGATTTTGCGCGCTGTGATTGGTTGAATACAATGTCTTCAATTCCGTACCGTGACCGTAACTCCGTACCGTAGGTTTCCCACTCATACAAAAACGACTCTACTGATTGCGCGCAATGTTGCACCGCGCGTCTTCACAGTAAGGTTTTTTTTTCTTTTTTTCTTTTTTTCTTCTTCACAGTAAGTAGAGACTCCAAAGAAATCGGAGACGCTACACGGACGAGGCCTGGCATTTACTGAGGGTGGTACCATAGTCTAATAAGCACGATACTTACTCGAGTCCACCGTAGTTTTTCTCGAAATGGTTCTGTAGGTCTCCTAGGATTGGTTTGGTTGGGAATGTAGTGCTACAAACTGCTCACGACAAATCTGTTATAAAACAAATAATATTTAAATGAATGGAACTTCTCTATATTAAGTTCATCTGCAAACTGCCCTCCAAGGATCACTGAAGCTTCGTACATGTCTGCCCAGTCTCTCCAGAACATTCTCTCTACATCAATGAATCTTCTATATTCGCTCATAAATGTACACTTTCCCGTACTTTCGTCAGTGAACCTCTCCATCCATCACACCCTCTACCTCCATTGATCCTCCCTCTCCCTCCATTAGTACACCCTCCCCATCCATCAGTTACACCTTCTCTCTCATTAGTACACGCTCTCCCTCCCATCAGTACACCCTCTCCCTCCATTAATACTCCCTCTTCCTCCATTATTACACTCTCCATCAGCATACATTCCCCCATCCATCCCCTCATTACACCCTCTCCCTCCATCAGTACACCCTCTCCCCTCCATCAGTACACCCTCTCCCTCCATCACCCTACACACACCCTCTCCCTCCATCAGTACACCCTCTCCCTCCATCAGTACACCCTCTCCCTCCATCAGTACACCCTCTCCCTCCATCAGTACACCTCTCCCTCCATCAGTACACCCTCTCCCTCCATCAGTACACCCTCTCCCTCCATCAGTACACCCTCTCCCTCCATCAGTACACCCTCCCTCCATCAGTACACCCTCTCCCTCCATCAGTACATCCCCCTCCCTCCATCAGTACACCCTCTCCCTCCATCAGTACACCCTCCCTCCCTCCATCAGTACACCCTCTCCCTCCATCAGTACACCCTCTCCCTCCATCAGTACACCCTCCCTCCATCAGTACACCCTCCCTCCATCAGTACACTCTCCCTCCCATCAGTACACCCTCCCCTCCATCAGTACACCCTCTCCCTCCATCAGTACACCCTCCCTCCATCAGTACACCCTCTCCCCATCCATCAGTACACCCTCTCCCTCCTCCATCAGTACACCCTCCCTCCATCAGTACACCCTCCTCCATCAGTACACCCCTCTCCCTCCATCAGTACACCCCCTCCATCCCCCATCAGTACACCCTCCCCTCCATCAGTACACCCTCTCCTCCATCCATCAGTACACCCTCTCCCTCCATCAGTACACCCTCTCCCTCCATCAGTACACCCTCCCTCCATCAGTACACCTCTCCCTCCATCAGTACACCCTCTCCCTCCATCAGTACACCCTCCCTCCCATCCACCCTCCCTCCATCAGTACACCCTCTCCCTCCATCAGTACACCCTCCCTCCATCAGTACACCCTCCCATCAGTACACATCATCAGTACACCCTCCCTCCATCAGTACACCCTCCCTCCATCAGTACACCCTCCCCTCCATCAGTACACTCTCCCTCCATCCATTACACTCTCCCTCCATCAGTACACCCTCCCTCCATCAGTACACCCTACCTCCCTCCCTCCATCAGTACACCCTCTCCCCATCCATCCCTCCATCAGTACACCCTCTCCCTCCATCAGTACACCCTCTCCCTCCATCAGTACACCCTCTCCCCTCCATCAGTACACCCTCTCCCCTCCATCAGTACACCCTCTCCCTCCATCAGTACACCCTCTCCCTCCATCAGTACACCCTCCCTCCATCAGTACACCCTCTCCCTCCATCAGTACACCCTCCCTCCATCAGTACACCCTCTCCCTCCATCAGTACACCCTCCCCTCCATCAGTACACCCTCCCTCCATCAGTACACCCTCTCCCTCCATCAGTACACCCTCTCCCTCCATCAGTACACCCTCTCCCTCCATCAGTACACCCTCTCTCCTCCATCAGTACACCCTCCCCTCCATCAGTACACCCTCTCCCTCCATCAGTACACCCTCTCCCTCCATCAGTACACCCTCTCCCTCCATCAGTACACCCTCTCCCTCCATCAGTACACCCTCTCCCTCCATCAGTACACCCTCCCCATCCATCAGTACACCCTCTCCCTCCATCAGTACACCCTCTCCCTCCATCAGTACACCCTCCCTCCCTCCATCAGTACACCCTCCCTCCATCAGTACACCCTCCCTCCATCAGTACACCCTCCCTCCATCAGTACACCCTCTCCCTCCATCAGTACACCCTCCCTCTCCCTCCATCAGTACACCCTCTCCCTCCATCAGTACACCCTCTCCCTCCATCAGTACACCCTCTCCCTCCATCAGTACACCCTCTCACACCATCAGTACACCCTTGTTTGCATCGCACAGTAAGGTACCTTGTTCATGACATCGATGCTTGCAGCATGCGTCCAAAAGCTATCATGCACAGAAGTGAAGGTTATTCCTGCCCTTTGGGAATACAATGCGCTCAACATCATATGTGTAGAATCAAGAGAATGTACGAAGTTTGGAGGGAAAGCTCCTCGCTGCTTCCTGGAATCCGGTGGTGACGAGGCAAGCCCTTTGGCAGGTATCTCGATACCTTGTAGTTTGGTCCTAATAACTTTGACAGTTCGCTTACAGTAAGGCTGACAGACATATAGGGACAGCGGTGTGTACCAATCGACCATGTGACCTGTGTAGGCTATGTGAGTGGCAGCAATGGCAAGCCAGTCCTGAACAAAACAAACAAAGATTAAACCAATAGAACTGATGACTAGTCTGCGAACAGTCCCTCCTTTTCCCTCCAGACTCAGTGAAGACGAGTTTTTAGAAATCTCTCGTTCGACTGAGTCTGGGGGGAGGCCGGAAGAGAGGAACTGTTCAGTCTATTTACCTGTATAGCCTTTGCACTGCTAAAGAGCTGTCCAATACTGGCAAACACCTTGTGTACAAGATAAGCCGATGAGTCAAACAGGAGTCGTTCGTCGATATCAAGGTCTTTCAGCTGACGTTCAATCTGCAGTCGACCACCAACGAACGTGACTCCATACACGATGGTCATGACCGTCTGCTTGATGACCTTGCGTTTCACTTTCCCTTCAAGATGCTGTGCGATTTTGTGACCTTTGTGAGCAAAAATCAATAAAGTATGGGTATACACCGAATCGAAAGATGGCATCCAATTTGAACTGCCATTGTTCTGGACTGACTAACCTCGTGTTCATGTGGAAACACAAAAGCGTTTTCACATGAATGAGAGGCTAGTCAGTCCAGAACAATAGTTATTCAAATTGGTCGGCATATTTTGATTCGGTGTATGGGTATTTATACCACAGTCTGAAACACAGACATTGATTGGTCTAGAGCCATGTATAACGATACCAACAAAAATCGTCTGCGCACGCGCAAATTTCCTATTGAAAATGGCGGTATTCATAGCCAGATATGTTATGCTATCCTTTCAATATAAACCCAGTTGTTCTTTTATCAATATTTTTAGAAAATATGCACTTTAACAGCTGATTGAAACCAAGCAATCAACAATATTCAAACCTTTTTCAGCATCTTTGACTCTAGTCATCTCTACCAGTTTGGCCACTTCCATATAGACATCCTGTGGACGGTCTGCAGGCATTAGATTGACCTGTTTAGCGCCATAACTGTCATGACCGAGCGCAGCGTAGTGTTGCAGTCCATTACACGAGCCGTCTTGGTGCACTGGGTGATGGGATACGTACTGGGTGTGGTCATCGCTACGAACAGCATTGGATATTTCTATACATGTAGCTAGTGTTTGCCACGGCTCATCAGCGGACATCCACCATTGTCGACCCTGATACACAGTTATGTTATTAGACAAAAAGACAGCGTCGAAGTGCAAGTAAACTGGGAACTAGTGAAAAAGTAACCACTTACAAATAGGGACTTTAAGTTACCAAATATGGAGATTTGTTACCAAATATGGAGAATTGTGAGTACCAAATATGGAATTTTGTTACCATATAAGGAATTGACAAATAATTGTCTGTCTGTCTGTCTGTCTGTCTGTCTGTCTGTCTGTCAGTCAGTCAGTCAGTCAGTCAGTCAGTCAGTCAGTCTGTCTGTCAGTCAGTCAGTCAGTCAGTCAGTCAGTCAGTCAGTCAGTCAGTCAGTCAGTCAGTCAGTCAGTCAGTCAGTCAGTCAGTCAGTCAGTCAGTCAGTCAGTCAGTCAGTCAGTCAGTCAGTCAGTCAGTCAGTCAGTCAGTCAGTCAGTCAGTCAGTCAGTCAGTTGTTCAGTCAGTCAGTCAGTCAGTCAGTCAGTCAGTCAGTCAGTCAGTCAGTCAGTCAGTCAGTCAGTCAGTCAGTCTGTCTGTCTGTTTTTAATGACGTTGTTCCCCTGGTGGTGGTTGGTGATCGTCTGTTTACTAGTCAGGCTTTCTGTGGAAGGCCCGACTCTAAAATTGACCTCAAACGTGTTTGCTTGTCTGTCTGTCTGTTATATTAAATAAAATGTTTTTTTGTTTTTTTTGAATATGCCTGTTTGTTTCACTTTTATCAAAATAGCTCCAAAAATGAACACTCACCATCAGGGGATCATCAGCCGAGTCTAAAATCTCGTCCATCATTTCATCTGCGTACTCTGCACGTTCATTCAATGAAGCCTTCTTCTTGGCTCCATGAAGGTTGGTCAGGTGGATCTTTAGCCATCGCAAACCATGTTCACCAAGAGCGACACCCTTATTGAACTGTAGCATGCCACGATTAAGGTCATCTCCTGAATTAACAACGAACCTCTATGAGCGATCAATGATTACGTCCAAAAAACGACCACTTTGTAAAAGTCCCATTTTCCCTGATATTTCAGTTACACAATGTGGTTTTGTCTCTAGTAGGTAGGTAGGTAGGTAGGTAGGTTTATTAGTAAGCGACCCTCCCTCACCTGCCCCCTCCCCCCAAAGTAAACACATTGACGTACCCACGTGACAGCAGTGAGGAGGAATGGGGTAGACTCGTCCACGAAAATCCATATTTAGAGGCAACCAGAACACGTTATTCCTAAAGTGATTAGCAACTGACAGCTTGTAAAGTGCTGACATCCGCAGACTGTACTGTTCGCGGGCTATTTTACGAGCTCTACGATGTTCTTGTAATATCTTCATACGTTCTTCTGGGGGCAGCCCAGTTCTGTATCGTAGAAAGTTGACAAGAGGGGCAAAATGGTAAGGAAACAAAGGACAAGGAAAGAAATGTGAATTTAGTACATTGAACTTATCACATTTAAAAATGTGATAAAATGTGCAAAGACAACCAACGTAATTTGATCTCCAATCAAAGTGGAAATTCTCCTTTAGCAACGTAAGTGACCTCTGATCAAAATCTAAATTCTCCTTGAGTTTCTTTGATTTTCAAAGGAGAATTTGGATTGTGATCACAAGTCACTTACTCTGTTTTTGCAGGGAGCCCTTCAATTCCAAGGGAGATTTCAGCTTTTGACCACAAGCGCTTTTTTACTACACATAGCCTGGGATACCTGTGGTGGATCTGGATCAACTCTAATGACACAGGTATCCCAAGCAGCTAAACCACAGCGAACCACTTACTTATCAAATGCATTTGTGTCTGGTTGTACCACTGGTCCAGGAATTGCCAGGTCATCACTGCCGCCATTGTTAAAATAATGGACGGCCAGGTCAAGAATACGGTCGTTGGTCTTCCATGCGCATGCGCCAAGAGAGTTCAAAGCATCAAAAACAGCACAAAGCTGGTTGCGACTGCATTTGTCTTCTAATAGACGATCCTGCTTGCTGTCGTCCTCTTGGTTTGTACGCATCAGTTGGACTAAAACCACATTAAAATAATTAAACTATTGAGACTCGTAACACCGAAGTATCAAGGGGGACATTAATAATAATGGTTCTACCTGGTTGTAGCAGAAAAGCCCCATCTCTAACGTCCCTCCATGGCCTCGGAGGGACCAACATTGGTACTGACGTGGTCGCCATGACAATACTACCGTGGTCTGCTAAGTATCCCTTAAATAGTTTACAGACAACTGGGTGGGGCTTAATGACACCAATTTTGCGCCGTTCTCTAAACTCGTAAGTATGGTAGAACGCAGCCAGTAAGGACTCGGGTTTATTGTTGAAGAGGTTGGCATTGATTGTTATTGACTGCAGGAGGAAGTCAATTAGTGTGCAGCCACACTGGAAATCAACAACATGTCATGTGATTAGTTAAAGAAATGGACTTTGAACAGATTACATTACAATAATTAACGTCATCCCACATACTCTGTACCTGGCTTAGTGAGGTGTTCGGCAATGTTGCACTGAAGGTACCAGGGGACCTTGTGCAGTTCATAAAGCTGCATCGCGCTAACCACTCGTGAGGTATAAAAGTATCGGCAAAGCTGTAAATGCAGATTCTAAATATGCGGAGATTATTTCCGCAAATATTTTTTGTTATTGCACATTTTAGTTCGACCGGTCTTGTTCAAAGAGAATTTTGCACGCGGAAAATTCAAGATTTTTAAGGAAAGTGCCATTGTAATGAGCACACTTTGTTCTAAAAAACTGTGTCTCCGATTTCCGATAAACGCTTTTGTTGAGGAGATATTTGTTGTCAAAGTTCATTAATGTGTTTTTAAGCGATTTACACATAAATCATCAAATAACTTTTAAACGAGGCAACGTATCAAAAGTCGGAGATACGGTTTTTTAGAACAAAGTGTGCTCATTACAATGGCACTTTCCGCTTAGAAATCGATAGAATTCCCGCGTGCAAAACTCTCTTTGAACAAGGCCGGTCGAATTTTCTAAAATGTGCAATAACAAAAAATATGTACAAAATAGGAAATAATCTCCAGCATATTTAGAATCTGCATTTATTCAGCTTTAAGAAAATGTATACTTTTATACATGTTGGACGAGTATTTGGTGCGCTACGCGGCTTACAGTGAACATTGGTCACGAAGGTCCCCTGGTACCTTAATGCATCTAGAGAGATGGGTGTATGTCTAGAAATACATACAGCTTATTTGATGGTTTGACAGATACATGTAATATGTGCAGATATTCTACGAGTTGCGTAGTATTTTTCTGAGCCCATAGTATGAGGAAAAATACAAGCAATGAGTAAAATGTCCACAAGTATTATCTGTTAAACCATCAAATAAGGGGTTTATTATTCCACAATTGAATTTGTTTCTTTGTTTCCTGAAGTTTTTGAGCAATTTTTGCTATGTCTTTTTTTGCACTCGTGAGCGAGCTACTGTGTAATACGCTGGCATATTTTGTGTATTCTCTTGCCCTTATATGGTAAAATGACGCACGAGTGGAAATACATGACTGTTTTACCAATAGTTTAGTTGCCCACGGCCAGTCTGAGATGTCTTGTCTTAAAGAAGCTTCATATGGCCGACCAAGGTCTAACTCGTCCCATCGGTCACGTGCCATTTTCTTTGAACTGTGCTGTTCATCCATGACATAGGAAAAGTAGTCTGAATAAATATTCTTGATCTAAAAAAGAACAAAATCAATTCTCATCAGAAGCCTACATCTACGTTAACTTTACAATGTCTCAAGGCATCATGGGCTCGGCCACAGGGTCGTTATTAACTATTGTAAGGACAAGAGTACATACAAAATAATGTACATATACCATATTTCCTCAATTAAGTGCCCACCCTCGATTAAATGCCCCCCTCGATTAAGCACCCTCCCCTCCCCTACAAAATATGGCCAGTAAGAATTATTACAGAATATGGCATACAACTTGCGTTTTATCACAAAGTTACAGCATGTTCTTTTATGTAGTTAGTCACTGTATTATTAAAGTTATGTTTCTGAGTTCAAATCATGTTTTTATATTAAGCGTCCCTCCTCGATTAAGCGCCCCCCTTGTTTAAGCACCCCCTTGATCACAAAATTTGAAATTAGTGCCTGGGGCGCTTAATCGAGGAAATACGGTATACTATACCTTTTTCAATACTCCAGCCTTTTCCCTTTGTTTCACAATATACTTGGCGTTAAGTGCCGACCCGACTGCACCACTGAGACTGTGCAGTGGAACCCCTTCCACTTGACCCTTGATGTAAAACATGACTTGATCCAGGGTGAGATCTGCTAATTCTTCTGCATCAAATGTTTGAAGAAATGGAGCGTATCTTGGTCTGAGAGATTTGACTAGAAAAATACATCAATAGATAAAATTCTGCAATTAGAATTACAGTCGAACCTCTCTACAACGGCCACCTCGGGACAAGTTTTTGTGGCCATTGTGTAGAGGTGGCCATTGTGAGGTTTCAAAAACAAGTAAATGTGTGGGCAGGCTGGTGCCTGGGACAAAACACCCTGGTCGTTACAGAGAGGTGGCCGTTGTGGGGAGGTGGTCATTAGTAGAGGTTCGACTGTAGCTGGATGTGAGATACAGTTGAACTCCTATTAAGCCACCATCTTTTAAGTGGCCAGTTAATAAATGCCACTAAAACTATTGTTTTCTGTAAAAACCTAAGTGGCCAACCGAAAAACATGTGCACCAGTTGTCAAAACCTTCCAAGTACGTTTGCATTCAAAACAAGTGTCATTTCTACCATGCCTTGGGTAAATTTCTGACCAAGTGGCCAACAGTGCGAATCGAAAAACCGTGGGCACTGAGAAATGTTTCAGAAATTGTTTATCGTTCATTGAACAATCTGAAACAACTCTCTAACTGCAAGAAGTTCGACTGATTTGCAGTCAGATAAACTTCTTGCAGTTAGAGAGTCATTTCTGATTGTTCAACGAACAATAAACGATTTCTGAACTATTTCTGGGTGCCCACGGTGTTTCGATTTGCACTGTAAAAGGCCATTCCCCCACAAGTGTAATAACTTACATTTTCCTCCTTTGATTTCTTGCAGTTCTTCATCTATTACTTTCATCAGAGCTGCCTTGCATTTCACTCTCCACTCTTCATATATTCCCCTGAGCTTCTTCATCTCTTCGTCTTGTTCCTGTACTTGTTCAACTGATTTGATCACCGTCACGCCACACAGCTCCCTCAATAATTGCTCCTCCAATAACACTTGTAACTCATGTTCACTGAACTCATTATTGAGTCTACCATCAACTACTTTTTCATTGAATCCCTCTGCCATGCTGTCATAGAGAGGTCTGACTAGTGAGGGGTAGTGTGTATTGTGGTATTCTGGTGGCACTGTGGCCTTGAAGTCAGGGTCCACTAGGTGTAATGCATGCATGACTCCTTTCGCTTGATTCTCAGTCAGCAAACACTTATAAAATATATGCTCTGGATTCAATCCATTTCCTTCCATTTCTTTCATTATTTCTTTCACTTTTTCAGTCTCGCCAAATCTCCCATAGCCAAATAACAGTGCTGCGTATGTTGAAATATCAGGCTTGAGACCATCTGACTTGAGAAGATTAAATGTCATCTTGACGCTCATTAAGTTACCATGTTCCGCCCATCCCAGTAGCATTTTATTGAATGAAGCGATGCCAAGAGTTTTACCAATCCTTAAGTACCTGTTGAACAGCTTCTGGGCTTCATTGACCTAGAAAAATACAAGTAGAAATATATAAAAATACAGTGTCCACACAGTGTTTACACTTGGGGTTAATTTCTTAGTCTCTTGGGATTCCTGTGTTAAAGAAGATGAGAGAATATGAAAAGAAAAGAAAAAGGAAGGCAGAAGAACTACCACTTTGATGGTACGTACATGTGCTACATACAATTCTTGAGTACTGTACACCTCCAAGTGTATTTATAGAGTCGTTTTAATCGTATGAGTGGGAAAGTTATCGCACCATCACAGCACCACGTCTTACCGTATTGAAAGAGTTTGATTGGATGAGATGCATCTGTACGCTTTTTGATTGGTTCAGAAAGGAAGCCATTTGAGTGTCACGGTACCATAGGTTTCCCACTCATACTAAAACAACTCTATCACAGTACGTACAAATGTACATGTCTATAGAAAGGGCTCTTGCTGTAGGTGGCTCAACTACGTAGCTATAACAGTCATTCCCCCTTTTTTGTACCGAAATCTTGTGTTTAATATTTTCTCTCCACTTTAGTTTATTCTCATGGCTTTTACTCAATCAATGAATTCTGCATTGTGAGTCATTTGTCAGTTTACCTGATCTGTCAGATTGTATCCTTAGTGGTCTATTAGGGCCCACGGAAGGGGAGGGGCTGGTGGAGCTATACTCCCCACCACTTTTTTGTCCACAGGTAGTAAAAATTTTAAGGAAATTTATAAAATGGTATCGTCATTGTGACCCTTGTATGGAAGAAATTAGCCCCACCACTTTTAAGCTTGCTCTGTGGGCCCTGCTATTATAATGCTTTCATTATAATAATAATATTTTATATAAAGTATGATCAGTACACATACCCCCAGGGGAGACTCCCATAATTAAAGTGTTTGGGATGCCCGTCGAAAATTTTGAAAATGACCCCTAAAAGGTACCTGAGTCTTGTCCAGGTGGGCATGGCAACAAATAATGTTTACCCCTAAAATTAGGGTACCAACTCTAAAGTGACAAAAGCTACAACTGTCATTCCGGCTGTCATTATCTTATCTCGAGTATCTTATTTACTGACAAACACCATAATAGGTACTGGCTTAGTCAGTTGTGGTCCTTTTAGATTTGTGACACCCTAAGAGGTACCAAATCGCGGATCTGGACCCCTTTTGGTACGACGAGCATCCCAACCACTTTATATATGGGAGTCCCCCCCCCCCCCCGGGACACACACTCACCTGCCCTAAGCTGAGATATCCATTGATTTCAGCTAGAGTACTAACTTCATACAGTCGTGCACCTATTGTTCCTTCTCTGTACTTCATCCCGACTCTACCAACTGCAAACTCTTTGTTTGACAGGAAGTCTGAATTGTCATTACTCCTCACGTCCTCTGCTTCAGTATATTCTCTTGTTGTAACAGCTGTAGCTTCACCATTATTTTCAGTCAGTATCTCCGACTTAACAACTACATCGGAGTTATATACAGTGCTTTCACTGCCACGATGAACTTCATCGTGTAATCGAGGGTCTTTTTTGTTTTTGTCTATCAATGTCGTTGTCACAGATGGTCTCTTAGTTGCATTTTGTAGTTTATTATCTTTCTTTGTCACACCTTTGTTTCTTAATTTCGTTGTCTTGTTGACATTCTTCGCTTCTGTTAGCTTTTCGTCTGTGTTCTTTTTTGTCTTACTGGCCTTGACAACTTTCTTTTCCTTGACCTTGGTCTTGGACTTGGTTGACGTTTTCGAGTGACTGTCATTTTCGAGTTCTTTTTTCGACGCTTTGCTCTTGCGTGAAGCCTGCTTAGGCAGGTCTGTCTTGGTGATTGTCTCTGTCGTATATCTTCTGGTGTTATAGCTGAAATATTCTGAAAATTAATTTTGTTTTGAAAAAGGAATTTTTTTTTAAATGTAAAAGTTGTACAGCCAAAAATAGTGTCAAAAATATTTAGATATTTCAACGATCAAAGTTATTTTATCTTGTACTATGTAACCAACCTGTAGAATATAAGCAAATTCGTCTGCTTACTGGAATCAAAGTTGCAGAGGAAGGGTTGCATATGCGTTTAAAATTTCTCAGGAAAAACGCCATGCTTCGTCCGCCATCTTGAAATGTTTGAGCCAGCACTATTGTAGAGTCAGCGGATTTGAACTAAAACACATCTGATATGATACCCCTAGTGTACTGACCGACCATATCCATAGTTTATATTGTGAAGCGCTTTGGACTTTAGGGATGTGTGCGCTATAAAAATAAAATTATTATTTATTATTGTAGTCAAAACACGTGGTTTAGGAGATGATGTGGCCTTCAAATGAAGAGAGAATTATACCAGTGCGCAACAAAAATAAAACTATGTAGCTTCCGCACGGGTGGGATCGAGTAAGACTCAGGGGCCCATTTATCGAAAGCCCCGTAAACGTTTCGGTCCCGAAAAGCAATCCTAAAAAAATCCGAAACACTAGCTCTACAGAGCTGGCCCCGGTTGCACGAAAGGTGAACAGCGTCATCCACCGGATAAATCTTATCCAACAGATAAAATTAATTGGACAATTGCATCAGTTTTAACCGTTGGATAGGACTTATCCAGTGGATAGCGCTATTCACCTTTCGTGCAACCGGGGCCTGCTGTTCTTTTGACATGTTTTTACTATGAACAAACTTTTCCTTCCTGCGAAGTTTCATGTCTGTAAACTTAGTATTAAATCCCCCAGGGGGGGGGGGGGGGGGGGGGGTACTCCCTTTGTCCAAGTGGTAGGGGTGATCGGAGATCGGTTTTGAAAACGACCCATAAAAGGTACGCATAAATTAAAAGAGCTCTTGAAGCCTTGTTGATTTTAACCCCTAAAAGGTATACGACCATACATGACTATATATGGCGAAAATGTGATTGTGCTGATGTCGTTTAATCAGTGACTGGACAACATCTTTTATCTGTTCTTCCATGTTTGTTCAATAAAGAAAATAAATAAAAATTGACCCTAAAAGGTACGGAGTGATGTTACGTAACTAATTTTGAGTCGGAACCCCTAAAACGTCCACATAGAAAATATTTTCAACCCTAAAAGGACCGCCGATCACCCCTACCACTAAATCGTTTGCGCTGATGTTTGCGTTATATATACACTGAAAGGTTAGGTACAAAGGATTTTATAATGTTGCGATATTTACCACAGGCAGCCCGCGCATGACTTATGAATCGAACTCCAGTGTGCGTCATATGGTTTGCTTACTTCGTCTGATACCTTTACTAACTAGTACCAGCGACGGTCGGATCGATATAGAGTCGTTTTCGTATGAGTGGGAAACCTACGGTACGGAATCGAACACATCTATTCAACCAATCACAGCGCGCAAAATCATTGCTCAACCAATCAGAATGCTTGGTCATGGCATGGGGCACGAACCGTACCGTAACTTCTTCCCACTCATATACGAAAATGACTCGATCTATAGTATAATGCGCTGTAATTCGTTGTATCAATGACGATAGCCGTTATAGGCCGAAAGGCCCCTGATTACTAGAAGAAAACTACACAGCTGTATACGTAAAGAGTTCTTTATTGTCTTATTAAATGCCTAATAATATACATGAAAAAAATACTCGATTCTGATTGGCTTAGAGTAGTGCAGTTGAAAAGTAATTTGCACTGCAGTGCAAATTACCTTTAATATGCACTGCAGTACAAATTACTTTTTTTTCATGAATATTATTAATTGGTAATCATACGATTTCTCGTTCAATATGGAATAATTTGCACTCGTGTGTTTTTAAAAGAGCTCAAATTGCACTCGCCCTACGAGCTCGTGCAATTTTGATACTCTTTGAAAAACACACTCGTGCAAATTATTTCCAAATTGAACTCGAAACCGTATGATTACCTCTACATATATAAAGAGGTTAAATTGCTTTATAAAATGTGATGCAAAATCGCCGGATGACTTTAATGATTGCTTTTGTTTTGTTTTATTTATTTCTTGCTATTTATTATTAAAATTGAATAAATAGCAAGATATAAAGAGATTGTGAGATCTGTTGCTGAAAACATCAGTTGGGTCGATAACGCTTAGGATATAGACGCGAAGGATTCGTAAAAATGGCTCAAGGGAACGAACTACTTGTAGTTTTCAAGGGGTTTTTTTAGTATGACGCACGCGCAAGAAGATATACAATTATCAAATTGAAAAAAAGTTTGGATCTGTCCTTACAATCTTTTTCCATTGATTTCATATGACTTTGCAGAACAGGGCGAAGCATGATCACGGCACGATCACGGCACGATCACGGCACGATCACGGCACGATCACGGCATGATCACGGCACGATCACCGCACAGTCACGGCGCAGCACGATCACGCACGGCACGGTACGGCACGATCACGGCACGATCACGGCACGATCACGGCACGATCACGGCACGATCACGGCACGATCACGGCACGATCACGGCACGATCACCGCACAGTCACGGCGCAGCACGATCACGGCACGATCACGGCACGATCACGGCACGATCACCGCACAGTCACGGCGCAGCACGATCACGCACGGCACGATCACGGCACGATCACGGCACGATCACGGCACGGCACGGCACGATCACGGCACGGATTCATTCACCATGGTACGTCCGTATCGTAAGCTTTACCCAGTCATATCTAATTGTAGATACTAGTTGTATTCTGTACTGCATGCGCAGTTCTTCATCATTCCCCTCAAATGGTTTTTCCTCTGGTCTCGCTAGCTAATTGTATAGATCAGCATAATGGCTGTTACATGGTTTTACAATTAGCATGTGCCCCAAAATAAGGAACTGTAATATTGTAAATGTATTTCAGTATTATATTGCAAAAATCGGAATCGCAATCGGAATCGGAATCGCAAGAAGCTTACGATCTAGTGTGAATCAAAACACGCAACGGATTCGGAATCGCAAGAAGCTTACGATCTAGTGTGAATCAAAACACGCAACGGATTCGGAATCGTAAGAAGCTTACGATCTAGTGTGAATCAAAACACGCAACGGATTCGGAGTCGCAAGAAGCTTACGATCTAGTGTGAATCAAACACGCACTCGGATTCGGAGTCGCAAGAAGCTTACGATATAGTGTGAATCAAAACACGCAACGGATTCGGAGTCGCAAGAAGCTTACGATCTAGTGTGAATCAAAACACGCAACGGATTCGGAGTCGCAAGAAGCTTACGATCTAGTGTGAATCAAAACACGCAACGGATTCGGAATCGTAAGAAAAAAAAACTTTCTTAACATTCCGATTCCGATTTCGTCGTCCTTCTGATTCCGATTCCGACACCGATTATTCGTTCACACGTTAGTAAGCTCCTCTTACGATTCCGATTCTGATTCCGACGCTAGTGCGCAAACAACAATCAATTCGAAATCACTAAATTAGAATAATAAAACAAACATATCCAGTAGTACAAATTGAAGAGCAAAAACGACATAGGAAACACTCTTCGTGAATACTCGTCAATCAACGCAATAACTTCGGTTCGATAAAGGCATCTCGTCATTTTGTGCCTTCGAGAATTACTCGTCGTCACGCGCGATGTTTGGCCGTCCTCGGCGGTTGCTGCGTGTGTGACTTGTGTCTCGGTCTCCTTTGAGTTGGTTTTGTCCACTCTACGTTGAAAGATTGAGCCATTATTCTCTGATATGACTTGCATTTTTATATCACTCTCTTTCCAAGAAACAGAAGAAGAGTCTTCTCTCTGAAACACGAAAACAGAAGGCATGGAATCAGATGAGAGACGACTGGGAAGAGTCAGAATGACATGGACTGCTTTTCAATTTAAATTTTAGGATCATTTTTTTTACACAACACATTACTATATATGCATTTATTTATTCACGTATCATTCGCAGATATAAAGCAAGGTACAATACGGCACGATATAGACAATATACAATATTTCCCTAAGACAAGGATAAAGTACCTAACATGCAAGTCGGCTTCGTCCCTCAATAGACTAACAGCCCACGTCGATCACCCAGTAACTGCACCCATGAAACAAACATTATACAGGTACAATTAAGTCTTTGATGATGATGATGAAGACTTTATTTCAAGAGGGTAACACATAAAAGTGAAATACACTTACAAACTTGTGGCCCTCACTATAAACTTAATAAATAACAATATAATAACAATATCTTAAAAATCTTTGCTCGACGACATTTGATGCAGATGAGTATATAAGTATGAATGTTACTCTGATTATATATTTATCTAATTAAGCCCGGGAGTTAGAATCCAGTTTCATATGAGTGAGAAGTAGTTACGGTACGGTTCGTGCCGTGCCGTGCGGTGACGGTATTGCGCCTTGATCATGCGGTATCCAAGTATTCTGATTGGTTGAGCCATGATTTTGCGCGCTGTGATTGGTTGAATACAATGTCTTCGATTCCGTACCGTGACCGTAACTCCGTGCCGTAGGTTTCCCACTCATACGAAAACGACTGTAAGGCGGGTACACCACATACTGAATTTACACGGAATTTACACCGCGCCATGCTCGAGGATCCAGCGGGTTTTGTCCGCGCTCCGAAGTCACCATCGAGCATCACACCGCACTCGCTCTAAACTGTAAATTGTCGATCGCGGGTAAATTAAACTTCTGTATAAATTAAATTTACTAGGTTTAGGACATTTAGACCGGCCGAGACGTGTGCCCTGCACGCTTGAGGACCCGGCCAGCGGTTTTTATCCGGGTGATTTCGGAGCGCCGGACAAAAACCGCTGGATCCTCGAACCCGAGCATGAGATTATGCGTGCGGACGCGCTTTCTCCAGTGTAATGTGATAACTAGTTAAAACCACCATGTAAGAGCTTGGGTTGCCTGTGTTTACTTGCTGGTAAATAGATGGCTTACCGTATTTAATGCTTGTTTGGCCTTCAGTTCATGTTGTTTCTGCCGAATGACTATGGTTAATAGAAGCGCGTATTCCACCAACGTCGCAAAGACGAACAGAAAACACGTGATCAGATACTTATCGATGGATTTGACGTAATTCACCTAAAAATAGATTCAAACACGTGATTATTTAATTGATACAATAATTCGATTAATTAGCATTCAAATTTAATATTTTATGTTATTTTTACTATTTTTCTTTGTCAAGCACTTTTACCATGATCCTCTGGCTCGGGAGAACGTGCAACCACTCCCCGTGTAATTGACGGTAAATAAATTATCTTATCTTATCTTACGCCCGACCCTTTACCGGACCCTTTCCCGACCCTTTCCCGACCATTTTCGACAGTGACATTTTTAAAATTAAAAAAAATAATATCAAGTGTGATATGTGTGATATGACGTGACATTGACGTGACACCTAGCGTGACGCTGCCCTAACTCTACCTCCCCTCCCTCACCTCTTACCCTTGGTATAGCTTGATTGGACATAGTGAGTATCGTGACTAGTGAGTTTCGTGACTTCAGTTAGTAGTGACGTGACACCTAGCGTGACGCTGCCCCAATTCTACCTCCCCTCCCCCACCTCTTACCCTTGGTATAGCTTGGTTGGGCATAGTGAGTATCGTGACTTCAGTTAGTAGTGACGTGACGTACACCTAGCGTGACGCTGCCCCAATTCTACCTCCCTCCCCCACCTCTTACCCTTGGTATAGCTTGGTTGGACATAGTGAGTATCGTGACTTCAGTCAGCAGTGACGTGACACCTAGCGTGACACGTGCTGGTGCTTGTTCGTGAGGCAGTAAGAAAGAAATCCAAGAAATCACAACAATTAACGCGCTTGGTCCGTAGATGTGAATCAAATAGAAACTATACGTGCGTTCAAAGGTAAACGTTGCCACGACTCCCGACCAGTTACCTGGAAATACAATGAATACCGCTGACCATCAAGTACATTAGTCACGAACAGTGCGAGTAAAAATATCTGAATTTCAATGGTATCATCTTGATTCTACTCGACCGTCCCGTGTATATCCCACACGGGCGCGGGTGCACTGACAGCAGAGCTTGGGATCGGAAAGCAGCCAGGTGGTTGAACACTTCCAGGAAGTCTTTAACCACCCAGTGCCTGCTAACTCGGCTGAACCTATTCCATATCAGATGAATTCCCTTCTCCCCCGGCTCTACCACTCCTTCTCTCTTTGCCTTCACTCACTTCTTTCCGTCAACTCCCAAGTCCCCGGCCACACAGAGCTTTCTAGCCCTCAAGCCCCCACCCAAGCCCCCCAAGCCCCCATACAGAGCTTTCTATCTATCAATTTATAGTCCCCACATGCACATAAACTTCCTATATCCCTAAAGCCCCCATCCAAGCCCCCAATCCCCCATACAGAGCTTTCTATCTATCAATTTAGTCCCCACATGCACATAACTTCCTATATTCCTAAAGCCCCCACACAAGCTCCACCACCTTGCACCCTGCAAACAGCGATTTTTAGCAGCTTGGGTGGGGGCTTGAAGGCATGCAAGGAAGCTATGTATGGGAGATTGGAAACGCGGCGAAGAGGACTATAACAAAGTCAACACCGTGGCGCCTTACCAATAATGTATTGAGTAAACTGTTTAGTCAGTTGAAGATCAATCAGCTTGAACTGCGGCAACACTTTGGCATCACTTGGCACAAACATCATCCCATCACCTTCGTTTGCTTCCCATTGATAGTGGATATGATCAACGCTATAGCCATCTACAAATATCAATTATCATAATATCAATCATAATTGTTACTTATAAGGGTAACTTTAGAAATAGAGTTAAGGAGAAAAACTAGTGATATTAAGTTACTACGTTTCGATGACATCCTGTCATCATTATCAAGTAAAGTGAGATGAATAATGAGTAACATATAAGTTACGTACGAAATTTACATAATTAACATAAGAATAGTGTTCAATGTTCAATGGAGTTCAGTGTTAGTTAAACAAATACTTTTGCACGGATGGAATCCGACTGAATGTTAAGCTTCGGGCTGTTCTTTTTAATTAACAACATCTCGTATATGAGGCAGTCCAACTTTCCTTGGCACTTCTTGAGGATGGAAAAGTTGTCAGTCAGGTCCAAGGCTTTAGGGTTGACATTATGACCGCTTTGTAGATGTTTGCCGATTGTAGAATAACGGTGTTCACTAATCCACTAATCCAAAAATAGGTGATGCCCTAAGGGTCAGAGAATCTAAACCCTCATTGGTCAGCCAACAAGGTGTAATCTATAAGTTTAAATGTCCTCTGTGCGATGCAGAATACACTTCGTCATCTGCACCAAAGGATTAGTGAACACCGTTATTCTACATTCTCAAACTCATTAATAATTCATTAACTCAATAACCAATCAGCTCTCACGATTCGAGTCAGGTGGATGTATCTTGATACCGGAGGAAGAACTGATCAAGACACTGATCAAGACACTGATCAAGACACTGAAATTATTGTATATTTACCATTATGTTACTTACCTTTAACTTAGTAGACTTACTACCTCTTACTTATCATGAAAAAAAATCTAGTGATAAATCATCAACCAGAGTTGAATCAGTGACCACTCGCACATTACGCTCACTACTTATCCATTAGACTACCTGACTGCTTGTTCGATTTTGAAGCTCTTTTTAACAAACATAATACTTGCGAGGTGACTCATTAGGCTAAGACACAAAAGCAATTATTATGTTCTTTTCTCAGGAGACTCAAGAACAATTCAGATAATCATTCATTATTAATGAGTTTGAGAAGCAATATCAAAAACTCGTGCTTCGTGTTTCATCAGGGGATTCAAAACACCTCGAAACAATAAAAGCACTCGGCCTACGGCCTCGTGCTTTCATTAGTTTCTCGGTGTTTTGAACCCCTGATAAAACACTTGCACTCGTTGTTGATATATTACATCAAAAATAGGTGATGCCCTAAGGGTCAGAGAACCTAAACCCTCATTGGTCAGCCAACAAGGTGTAATCTATAAGTTTAAATGTCCTCTGTGCGATGCAGAATACATAGGCTACACACTTCGTCATCTGCACCAAAGGAATTCATGTATGGAATGCGGTATGGAATTCAACCAATCACAGCGCGCGAAATCATTTCTCAACCAATCAGAATGCTTGGACACGACACGGTACCATCACCGCACGGCACGAACCGTACCGTAACTACTTTCCACTCATATGAAACTAACGACATATGATACTTCCCCCCCCCCCCCGACATATGATACTTACAGCTCTCCATTATTAAGGGACACTTTTGTACATCAAATGGGTACAGCCTTAGGTCCATGATACATGCTGCTTTGAGCGTTATCCTGAAGTAATTAATGATAATAATTAACAATAATAACTTTATTATTGTGTCATGCGTTCTAGTTTACAAGAAACTAATGAGCTTGTGTCACCTGTCACGTGACTTTTTAAATTTTCACTGAAGACAAACGAAAATACCATAACTGGAAAGAGCATACTAAAGTTAGTAAAAGTGGAAAGTTTGAAGGGAAGTAAGTAAATAGGGCGAGAGTTACATGCATTCAAACTTTGCCTTTTTTGTATGGAAATGTATGTTGGAAGGCAACGCTTGCCCTCCAAGCGAAAAACCCATACAAATCCTTGTCAAAGCGGGAAACGTAAAAAAAGCCTTTAACTTTTGTCTTATATTTGCTTGATTCCTTTGAAATGTTCAACTTATACTAACTTTAGTATGCTCTTTCAAGTTATGATATTTTCGTTTGCCTTCGGTGAAAATTTAAAAAGTCACGTGACAGGTGACACAAGCCCATTGGAGACACCTATCTATTTACACCATTAAAATGTCCCTATAAAAAAATAAAAATAAAAATAAAAATATTAAATATTACAAAAATTAATGGAATAAGATAACAAACTGAAAAATATCCCTATATACAGAATATGAACTAAACAAAACAACTGCGCAAACGAACTAGACGGAAGTATAACTACGCAAGCACAAGAATAAAGGCCCCCCAAAAAGTTTAATGTGATCCTTATGCTTGCGTCGGGCCAGTTTTCGCAGTGAAATAATAGGCCCATTTATACGACGAGAGAAAATAAGTCACAGCTTCGCTAAGACGTGGCATATGAAGGTCGTGAACGACTGGTATAAATGGGTCAAAATCACCTACACGGACGCACGCTCCGCCCCAGTTTTGGAAATTCGAACTATATCAAACATTGCCTCATACAAAGTTGTCGTTAGCCCGACCAGCTTTACCTCCATATTTGGACATTGTACTTACCATATTTGGAATCCCTTAAAAAAAATTTCGCTTAAAAGTACGATTTTTAGCGAAAAATCCATCCAAACTTGCAGGAATTCGATCGAATGAATGTCAACTTAAAAATGATTTAAGCTTACATAAAATTTGGCTGAAACCAATGTCCAACCTGAACGCCCCCACCCCCCCCCCCCCCTTGCATAATCTCTGGATCCACCCCTGACCTAAGCCACGGCTTAAGTTAGATGAGCTCGAACCCCTAGGCTTAGCTACGCCTTGGTTTGTTTTCTCTGATTTGATGGGTCTATTGCATGTTGTACTTAGCTTGCGCGTTCGCTTATGCTCGTCGCGGGGCCAGTTTAATGTTCGTAGTAACATAATCCCCTTTTGTACTATACGTACACTTGCGCTTATGCCTGTATCGCTAATGCAAACCAGACTCTCAGTAACGAAGAACTACGAGGGCTCACCTTGTGTTATAGTGAACGTTGCCCTTGGGACCAATTCGTATCATGATGTTCTTGGCCGTCACCTCGTGGAAGCTGGACTCCTTGGCGTTCTTAAAGTACGTGTCAGGTAACCACACGTTAGACATCACCGTGTGGCTGAGAGAAAGCGTTTGGTTTAAACCGTGGTTAAGTCTTTCATCGACCCAGTCTTGTCTGAGGAAGATGTCCAATCCAAAGGCCTGGTAACCAAGGTAAGAGTGATGAGTGATGACGTCATTGTAATTATTATTATTATCTTTTAACATAATTATATAAATTGTATTTAGATCTTAGTTTTATATTTACAGTATTTTAGATTTAAGTCTCCCCGATTAGTAGGGCACTTGTGCCCAGCTAGAAGATTTCTTGAGACATTTATAAAGTTTAATACATTAATTTAATTATAGCGATGACGTCATTATAGTGATATATTATATTTCCATGACGTAGTTAAATTGACATTTAGATACTGAGATAATAGATATATGACACGTGTGCCAAAATACACGTCACGCGGGTAACTGAGTCGCGCGTTTTCATATCATGAGTGGGGAACCTACGGTACCGTGACACTCAAATGGCTTCCTTTCTGAACCAATGAGAAAGCATGCACGCAGGCTCTGGGGACGAGATTGGCACACCCCTATCTTAAATTTCCGGGAGTGCCCCCCCTCGGGATAATCACACTTCCATGCACGTCAATAGATGAGAAAATCTACTTGATAAACGGAATGGAAAGTTAATCGCGCTAATAAATAGAGCGTCTTGTTAATCATAAACTATTAAAGTTAGCACCACCGGGTCACATGTAGTGTAAGGGTTGTGTATTTGGGTCACGCCGTCACTTCAAGGTATTCAAGGTTTTAGAGGGTTCTTAGAGTGCTCGTCAAGGTATTCAAGGTTTTAGAGGGTTCTTAGCCACTTGTCAAGGTAATCCAGGTATACTGATTGTATAAGGGAACCTCTATGTGGTTCCTCTGTCGTGTACGGGAGCAAGTTGTCGTTCTATATGGTCTTCGTTCGAAAGGAATGACTTCTATCGTGCTAGCTCTGCTAGCTCACTTACACAGAGGAGCACTTTTATTCGTATTTTTATTTTTATTTGTCTTTGTATTTTGATTCACATTATATTTGTACGATCCTGATTGGCTATAGCTATGGTATGTTGTGTTTTAATTTGTTGTAGTCTTGTTTTATTTATTGAAATCAAGTAATGTGTTTGCAACATGAGTGGCCGTGGGTGGCCGTGTTGTATTAGATTTACAACACTCGTCACGGTTATGATTTCTATTCTGTTTTTCTCATGAATTATTAAAATAAGCGGTAGTTTTTAAAATAACGAGCAAGAGTGTTTTATCGCTACATGGTTTTATATCGATATATAGCTAACAGACCTCTTTAGCATGTATGATTTCTGAAATTTATTCGTTCATATTGAATCTCCAGAGAACACCATGTTTACAAATGGGCAATTTACATACGAAGCTAAAGAGGTCTATGTAATATATCAACAACGAGTGCAAGTGTTTTATCAGGGGTTCAAAACACCGAGAAACTAATGAAAGCACGAGGCCGTAGGCCGAGTGCTTTTATTGTTTCGAGGTGTTTTGAATCCCCTGATGAAACACGAAGCACGAGTTTTTGATATTGCTTCTCAAACTCATTAATAATGAATGATTATCTGAATTGTTCTTGAGTCTCCTGAGAAAAGAACATAATAATTGCTTTTGTGTCTTAGCCTAATGAGTCACCTCGCAAGTATTATGTTTGTTAAAAAGAGCTTCAAAATCGAACAAGCAGTCAGGTAGTCTAATGGATAAGTAGTGAGCGTAATGTGCGAGTGGTCACTGATTCAACTCTGGTTGATGATTTATCACTAGATTTTTTTTCATGATAAGTAAGAGGTAGTAAGTCTACTAAGTTAAAGGTAAGTAACATAATGGTAAATATACAATAATTTCAGTGTCTTGATCAGTGTCTTGATCAGTGTCTTGATCAGTGTCTTGATCAGTTCTTCCTCCGGTATCAAGATACATCCACCTGACTCGAATCGTGAGAGCTGATTGGTTATTGAGTTAATGAATTATTAATGAGTTTGAGAATGCATAATCGTTGTCGGGTTGAAAATCATGAAAGCTATATATATGACCAAAAGGAATTCTGGGAAATTAAAACTCTCAAATAACACCGTCAAATCATCGACCTTTTTATCCAGACTTGTAGGATCTTAGTTAAATAGCTCATATACCTTTAAAACTACGAGAACATTGAATATATCTGTATGTAATACAGGTCATGAACTGATTTCCCATCCATCCTTGCGGTCTCAGCTTCTATGATTTATGATTTTCAACCCGACAACGATTATGCAATTAGCTATATCCGATAAAACACTCCTGCTCGTTTATTAAACGGCTTAAAAAATCCGTAACTTCATTTCATATTTTCTGCAAAAATATTCAAGATTTTTAAATCTTGTATATAGGGAACCTTTATGTGGCCGTTCCTCTGTCGTGTACGGGAGCAATTGTCGTTCTATAAGTTTGGCCGTGCATATGAAAATTCAAGGTTTATGGTTTTCATTGTGTTTTGCTCATGAATTAATCATTAGTTTATAAAGCATATTAATTATTCTATTCAAAGACACCCTTGGCCAACTCGTGGATTTGTGGCTCGAAAGTTTACAGAGCTGAGTGAGTGAGTGACACTTCCTATTCAAAAGTATACATCCCATTGACTTGCGGATTACATTGTAATTTCTTTGTCAGAAAGTGAATGGCTTTTGGCGCCAGTACTATGTCTAGAAGACTTCGTCCTTTCTTTGGACTGGTTTTACTGGTGACAGCGTCAGCTGTAGCTGACCATCCATTGCTATTGGTGTCACTTGATGGCCTTGGTTGGCAGTTCACTGGTGGTAATAAAGCGAATACACCCAATCTAGATTACATTGAAAATAATGGAGTCAAAGCAAGTTATATGCTGACCGTAACACCGACCAAGACATGGCCAACGCACCAAACCTACCTAACAGGAATGTACCCAGAGAGCCATGGAATCGTTTCCAACTACTTCTGGGACCCTCTTTATGACGAAATGTTCATCCTCCAGTACGATTGTTCTAACTTTGATCCAAAGTTTTACGAAGCTGCTGAACCGATTTGGTTGACAGTGCAGAAGTTAGGCTACCGCTCTGCTGTGCACTATTGGCCTGGTTATTTCAGCTACAAGGAAAAACCGAGTTTATACGAGAAGCTTACATGTTTCCAGAACTGTACAGCATTGAACAGTCATTATAAAGATCTCCCGCGTTATCGGAATAAGACTCGTTCCGGATGGCCTCCCTACATCCATTGTTTTGCGAACCAGAGTCTACCGTTCAAGAACCGCATTGATAAACTCATTGGATGGCTCAAGCAGAAACGTCCACCGAAGTTCTCGGCGTTGTATATCAACGAACCAGACTCTACAGGGCACACGTATGGCATCAGCACTGGCGACTTTGTAAAAGCCATCGAACGAGTAGACAAAGACGTAGTGGGATACTTAACTCAAAGCCTCAAAAATGCAAATTTGTTTGACAAGATGAATGTGATAATCGTTTCTGACCACAGTATGATTGAAACGTCTTCAGCCAGAACCATTTATCTGAGTGACTTTGTTGATATTACAAAGTTCCAAATGGCCGAGCAAGGAGTGATTGGCCACCTGTGGCCATCGCCAGGGCAAGAAGACGAGATCTATGCCAATCTTACTAAAGCCAATGTCACTAACATGAGAGTGTACAAGAAAATAGACATTCCTGAAAAGTTACATTGGAAGCACAACCGTCGCATACCACCTATTTATATCGAACCAGACATTGGTTGGGTGGTGAAAACAAAACGGCCAGCGAAGATAGTACCCTGGAAAAGTGCAGGTAGGTCAGTAGAAGATAGTGCCCTGGAAAAGTGCAGGTACTGTAGGTCAGTAGAAGATAGTACCCTGGAAAAGTGCAGGTACTGTAGGTCAGTAGAAGATAGTACCCTGGACTGAAAAGTGCAGGTAGGTCAGTAGAAGATAGTACCCTGGACTGAAAAGTGCAGGTAGGTCAGAGTAGAAGATAGTACCCTGGAAAAGTGCAGGTACTGTAGGTCAGTAGAATATAGTACCCTGGACTGAAAAGTGCAGGTAGGTCAGTAGAAGATAGTACCCTGGACTGAAAAGTGCAGGTAGGTCAGTAGAAGATAGTACCCTGGACTGAAAAGTGCAGGTAGGTCAGTAGAATATAGTACCCTGGACTGAAAAGTGCAGGTACTGTAGGTCAGTAGAATATAGTACCCTGGACTGAAAAGTGCAGGTAGGTCAGTAGAATATAGTACCCTGGACTGAAAAGTGTAGGTAGGTCAGTAGAAGATAGTACCCTGGACTGAAAAGTGCAGGTAGGTCAGTAGAAGATAGTACCCTGGACTGAAAAGTGCAGGTAGGTCAGTAGAAGATAGTACCCTGGACTGAAAAGTGCAGATAGGTCAGTAGAAGATAGTACCCTGGACTGAAAAGTGCAGGTAGGTCAGTAGAAGATAGTACCCTGGACTGAAAAGTGCAGGTATGTCAGAGTAGAAGATAGTACCCTGGACTGAAAAGTGCAGGTATGTCAGAGTAGAAGATAGTACCCTGGACTGAAAAGTGCAGGTAGGTCAGAGTAGAAGATAGTACCCTAGAAAAGTGCAGGTACTGTAGGTCAGTAGAAGATAGCATCCTGGAAAAGTGCAGGTATGTCAGAGTAGAAGATAGTACCCTGGACTGAAAAGTGCAGGTATGTCAGAGTAGAAGATAGTACCCTGGACTGAAAAGTGCAGGTATGTCAGAGTAGAAGATAGTACCCTGGACTGAAAAGTGCAGGTAGGTCAGAGTAGAAGATAGTACCCTAGAAAAGTGCAGGTACTGTAGGTCAGTAGAAGATAGTATCCTGGAAAAGTGCAGGTAGGTCAGAGTAGAAGATAGTACCCTAGAAAAGTGCAGGTACTGTAGGTCAGTAGAAGATAGTATCCTGGAAAAGTGCAGGTAGGTCAGAGTAGAAGATAGTACCCTAGAAAAGTGCAGGTACTGTAGGTCAGTAGAAGATAGTATCCTGGAAAAGTGCAGGTAGGTCAGAGTAGAAGATAGTACCCTAGAAAAGTGCAGGTACTGTAGGTCAGTAGAAGATAGTATCCTGGAAAAGTGCAGGTAGGTCAGAGTAGAAGATAGTACCCTAGAAAAGTGCAGGTACTGTAGGTCAGTAGAAGCTAGTATCCTGGAAAAGTGCAGGTAGGTCAGAGTAGAAGATAGTACCCTAGAAAAGTGCAGGTACTGTAGGTCAGTAGAAGATAGTATCCTGGAAAAGTGCAGGTAGGTCAGAGTATAAGATAGTACCCTAGAAAAGTGCAGGTACTGTAGGTCAGTAGAAGATAGTACCCTGGAAAAGTGCAGGTAGGTCAGAGTAGAAGATAGTACCCTAGAAAAGTGCAGGTACTGTAGGTCAGTAGAAGATAGTACCCTGGAAAAGTGCAGGTAGGTCAGAGTAGAAGATAGTACCGTGGAAAAGTGCAGGTAGGTCAGTAGAAGATAGTACCCTGGACTGAAAAGTGCAGGTAGGTCAGTAGAAGATAGTGCCCTGGACTGAAAAGTGCAGGTAGGTCAGTAGAAGATAGTATCCTGGGCTGAAAAGTGCAGGTAGGTCATAGAAGATAGTACCCTGGACTGAAAAGTGCAGGTAGGTCAGTAGAAGATAGTACCCTAGAAAAGTGCAGGTAGGTCAGTAGAAGATAGTACCCTGGACTGAAAAGTGCAGGTAGGTCAGTAGAAGATAGTACCCTAGAAAAGTGCAGGTAGGTCAGTAGAAGATAGTACCCAGGAAAAGCGCAGGTAGGTCAGTAGAAGATAGTACCCTGGACTGAAAAGTGCAGGTAGGTCAGTAGAAGATAGTATCCTGGACTGAAAAGTGCAGGTAGGTCAGTAGAAGATAGTACCCAGGAAAAGCGCAGGTAGGTCAGTAGAAGATAGTACCCTGGAAAAGTGCAGGTAGCTATAGGTCAGTAGAAAACAGTACCCTGGAAAAGTGCAGTTAGGTCAGTAGAAGATAGTATCCTGGACTGAAAAGTGCAGGTAGGTCAGTAGAAGATAGTACCCTGGAAAAGTGCAGGTAGGTCAGAGTAGAAGATAGACATGTGAACTTAACGTTTCTTAAGGCCCGTCCAAACGAATAAAACATCGGTAAAACATGTTTTATAAAATATTGTTTGCGAAATGGATGTCAAGACTCGTGCGCATGCGTTGGCTGCCTTGTGCGCATGCGCAGCACAACAATGTTTAACGGGCTGTCCAAACGAGTCATAACAATGTTTTACGCAAGCGAGAACAAAAGAAATGTTTTACGATGTTTTACAGAATGTTTGACACGGTTCAAACTTCGTAAAACGCATTGTAAAACATGGTGTTCAAACGAGTAACGTGTTTTATAAAACAATGCTTTACGATGTTTTACTGGAATGTTTTACTCGTTTGAAAAGGCCTTTAGAGTTCAAACACGAAAACCATGAAACAACTTAGTAACTAAATAGTACTAAATATAGTACAAAATTATTAAAATTTTGTTTTCCATTTAGTTAGTATTTTTTCATGAATATAGTGTATGTAGTCTATATGAATTTCTGTATGGTTGTAATTCATTGCCATCGTTGCTTTACATCTTTGTAGGGCACGGGTGGCAAGCGACGAAAGAACTTGGAGCAATTTTCTACGCCCACGGTCCTTCGTTCAAGCGGGGCTACAAAACAAAACAGCCACTACAAGCTATCGACGTCTACCCACTGATGTGTCATCTCCTTGGAATCAAACCGCTGACACACAACGGCTCACTCGTAAATATGAAGGAAGTACTAGCAACTGGCAGTCCATCTAGCGGAGTGGTAATAATGGCCGCCACCTTGCTTAAAGTACTGTATTTAGCAAGCGTTTGCCTGTGGGTGTTTCAACTATAGATTCCGTTTTTGGTTTTGCGAGGAAATTCAAAGCTGATCTGTTTTCTGACCATTTTTCTTTCCAAGATCTCTTTCTTATGATTTCGAATTTTTGATAACGACGAAGATAAGACAGATAATTAAAAAACGACGAGAACACGCGATGATGCGAAACAAACTATGACAATGGTGCCAGTGAAGATAGAGTCGTTTACGTATGAGTGGGAAGTCTACGGTACGTAGTTATGGTCACGGTACGGAATCGAACATATTGTATTCAACCAATCACAGCACGTGAAATCATTTCTCAACCAATCAGAATGCTTGGACACGGTACAGTCACCGAACCGCACGAACCGTACCGTAGCTACTTCTATTATTATACCGTAACTACTTATTATTATTATTCCCACTCATACGAAAACAACTCTAACAGTTTATTTTAAAGTATCGATCAATGCAAAACTAGGACGACTACGATGGATACAATAATGTGTTTGAGGAGTGCGAAATGCTCCATATACAATGTATGATTCAGGTAATGTTGCATAATAATAATAATAATAATAATAATAATAATAATAATAATAATAATAATAATAATAATAATAATAATAATAATAATAATAATAATAATAAAGCCTGCATGAGTCAGGGCGACAGTGCATGCTTTTATATAGAATAACTGAGGACGTAACGAACCCTGGCCGTGACCACCCTCAGTGACTGCCTCAAAACGATTAACACACGCTATTACTAATAACTTCTATCATGATTGTATTAATAGCGGTCCGACAAAAACACTTCAATGTACCGCGCATTTAGCACATAAACCATCCAGTGGTCTATCGCAAATCCTGCAATCTGAATGGTTCTCTACTATTGGGTCTATCGATCAGTTCATAGTCCCCGAGTAGAGGTAAACGACAAACAAAATGGCGGCTTCGTCGTCGCGTTTTGCTAATGTTTCGGAGGAGTTTCTCAACAAGTTATTGTCTGTTGCTTGTTTCTGTCATTTTCTACGTACTGACCTACTGGATGGCTTATACTAAAGCAATTACTACGGAATACTCGTTCTCGTTTTCTATGAGGATAGTCAACTATTTCCTCATAGAAACCTCGAACTCGTAGTCTATTAATTATTAAATACATTTTTCTTTAATAGTATAATTTATAGTAAAGTGATTCATTTGATGCTGTGGAGACGCACATATAATAATAATAATAATGATGATGATGATGACAAATACTGATGATGATGATGATGATAAATATTGAAATGTGAATGACAAACAGGGCATATCATGGCTGATCACCGTATTCATCCTATACATCGTACACTTCTTACCATATCAGTAACGCTTACGTCGAAAATAGACAATACCCAGAATCCAATCATGATATTAACCGGTGGGCCTAAAACCAGAGTGAATGGAGTTATCAATTCGAAATAATTCATAGACATATATATCACTGAATTGAATGGTCCTAGCTTTATCAAGCAGAGTCCTGGAGGTCAATTCCAAGAAGTTGACGGAGAGAGGGAGGAAAGACGAGTGGCAAAGCACATTACTGATCACTTGCGGCGGCTTAGCAGTGTTTCCGCCAGTAAAAAGGTTGTGGTAATGAAGGGGAGGGGTACAGGGAAGAGAAAGGGGAAGGGGGTACAGGGAAGAGAAGAGGGGCAGGGGGTACAGGAAAGAGAAGGGGGAAGGGGGTACAGGGAAGAGAAGGGGGGGGAGGGGGTACAGGGAAGAGAAGAGGGGGAGGGGGAGGGGGTACCGGGAAGAGAAGGGGGTACAGGGAAGAGAAGAGGGTGAGGGGTTACAGGGAGGAGAAGGGGGTACAGGGAAGAGAAGAGGGTGAGGGGTTACAGGGAAGAGAAGGGGGTACCGAGAATAGGGGGAGGGGGTACAGGGAAGAGAAGGGGGAAGGGGTTACAGGGAAGAGAAGGGGGTACAGGGAAGAGAAGAGGGGGAAGGGGTTACAGGGAAGAGAAGAAGGTACAGGGAAGAGAAGAGGGTGAGGGGTTACAGGGAAGAGAAGGGGGGTACCGGGAAGAGAAGAGGGGGAGGGGGTACAGGGAAGAGAAGGGGGAAGGGGTTACAGGGAAGAGAACGGGGTACAGGGAAGAGAAGAGGGGGAAGGGGTTACAGGAAAGAGAAGGGGGTACAGGGAAGAGAAGAGAGGGAAGGGGTTACAGGGAAGAGAAGGGGGTACAGGGAAGAGAAGAGGGGGAACAGAGGGAGAAGAAGGGGTGGGGGTGAAAGGTAAAAGAGCAATATTATTTAACAGCAGAGACAGTGAACACATACCATCGATATTGGGACGTATTCTTGCATCGTATCGTGGTCTCTTAAAGAGCTCGTCCAGTGTGTCGGAGATTGTGTAATTTACTCTTGAACTTAAACATAGAAACAAAGTGATATTTAATTTCAAACTCTGGGGCCACGCGAACAGCTTGTATTTGATTGAATCACGAGGGGTAAATGGCTACACGATATGAATAAAGCGCGCGTGTCAAGTCACAGGCAGCCCAACCATTGCTTCTGAGGCTACTAAATCATAAATAAAAAGACTAGTTGCGTTTTTAACCTGTGGTAGAGCGCGTGCGCGCGCAATACGTGATGTTGAGTTCCCTGTGCATAAAAATATATGACATCAGGATTTGTCTCCCAACCCTGTCGCCCTCCCCCTCCTCCGAAGTTGGCGAACTTTAGGAAATGAACCCTTGCTGTCACTGCGGTCTTGATTTTATTTGGTTCTAGTCCATCGAGCAGAATGAGGCGACACATCCGGGACTTTAACGAGCTTAAAAGCGCCAAATTCAAGTGTTCTACTTGATTGCGCGCGCTAATTTACAAAGAAATAAGGCCAAAATGGCTATGGCTCCTGACTCGTCCCCAGTAGTCTGGAAGCGCGAAAACAAAAAGGCGCGTTTGTGACGTAATCCAATAGTTGCCTGTGTACTTGTAGCGAGGTATCAAAATCATGTCTTGACTTACTTGTAAGAGGGTTGTGAACAACCCATGTTGCATAGAGACAAGAACCATACGAAGAACACCAGTAGCATCTAGTATATAACAACCTTTTATCAATACAATTATAAGTAAACATAGTTCATATTATCGCGCGATCAAATTCATTAGCGCGAGCGTGCATCCATAACTCGATGGTACACGCCCGTGCTCCAGGCAAATGACGTGTGCAAATGTTTTCACCACGCGACGAAGAAACTTTGTCTTAAGATGCAGTAATATGGGCAACAAAATCGTTCAACTTGTCGCGCAACATCATTCAGATTGTTGCGTTGCAAGTTGCAGAGCAATGTTCCTCGTATTACCATCGGCGTTCGCGCAACTTGTCGCGCAACAAATTAAATTTTCGGTGTTGCAGGTTGCAAAACTTTGTTGCATGAAGTAGAAAGAGCTTCTACTTTGCACAACACAGTTTTGCAACCTGCAACGCGAAAATATGTTGCGCGACAAGTTGCGCGAACGGTGGTAATAAGCCACTTCACGCTTTCGTCCGCCATTTTGAATTGGGGCAAACGCGCGGAAATTTATAGAAATCTGGATCACTTTGATTTGCCGTGTTTGCCGATTTTCACAAACTTACCATTTTAGACAAGATGTATTCTTTGTTATGTATGACCTATAATATGATGGGTATTGGAAGGCTACAAATCGAGAAAAAAAGATTTTTGTTTTCAAAATAAAACGTTCGGCACGTGAATATGCAAATTAGCTCGAATTTTTAAGATACATTCGTGAAAAGAAGATTGACTCGAGAAAGGAGTTAAAACATCTACATTGGTCTTATTTTCAGTCCAACAACTGGTATGCATGCCTGCTGATTATCGAAGTTTAAATTTTCAAAATCCATCAAAATCGAGCGGAGTTATGGGAAGCCAAAGTGATCCAGTTTTCTATAAATTTCCGCGCGTTTGCCCCAATTCAAAATGGCGGACGAAAGCGTGAAATGGCTTATACATTGCTCTGCAACTTGCAACGCAACAATGTTGCGCGACAAGTTGCACGTTGCACACTTTTGTTGTCCGTATTACTGCACCTTTACTCACTGCGAATCTCACTGCAGGGCAAAAAATCATTGTTTTAAATACGAAAATGGAAAACAACAATGAATGTCTTCCATCATTCATCAACACGTCGTATTTTAATATTTTAAAGGAGAATTTAACATTCAATCGCAATTAAAAGTTTGTTTCTCGTCATTCCTTATTGTCGTTATGTTATAAAAGAATTGGTTCATGCTTTTAGCTGTGCGCCGGTCTATCGAGTTATGGATGCACTTGGGAAGTTTGGAGAACACGAGAGCTAGCGTAAGAGTTGCTCGAGGCGCAGCCGATAGACGCACGCTCAACTGCATGAACCACTCAATCAGTCTTAAATATCTCATAGTACTACTCGCATCTACAAACTACTGATATCTCAGATTCGCGGTTAATGATAGTCTCTTCTACGTATGTATAGAAATACAATTTATTTCCCAAGCCTTCGGGTCATTGACCCATCATCAGGGGTTATGAAATGAATTTGAAAGAACGACAAAAGAAAAATGAACAATATTACAAAACAACGAGTTAGTATGGAAATAGATCAGGAACGTTACAAGCGCGCGCAATCGAACGCTAACATCATTTTCGTTTTTCGTTTTTCTTTATTTCACACATCGACCATGAATATATATATATATATTACAAGCATAAATATAAAAGATTGATTTACAGCCAAAATATATATAATTAATAATTTTACATGTTATTGTGCGCGGTGGCTAAAGGAGCTTAGCTTTCGAGTTAGTCACTGCTTAATTAAATATTATATTGCGTTCGATTGCGCGCGCTTGTAACGTTCCTGATCTATTTCCATGCTTACTCGTTGTTTTGTAATATTGTTCATTTTTCTTTTGTCGTTCTTTCAAATTCATTTCACAATCCCTGATGATGGGTCAATGACCCGAAGGCTTGGGATATAAATTGTATTTCTATACATCACTAAATATATTATAGATTATAATATACACAATGTACTTTCTCACATACCACACATATATGTATATATAGAAGCTATAATATTTGCCTGTGAAGACATGACGTAACGACCTGCGAGATTGATGGAAAATTTATCGACTTTTTCTGACCTAAAACTATACCTAATTTTCGGTTTTGTTTACAACAATAATTTTCACAAGCAAAATTTACTAAAGGGCTGATGATAATGATCAAAACTTTGAAATGAACTTACTTGAATAACAGAATGCATGCTAGTGTCGTGATCGAACACCTAAAAGGAGAAAAACGTCTAATTTTGATGAAAATCAGCTCCATGATATGAAAACCGGTGGTATGAATACCTCGCGTAAATAAGCTTGGAAATATGATGAAATAATATAAACTAAACGCGATTTTGAGACGGCATTATCGGTTTATAATGGCGGCTAGTTGGGAGAAAATATATTCGGTATTGGCTCTTATATTCGGTATTACCTGGAATATATTTTCTCCCAACGCCGTCATTATAAACCGATAATGCCGTCTCAAAATTGCGTTTAGTTTTGTATCGCAATTCTAACAAAATGGCACGAAAAAAGGGAAATACTGGTTAATTTTCATTGATTGAAAGCGAAATTCTCCATAAAAGCGCGTGTAATATCACACAATTAGACGCCATCGAGCGCGCACTGAAAATAACTTTTCGCTCGATTTTCACTCTGTTTTTACTTTAAAACCTAATTTTCTCTTTACTCTTTATTGAAAATAGTTTAAAAAGGTAATTCTACGTTTTCTTGTTCAATTTAAAATCAAGTGAATGACAAATTCGATGAAATACTAACAAATTTTGCACCATTATTTTGAGACGACATTATCGGAAAATAATGCCGTCTCTCTCTAGATCAAAATCTTAAGAGAATCGCGATACTTAGTGTTAACGCGACTCTCCGCAAGAACTATGCAACTCATTGTTAGGGCAATTACTGCCATCCTTCTGTGTTACTGAAATGATTTAAATAGTACGATAAAAATTTTCACAACTGAGCAAAATTTACTGACTTATATGACCGATGATAATGTTGAAAACTTTGAAATTAGTTAAAGGGCAACTAAAGTCTAAAATTGAACGATTTTCAAATCCAAAATATCAAATATTAAACTCGAAAATGCAAATTTTAGAACGAATTACGAATCTCTGTTCGCGAATTTCCCTTTGAAACTTACTACCTGGTGGCCATGTTGTGACGTCACAACGTCAACCTTCCACAACTCACCTTCTTGGTTCACTCGGATTTGGTTGAATAATTAGTGTATTCTGGCACACAGCAGTGTATCATTTTACAAAGAAATCGCAGAGACGTTAGGTGTACTTTGTTAGAGTCTAGTATCATTGAGTTACGCCATCACGTCCGGGCCCCATCACGTGACTTTTTCCCGGCCAATGAATTACGGGTAATATGGTAGGCTTTATTACGAATACCTTGCAGACATAAATAAATAAGTTGAATATCTGAATTGAGTAATCTTTTACAGAGTAGGACATACTCATATAATAATAATAATAATAATAATAATAATAATAATAATAATAATAATAATAATAATAATAATAATAATAATAATAATAATAATAATAATAATAATAATAATAATAATAATAATAATAATAATAATAATAATAATAATACTGATAATAATCTAACTAACAAAGATTGTGATAACGATTTTATAATGAAAACTAAGGATATAAGCATACACGAAACGTTGTATGCTTATATCCTTAGTTTTTAAATAATAATAATAAACTTTATTTAAAGAAGGTTTAAATAAACACTTAATGCACCAGCCAGTTTAGCAAAGCTAATCTTCCACTGGGCCTTCTAAGCGTACAAATACAAATAGTATTTGTAAATAAAGATACCTATTAGGGATGTTTACTACATCTCTTCGTTCAGTGAAGATGTTGGTGAAAACTTTGGGCCCTAAAAGGTATCTTTAATATTTACACTGAATTTCATTACGACGGAGTCCGATACCCGTTTTTACTATAAAAATACCGATATAGAACTTGGGCTTTGTTGTCATTGAGCGCAGACTGAAAGAGTGTTACTTACACGACTCTTTATGGAAAAAGATAGCATATCATAATTCACTTCTGATAGAAGAAATTGAAGTATCCGCATTATAAGAAGATTTAATCCGATCGTATCTCAGACATTTTGAATACCTGTAAAACTCTTAGTTCACAAGACAAAACATTTCTATGCACAATCGCTCGACACAGCAAGGCCGCGCCGACTACCTTCGGGCAATTTCTTTCTCAGTGTTATAAGTGTATTTTAAAGGCCTGACACAGGAGCCTAATTAGCATAAACACATTATTTTCTATAAACTAAATACCATTCATGCTTTGAAGCTAAAACTTCTCCAAGATGTTAAGTTCCATGAATGTGTGAAAATTTAATCGCGATAATAGCAAATGAAGTGTCACGTGACAAATCACGTGGTCAGGACTGATTGAAAAAATCAATCGAAAATGGGGTACGTAGAGACTTTTCTTAGAATACTAACTAATGTTTCATTAAATACCTTTGGTAGATATCTTTCTATTACCACCTTTTAATGCTGTCTACATATTTTTATTAAGGAGAAAATTAAAAATAATCAAATAACTGGATTGGTCACGTGACCTGTTTTATTAATTATCTCTATGCTAATGATTAAGGACAACGTTAAAAGGCGGATTTAGAGAGACCTTTCAAAACGTGACATTTAGACATGTGATCCATTATTCTTAGAAACGTTTCTATGTACCCCATTTTGAGCTGAATTTTTTCGACATATGTGGCCATGTGATTTGTCACGTGACCTATCACATCCAATAAACCATATCAAATTTTCACACACTCATGGGACTAAACATTTTGGTGAAGTTCTATCTCCAAAGCATGAATAGTTTTCAGTAAATAGAAAATATTGATTTTTATGCTAATTAGGCCCATGTGTCAGGCCTTAATATACTTGAGGGTAATCTTTTTGTCGGGCTAAATGGAACCGCAGAAATGTCAATTTACATTATGTGGTATTTAAAAGCGCAGAAGAAGAGTGTTCTGAACTGAAGTGTTCATTAACTTCGGCTGTGAGAAAACGGCTCATCATAAGACCTGACAGAATTCACTTTTTCTTTGCTCGAGTATTCAACATTTCAAACATTTATCGCGGGCTCAAGGTACTTAAGGCCTGGTTCAAAAAGGCAATTTGGAAAATCACATTTCTTGTAATAACTCGCTGCTCTAATTTACTTAGGCACTCATATTTAGGCATAAGGTTATATACAAGATTTGAGACAATTTGGATCTAACAATTGTGACGTCATGTGGTCACGTGACCTTATGGAGGAAAATATAGCTTTTCTTAAATGCGGTCGCGAATTCAATTCACAATGAAATACCTTTTACGTAATAGAGTTAAGGATAACCAGTTAAACAAGATAGCGTTTAGAAAACCTCGGAATTATATATAGTTTAAGAGAAAACTACAGAAATATAATCTGATGAGATGGTCACGTGACCTCTTTTCCGAAATATTCTCCTTGCAAAAAGCGGGAGACAGGTTTTCTAAACGAGGGTTAATAGATGATCATAAACGTGATTATACACAACTATTTGCTTTCACTTTCCTCTTAAACTGGCGACCGCATTTTATATTTTGTTTTCAAAATTCTTTGTCACGTGGTTAACCACGTGATACGCTGTTTTGGATTGCATTCTCTTAAATGAGTAGAGGATATAAAACTCTCAAGCTGTGCCAAGTTTTGTGATGTTTAGTCAAAATGATTAGACATAATAATTTTTTTCGTTTTTCTGCTATTTAAGGCTTGAACCAGGCCTTAAGTACCTTGAGGGGCTGAGAAATTCAAAATTGACTTTTTACGTGTATTGAAACTATATTTTTTAGGCCCCGTCCGTACTAATGCGCTTTCATATCATCGGAAAAAGTAGCCAAATGTCCCAAATGTTTCAAGTGCACCGACTAGGAATTTCGCTGAATCGTTTTCACCCGTCCTTTGAAAATACTATATATTTTGATGCGTTGGGCCTTGCGTGTACACTAACACGATGAAAAACGCCGTTTGTTTACACCAAGAACGCTAGCTAGGCGTGATGTCAGTAGTTTTGAACTAAAGCTTGATGGCAGTTTTCACCATCTCTGTACGTAGATACAAATACGATAGGGCTGCTTTTTCAAATGTCTCCCCTCTGAAAAGCATTTTAGATGCAAAGGGTCAGTGTTGGACAACTGAACCAAAACGCATCGAATTTTAAGCGCGTTTTTAAATGAAAACACATTAGTGTAGATGTGGTATTTAGTCAACAATGGAATGACACCGAAATCAAATGAAAACTCCGAATAAAAACACCTATCTTCGCCATTAATGACCCATTAACGTGAACAAAACAACTAGTCTATCAATAGTCAAAGGCTAAGATGAAGTGAAAGCTCGGCTAGGACTGAAATTTCGTTATCATGAGATTTGGGGCTTAGAAAATTGGAGCTTGAGTACATGACAATTACGCCGGTTAGTTCGAAGGCATGTAGCAATAAAATCCTGTATTTGTAGCAATGTACTTGATTTGACTGTCGTATAAACATCAAAACCGCTATCACCTCTTTTTCATCGCACTCACAAACAGCGGTGAAGGCGATCGGTGGTGATTCAATGACTAGGCCATATTTATGTTAAATTATGTTGCTGTCACTCAGTCAGATTTGAAACCGTTGTTTCACTTTGGAATGCGTTCTATATCAAGTCAAAAGCACAGGGTTTTGAGTGTCAACGAGTAATCACAAGCACACCTTTCTGAAGAAATCAAAAACCGCAGAAAATATGTGTCAAATGTCGTGATCTGAAGTCACATGCCAAAAGGTCACTTGTCTTACTCAGAGTAAATGACTTTTACAAAGGTCACCTTATAAATAACGCGATTTTACAGTAATTTTCTTTACAAATCTATCATTGACTTTCCTAGCAGATTTCTATCAGTAAGTTTCAAAGTTCACATGTCTGACCACAGAACTGATTACGGTATATTCAAATCGATGCAAAATACAGAACAAAAAGAAGCGGGTTAATTACCTTGAAGTTTCGCTTCCCGAGCTGACCTCTATAAAGTTTGTTTCCAAAACAATTCCAGAGCACACAGAGCTGAAGTCGACCTTTCACGCGGGCTGAACGGTCTTGTACGACGAATCACGACCTTCGGCGTCTATTGATTGCACAATATTTTAAATATTTGGTCTTGCAGAGTGTAAATTGTGAATATTTAACGACCTTTTTTCATCAAGTTTGAGAATAATTTAATGCTCATTAAATATTAAAGCAAATGTAGGGAAAAAGGAGGGAAAATTGGACTCGAATTGCCACCTACACAATTTTTCACTTCTATAATCATTGTGTAATAGCCGCTTTTGATCACGTCCACTTGATAAATTGATATGACAGTCACTCAAGGAAGAGAACATACACCACATAATCATTATTATCATTACAATTCGTGTGTGGGGGACCTTGTGTAGACCTGTTCGAGCTAATTATAACCACCCATCGAGCACAATGTAATCCATTGTATAATAGTGCAAAAATGTGTCGACGCTGTTCGATCAGTTGACACCTAGTCCGCTTTCACTTTCTTTGCATTCGACCGGTAAATATTACTGCTGCTACTACTACTACTACTACTACTACTACTACTACTACTAATAATAATAATAATAAAATATCTGAACGGTTTGTTCAGATAACAGCTCTGCACTGAAGAAAACTAGTCAAACAATCAATCCTAAGCACATATAAGGTAAGAAAACTCATTCACACAAACGTTTAGCTTCATAGAAATAAAATAATTCAAGACATATGAAGAAATGTATGGAGCGAAGCCGTGATGATTGTTTGGGTTGAGTAAGTGACGTCACTGACACCTCTAAAGATTCATAAAAATGTATTACTTTCCATTGGAATTTTTGAGAACAAAATTAACCAGTGATTGTATGGGTCTTTGAGAATATTTCCGTGAGGTTTCAGCTTAATCATACTTTGAACGATTTACGTACTAGTCCTCCTTTAAGATGTGATCATTCTCACGGTTCAATTAGAGCACCGAAGGTTCGCGTGAAATTAAAAGTAGTCTGTAAGTTGTGATTGAATTATAAACTCATTTTTAAGCTAAAGGAACTCTAAAGGAGACAAAGCAATCAAAACATTTTTATTAATGAAAACTATAATTCACAGTTGAATGTCTTGTGACGTCCACCCACGGCAATCCACCATGGTGACATCTAATTGGCCTAATTTGTCACGTGACATTTTCTCTGGACTGTTAATCGATTCTGAAAAGATATTTTTAAAACTACGATCATTATCGGAACCTCAATGAGGGTTTATCAGGTAATTTCAAAACTCATCGGACAAAAAAATTATTATGATAGCTGGAAAGAGCTCGTTGAAATTAGTAAAAAGGTGAAGTTTGGAAAAGATCGCTCCACAAATTACGAAGATATGAATTTTCAAAAATCGAAATTTTGTATCATGGAAAACCTTTGTTGGAGGCAAGAGTTGCCTCCAAGCGTAATTTCCAAAGGTTTTCATATAAAATTTAGATTTTTGAAAATTCATATCTTCGCAATTTGTGGAGCGATTTTCGAAACGTCACATTTTTACTAATTTTAACGAGCTCTTTCCAGCTATGATAATCATTTTTTGTCCGATGAGTTTTGAAATTACCTGATAAATCCTCATTATGCATGCAGTACTCATCTTCAAGCTTTCTGAAAAGCACGCACCAAGTGTTTATAGCAGGGGCCTGTTTCTCGAAAGCCCCGTAAACTTTTCGGGCCCGATCGAGAAGACATCCCAGAAATCTGAGACACTTACTGTGGGTTACTCTACAAAGCTGTTCTTTTGACATGTTTTTAATATGAACAAACTTTTCCCTTCATGCAAAGATTCATGTCTGTAAACTACTTTGTTTTGAAGATATAGACTTTTAAAATTTTAAAAGAAACCCTTTTCGGGCCCGATAAGCTTTCGGGGCTTTCGAAAGGTTCCTGAATTCGAAAGGCCGATTAGCGCTAACCCGGGATTAAATCTTAAGAAAACCATTCAATTACAGGAACCGGGCCACGACTCTCAATCAATCACTCATTTATATTTCATAATATTCGCAAAGGTTTCCCATCGCGCGAATGTTATTTGTCTCAATGCATAAGTTATAAATTACAGAATTACAAATTACAAAATTGAATTATTTGGCATGGTACACAGTAAAATACATCTAGCAGCCTTGAGCCATCGAACTACCCATGACTGTAGCTTTACCAGATCCATGTATATACGTCTATACAGACAAAAAGTCAAAACATTGAAAAAGTAACGTTTTCCGATCTCTGTTCTTGATTAGACATATTTCCCCAAAAAACAACATGTCAATTTTCTCCGTCCAATTGTCTACATTGGATCTAAAATTTAAATAGAATGTAGTATTGTATTATTATTATTAATATTGAAATTTTTTTTTGGGGGGGGGGTCAAGGATGGTTCAACTGATCTGACGCCATCTGAAATACCTCAAGGCATCCCCGCACGGCATCAGTCCTATACTGCTGGGAATAATACGTACCGCCAAGATATGATTCATTTATTGAAACCTCGGGGAGTGGAGCAATTAATTAAAAATCCTGTTTTGATCTTTCTTAAAATAGTTCAACTGCTGGGTTTCGATTGGCTAATAAAAGCCAGTCATTAGACTTGGCACCGCACGAGACCTAGTCAGTGCTGTGGTGCTATATATAGCGTGGAGAAACGGGACTGCTACGTGCATGAAGGTCTGACCATTTTCTCAATTTTGAGTAATCTCTTTTAGTACTGTCGAGTAAAAAGTATTCCAAATTAACACTTGCATTGATTGCACAGGCAATAGGCCCTTAATTAATTTGCAGTTTACAGTCACATGCCAATATATCACTTGAATAACGAATGAACTGAGCCGAAGATCCCATGGGAACGGCTCTGCTGACTGGCAAACAACCTTTGAGATAGACGTTGATTGAGAAAGATCGACAATCAACTGGAGGTTGAAAAATAGCATTTCAAACAAATGTCTTTACTGTCACTACTGATATCATGTAAGATTCTTCTAATAAATAAAGTCAGATTTTTTTGCCAGTCAGTACAACCACGTGATCGTAATCCTGCAAAGGGCCTATTAAATACCTGACGTTAAAGATTGTTTAGTTTGGATTTATGTTTCTTACAAGTCTAGTTCTGCCAATGCGATTCCGGCTCAACTGTGAGTGCGGCTTATCTGCGAGTGCGGCTTATCTGCGAGTGCGGCTTATCTGTGAGTGCGGCTTATCTGTGAGTGCGGCTTATCTGCGAGTGCGGCTTATCTGCGAGTGCGGCTTATCTGCGAGTGCGGCTTATCTGCGAGTGCGGCTTATCTGTGAGTGCGGCTTATCTGTGAGTGCGGCTTATCTGCGAGTGCGGCTTATCTGCGAGAGCGGCTTATCTGCGAGAGCGGCTTATCTGCGAGTGCGGCTCATCTGCGAGAGCGGCTTATCTGCGAGTGCGGCTTATCTGCGAGTCCGGCTCATCTGCGAGAGCGGCTTATCTGCGAGTGCGGCTCATCTGTGAGAGCGGCTTATCTGCGAGTGCGGCTTATCTGCGAGTGCGGCTTATCTGCGAATGCGGCTTATCTGTGAGTGCGGCTTATCTGTGAGTGCGGCTTATCTGCGAGTGCGGTTTATCTGCCGGTTCAGTTACAGTACTTCTTTGGCCCAATCTCTTGAACAAGAATAGCGGATTAGTTAGAGTATAGTTAGAGTGTGGTCTTAAGGATATCTCAAGGCATAAGTCTGTGTAAAGTGTGCATCAAAAATGTAGACATTCAGTTCGAAAAGATATTGCCAAGTTTACCAACTTCGTGGCATAATCCTATTAAACCCGGGCTTCACTGCACATGCGTTGCCGTCGAGTGCTATCGTCCTCTCCCGGATCGTTACTTAAACTATTAGGGAGTTTAAGATTTGCAAAACCTACGACGGCGACGTCAACCGGAAGTGTCAATAACTTTTGTTCGGGGTTTCGTACATTAGAGATTTAGTGCAAGCCTAAGCCTGTGAGGTTACTTCATCCACAAGGAATACCAACTATGAAGGTATGAAACTCCAAACAGAAGTTATTTACACTTCCGGTTGCCGTTGCCGTCGTAGGTTTTGCAAGGTACAATGTCTAGTGTTAAAAATAGCGATGTACAACTGCAACAAAACGGCGACAACTTGGGCAAAGTGAAGGTGTACAACTTCCCAGAACGATTAATTAAAGGACTAATATTTCACTTAAGGTGGTTCCAGCATAATGAATGACCGGTTTGCCGTATTTTTTAACTCGCTCGCTCCGCGTCAATATTGCTTGGATTTTATTATGCTTAATAAACACAAATACTAATTCAACTATTCTGCTTTTGGAAGGTTTATTCAAAATTATCATTGTAAGCCGCGTTTGTGAATGCCAGCTGATATTCAAACGACACTATTTTCACTAAAACTGCTGCCAAACGGTTTTCCCTCGTACGATTTTTTTAAACTTCGTTAACGACCTTTTAGTGATGTTCTGACGAGGTAAGAAGAAAATTGTTCGAGCCGAAGTCACGTAACAACCGATAGGTCCAAATATTGACAACAAAAATATGAACTGGTGATTTCGGCTCGATCAATGGTTGAATTAGTATTTGTGTTAAGCACAATAAAATCCAAGCAATATTGACGCGGAGCGAGCGAGTTAAAAAATACGGCAAACCGGTCATTCATTATGCGGGAACCACCTTAAAACCTATATGTATGGTCACTTAATTTTCGCGCATGCAAAATTTCGCGACACTTAATTTCGCGACATCAAATTTTCGCGATTTTCAGAAAATCTCGAAATTAAAGTGTCGCGAAAATAAAGTGTAAAAGGAAAGGAGTGAACAAAAAATGTCAGGTTCAAATGTTCCAGGCAACATTTATTGAATCGAATGAAATAAGGCAGCAATTTTTATCTTAGATTTCCTAGTATTAAATAGTTTTTAATTACATGTATTTTAATAATTTACATGAACACAAGCCTGCAAATAACAGCTACATGTACATGGCCATCAGACTTTTGTTCTATACATTTGACATTTTCTTTGGCAAACTTTGGGTTTGTCTGGATACACTGCTTCTGCTGTAGTGCAAAACAAAGTTATTTCTCAAATTTCTTCATTGGAAATTTTGTCCAATCAGATCGATGTATATGAGGTCACACCTTGCCGATGTATGACAGGCTTACATGAAAAGTTAGATACAGGCTTGTGTACATTATGGGCTGTTCACAAACACTTCTCACCCCCGCCCCCTTAGGAAAAGGTTTTGACACAGGGGAGGGATGGGGAGGGATGGAAAGTGGCTGTTCACACTAGGCTACACATTGCATTTTAACAGTCTTTTATACACCTATTCCAAATATCGTTGTCCGCGCCGAAAGCAACAAGCTGACTACCGCAAAGGACTTTGGGAATCTCCTAATTAATTAATTTATCCGTGGTACTTGAGAAGTTATCTCTACGAGCGTTGAATAGCAATCATTTGGAACTATTCGGCCATTTGAAAATGCATGTTGTCAAAATGTCTACGGATGAATAAATGAATAAGGAGAAAGTCCCAATGCCCTTTGCGGTCGTCAGCTTCTTGCTTGTTGCTTTCGGCCTGGACAACGATTTTTGGAATAGGTGTATAAAGCCTACAGTTCTCAGTGAATTCAGGGCTGTAGCCACCAGTTTTTGAGTGGTCCGGTTTTCAAACGTTGTTTTTCATAAAAAAATTTCTGAATAATTAAAAATGTAAATAAATTGAAACTGCTTGATTCGAAAAGTGGTCCGGTTGAAACCGGACCAACCGTACTGGCGGCTACAGCCCTGGAATTAATATTAGTATTTGTTATGAGCTATAACTAGATTATAGAATACCCGTCCACTTTGCTTAATAATGGGATCGATTGTTATATGAATCGTCTTTAAAGAGTAGGTATACCGCTATAAGAGTTTGATGTGGTGGATGGGTATTCTATAATCGTTCCTAAGTTATTTGATGATGAGGTTTAAGGAGCTTATGGTGTTTGTAATGATGATCTCTTCTTGCTTTAACCAGTGCGCAGTATTAAATGAATTCCAGAATCAGTATACACTGGACCACTCATCTCATTGACATCAAGTGCATATCTGAAAATACATGTATAAAGAGAATTATAGTTTGAGATATGGTTGTGTTTAATCAAACAATAGATCAGTTCTACCCTTTATGGGAAATGTATATCTACCCAGGTAATGTATCTTGGGAGTGGTGGGAGTGGTGGGGTTGACGGCAGGCGTTTTTGCCCTTTTAGTCTGGGATAGGGTACCTTTTTGGTCTGGAATATGGTCTGGTTTTCACAACAACAATAATAATAATAATAATAATAATAATAATATAATATAATAATAATAATAATAATAATAATAATAATAATAATAATAATAATAAATAATAATAATAATAATAATAATAATAATAATAATAATAATAATAATAATAATAATAATAATAATAATAATAATAATAATAATAATAATAATAATAATAATAATAATAATAAATAATAATAATAATAATAATAATAATAATAATAATAATATTAATAATAATAATAATATTAATAATAATAATAATTCTTTATTCCTCAAAACAAATTACAAATAAGAGATAGAAAAATAGATAAAAATCCTTATTTACAAAATGTAAAATGATCGCTTGGATTGTTCAATAACAATTAACTAATTACAGCCAATTGCAAAAATTATGTAAATCAAGTATATCAGTATATCTACATTGTATATATCAGGTGCATTATGGGTAATACTATTTTAGAGTTTTTCCACAAAATATGCAGCAGAGACTTACAAACAACAAACTAGAGACTAAATTACATAACATTCTAGAGTTTCACCAATGTTGCTTGCGTGAAACATCATTTAGGGAACATTTACAATTACCCAAAATGCACCCGATAATATACTGATATACTTGACTAATTTTACAGAATTTATGCAAAGGGCTGTATATTAAAATACAAAAAATAATAATAATATATATATATTTTTTTAATTAAAATAGTAATTTCTTTAATAATAAAATCAATAATATTAATAATAATAATAATAACGAAATGTGCCCAACTACAACAGTGTTATCATAGTCTGTTACATAATAAAACAGCTGCAGAAAGGTTAGGTTAGATTAGGTCTGGGATAGGGTATAGAATTTTGAGCTTAGGTCTGGAGTATGGAAAATCGCATTTTTAGGTCTGGAATAGGGTCTGGTTTTTGAGGTGTCCATGGCACACCCCTACCCGAAAACGCCCATAGTACTCCCCGGGTCATGTATACATGTGTGTTCTTGTTCCTGGTATTTTAAATATTTTCCTGTCCAGTGCTCTAGATAACAATCTCTGTATTGATGATAATAATTTTGTTTCTTCCACATTATTTTATTTTTTTGCCAAGCTTTCGCACTATTTTGTATTTTACTGTATTGTTTGTCCCTGAGATTGGAAGTGCATTTGTTTCCTGAATTTTCTTCACATCATGAATACATACCTAAGTTCTTAGAGAACAAGTAATAGATACAATATGAGCGGCCATTGTAAATACCATACAGTTCGGACGCGAATATTGTATCTGATTTATCGAATCCAACAATGTAAAAGTGGATGTTTGTTTTACTATAATTTGGATGACAGGAAACAGTTTGGCCGAGAAAATCCAAGTTAAAGTTGAATGCAAATGAGGACGATTCTGTATCCGATTTACAGATGTCTGCTACGCTTATGATTTCTATTGTATTTCCCTCATTAATTTTTCATGACTTCGATAAGAAGGATATACAAACTTACGTTGCTTCCTCAAATGGCTCTGTAAAAATGAAAAAAGAAATTATTAAAATGTGTATAATAATAATTATAATAATTTTATTTATATAGTGTACAAATACTAAAGTTCTAAGGCTTGATATAACAAATGAGATTCATGTACACATCTGAATAATTTCAATATAAATCTTCCTCGACAGACAGTGATATTTTTTGGGTTCAATGTGGCATATGAAATACTCCTGTTTTAGTTGTGTCGATGTTGTAGTTTAAAATGATTCCTTGGTTCAATTTAAATTAAACCAGATCAATTTAAATTAAACCAGATCAATTTAAATTGAACTGGTTTAATTTGGAATTTTAGGGGGGGAGCCCTAAAATGAACTAAATAATTTTCACCTCCCTCCCTTCTCTCTCTCTATCTTCTCCCCTCTCATCTACCTAACTGTCTGTCTGTCTAACTATCTAGAACTAATATCTAATTAGCATTTTTTTAAATAAATATCCTACCTGACTGGGACTTGAACCTCTTACCTTTGGCTTGCTATCCCAAGACCCCAACCACTTGACCATCCAATATATCGTTGGTAGTAATACATTGCACATTATTAATAAACCTAAACCTAAGATAAAGTCTTCCCTAATACTAACCCTAAACCTAACCCCAAGGTACTTCATTACTATATAGTCTTCCCCAATACTAACCCTAAACCTAACCCCAAGGTACTTCATTACTATATAGTCTTCCCCAATACTAACCCTAAACCTAACCCCAAGGTACATGTACTTGATTACTATAATGTCTTCCCTAATACGTACTAACCCTAATTATACTTGAACCGGTTCAATTTAAATTAAACCAGTTCAATTTAAATTAAACCAGTTCAAATTAAATTAAACCAAAAATCATTTTGAACTACGTACAACATCGACACCACTGTACTCCTTGACAAAAGACACATTTGCTCTAGCAGAGCCTCAGTTTGAATACCGTAAATGCTCGATTTAGCGCCCTGGGCGCTTATTAAATTTTTAGACCTCTAGGGGGAGGCGCTTATTCGAGGGGTGTGCTTATTGGAAGCAGGGCGCTTATTTCTTTTCTCAGATGATGAACTCAATGTCTTCTTATATATGGTACTGTAACATACATATACAGTGAATAAAAATAGCAAACATGTACCGTGCGGTACTTGGTAAACTGTATACTGGTATACTGTAAATATACGGTATTGACATACGGTATACCATGTTTCTGTTTATCGATAAAGTTTTATTTTAGAGAGTTGTTTCTGAATTTCTTTTAGGGGGAGGGGGCGCTTATTGGAAGGGGGGCGTTTATAATTTTTTTAGACCTCTAGGGGGAGGCGCTTATTCGAGGGGGGCGCTTATTGGAAGCAGGGCGCTTAATCGAGCATTTACGGTAATGCAGAGAATACTCGTTTTTACTGTCCAAAGTCAATGTTTATTTGAGATCTTGGTGGTATGGTATTTAAAAGTACATGGCTAAACTAATCTTGACGGAGTAAATGTGTCATAAAGTAAAAGCGTCTTATTGCTGCGAGCCGCCAGGCGAGCAGCGAAACTAATCTTGACGGAGTTCCTGTGTCATGTGTGGTCGTGTGGGATCTGGGCACTTATGTGGATGCGGCGAGAGTCGAGACTGCATTTCACGGAGTGGGTTTGTGTGTGGAGATGATTTTGTGAGCCACGGTACTTTTGATCAGCGCACACTCGCAACACGTTCAATCGATATTGAGTATCGTTTATTTTTCGCTGATTCAAGCCAGGAAAGTGTTCGTTTTCTACAAATCCATGATGTCAAATGCAACTTTATTCATTGCTGGAAGCATTCATCAGGGTCATGAACAATTTAGTGATATTTCAAGGCGAAGACCATGTTCTTTTATGAGTTTTCAGCGCTGTTATGGTTGTGTGCTCAGTCACGTCCAGTTCCACAATGAAGTACATAAGCTTAAGTTACTTCTACAGTGAGTCGATCAGAGTTGACCGAAGGAGACAGCATGTACTTGAATGCTTTTGAAAGACACAGTTAGTATCCCCGATGCTGACCTATCTACCTGATCGAGCTCGTTGGTCTTCGTCAAACCAATCCGGCCCATGCCATTTGCCATTGGCATTGAGGCAACTACTGAATCAAATTATACGATCCATCCTGATGTACTTTATCTTCTACAAGTCTGCTATGAGGCTTCGACATCTTTCCTGATATCTGGCCAGTAACATTGTATATAATATATACCAAAACACAATTCTCTATTTCATTGAATCCATATTTGTATTAATTTAATACTGCATATCAGTAGAGTACAAACTATTACAAGCGTGTAACATAAATAGTGCAAAGTATTGCATGCTTTTAGTGCTGGTACATGTCTATAGCTGTCTGTCCATGACCAGATTATTATAGCGGGTGGGAATGATAATTAATAGAGACATGGAATGGAACAATGTGACCGGGATGGGAATGAGAATCAATGGAGATGTGGGATGGGAACAATGGGACAAGGGTGGGAATGAGAATCAGTAGATATATGGGAGGGAAATAGGTTTCTTGTAAGCTAGAACACATGACACAGTAATAAAGTTATTATTATTATTATACCGCATTTTTATTATTTTATTTTACAATTAATGCACCTTGCTGAAAATTAAGGGACAGCCACATGTATGCATTGAAAGCTACATTTCACTTTTATGTGTTACCATGTACTGTACGGCAGTGCACAACTCGCAGCACTTCACTTTCTACCAGAAACGACTAGTATTAAGAAGTAATAGATTAATAATAGATTCATATAATGTACATGCAATGTTGCAACCTTACTTTGCATTTGCCCTCGCCCAAAACATCCCAGGTCACCACCCTTTTTGGCACTGCTGCAGTCACTCTCTGTTTCAGCCAGTTCTGCTAGAGAAGTCTGCCCTGACTTGATTCGCTTCTCGAAACCTAAAAAAGAATAAAATATGGCGGAGTCCGACGTCACTTTTAGAAAAATTTGCAACAAGTCCAAACTCTCAACACTTCGCAACTCTAATTAGCCTGTATACCCAAGCATACATTGGATACTTGTTTCGCATGATAACTAATAGAAGTAAGCAAGATTCTGCTGTTATATATACCCTTTAGGATTTCCAAAGCCTCTTCTTTACTTCGAGTTATTTTATCGGATTTCCACGAGGCTGGTCGTCTCGATTCATTATGTTTAACCAACAAATGAGACGCTCGAACTTGGTCGGAACTCGGCCGCTCCCAGGAGCTCTCTTTGGTGTCACTATTAAAGTAGTACTCCTTTCCTGTCGATCTAGAAGTCCGTACTTCCCAACCAGCTGGTAAATCACTCATTTTTGTACTTTTTTTCACCGTTCGATAACTCGAATCGCAAGCCGATTTCACTCCAGTACAGATTTCTCCCAGGCGTTCCTGGTGCCTCAAATGACGGAAGAGGGAGATTGGAACTAGACAAAATATCGTCATGCGCATGGTCTGGTGGTAAGACTGCTGACCACGACGTAATTTTTGATTTTCGTTGTATTTTCTTCTTCTTTGCTACGTTTTTTTTGAGCAATAAAGTACTCTGTTGGTATAATCTTTGGAACAAGGAGTTTCCAGGATGCCTGAGACTTCCAAAAAGGGAAAAACGTTGATGATCGTAAGTAGAATAAATCAAGTTTTATTTTATATACTGTTTTGCACGTGAGTCAATCGTGTGCGAAAGTTGTCAAAACGTTATTAAAGTATGACCAAGTTTACAATGCCGCCGCTATGTAATGTATTTCTCCAAATGTCTTTAACCAATCCCCAGCAAAACGTATTTGATGGAACCTACCGGTACTTATGATAGACAAAGAATTCTGACAGCACAAGATTTCCATGTCCTCTAGTTCTAAGTACATGCTTGGAAATCATATTCTATCGTATCTCATTCTGGGAGTAACTTTAGAATACCAGGCAACTATATCAAGCACTTGTAGCGGCACTCTTTGAGAACGACGCAAAATACAATAGGTTCTATTGTTATATGCATACATATATCCTCTTCGTGTAGCTGCACAAATTGTCCTGGCTATTGTTCTTTATGTAAAATTATAATATAGCAAAGATATAGCACGCGCTCTGATCGGCTAGAGTTCTATGAACTATTTCCCCATGGGCTGCACACTCTCATCAACTTCCCACTGGCCTCGTCTGATCGCATGCGTGCTGTTCGAAATAACATGCGAGCTCATTGGCTAATATTGCTATGAACTATTTCCCCATGGGCTGCATGCTCTCTAGATGCCATATTATAAATCAATTAGTCAACTCGCGTCCATGCGCCCATAGCATTATAGACACACTCGAGAAAATATAAAGAACTCTTAACAAGAGCTAGAGTCGCACTCGGCTACGCCTCGTCCCACTCTTACGCTTGTTAAGAGTTCTTTAGATTTTCTCTTGTGCATCTATAACGCGATGGGCGCATGGACGCAAGTTGACTAATTGATAAATAGACCATCATCACTTTTACGTTTAACTAAACCATCTTCTTATAGGCCAATTTAGACGACACGACTTTTGCCTGTACAACTATCGCATACAACTTGCTTGCACATGCTACAATACATACAATAACTTTATTTATACACGATTAAAATTAAAGCTGAAAAGCTTGTGGGGTCGTGTGTAAAACAATGGAAATAAAAATAAAAACTATGTAATATAAAATTCTTCCTTTTATCAAGTTCAACTTATTAGCAAAACTCTTTTTAACTTCATTAATGTGATTGGACCATGTCAGTCTGTCATTTATAGTTTATGCTCAATCCATTCATACCGGTACATGTACATGTACAACTATCGCATACAACTTGCTTGCGCATGCTCAATCCATTCATACCAGTACATGTACATGTACGACACAAATTGCTTCGTGTAAATCAGCCTACAACTTGCTCACAACTGTTGTAAGCAAGTTGCATGTGACAGTTGTAGACAAAACTTGTGCCATCTAACTCGGCCTTATTATTATTACTCGGACACTTCCGCAGGATGTGACCGAGTTAGAAAATGCGCTTTCTTTTTTATTTTTCGTTGTACACTAAATGTGAAGAATGTGATCGTATCGGTCAGGAATGTCTGTTTCAGGGTTTCGATTGGCTGAAAACTGGGGCGATAATATCTGAATGCCTAATGAAGTAATTCTATGCTCAAACGGGTCAAGTGGTTCGCTCTTGGGTCATCGTTAAATTAAAACTCATCGTTCCACGACTACCGACTATACTAGAAGTGCTGTGTAGAAGCTCGTGCTCATCAATCTTGAATATAATTGTTTTAATGCTGCTAAACTGAATAGTGTTGTATTTCAAAGAGATAGTTTCATAATGGAGTGCATGTACACCGCAACAACGTCAACAAGCTTGATTAAAATATATCTGAAGCCGGCGGCTCGGATCTTTATGGCCGATAAAACTCGGGCTTTAAACACGCTCATTTCACATACAAAAGCATACGCCGATTCGTGTGGGCCCACTCTGAAAGATGTCGTTTCATTTATGACAAAAACAAACGCGCCTTCATTACAACAAACGAAAAACGTTATCAGAACCATCTGACCATGAATATGCAACCTCAACTGGATGTTCCAAGTACGTATTGCAGACGGACGATTCGGAGATCTTTATCTATGCTCACCGACACAGTCTCCCTCGTCACGCAACTGTCATTGTCATTAATGTCCGAGTGTACGCTCATTGTGCGTCTTGTTATTGTTATTATTATTATTATTATTATTAATATCATTATTATTATTATTATTATTATTATTATTATTATTATTATTATTATTATTATTATTATTATTATTATTATATTATTATTATTATTATTATTATTATTATTACTATTATTATTATTATTATTATTATTATTATTATTAATATTTTGTAAATAAGGATTTTAATCTATTTTTCTATCTCTTATTTGTAATTTGTTTTGAGGAATAAAGTTATCATTATTATTAATATTATTATTATTATTATTATTATTATTATTATTATTATTATTATTATTATTATTATTATTATTATTATTATTATTATTATTATTATTATTTAATATTATTATTATCAATTATGTAAACTTCACTTTAACTATTATAGGAAGAAGATGATCTTCCGTATGAAGAGGAGATTCTAAGAAACCCATATTCAGTGAAATGTTGGATGCGATATGTTGAACACAAGACGTCCAAGGCTGGGTCCAAATCTTCCATCAATATGATATACGAACGGGCTTTGAAAGAGTTACCTGGAAGGTACAAGAACTTGGATAAGTTAAAAAAGATATCAGGCAAAAAAGAGCTTTTGATATCAGGAATGAATGAAAAAATGTTTATTTGTAGAATGAAACAAATTGTGGGAAAATAGTCAAATACATGGTAACTTTCAGAATTAAAGTATGATTCAAAACATAAAGAACAGACATTGAGATTGAGTATTTAAAACATCTATCTTGAGTCACTATTCCTATTGACGGTGCAGGTGCAATAGCTTTATATTCCTCTTTTTTCCCTCTTTTAGCTACAAGCTGTGGTATAACTACTTGAAGCTCAGAAGAAAACAAGTTAAGGGCAAGTAAGTGATCCTGTAATGTGCTTGCTATGATTGGTCAAATAGATCTCTCTTCGAATCCATACCGTGACTGTAACCTTACACAATGTAAGGTTTCCCACTCATATGAAAATTTATCTATGTTTATATGTAATAGATACAATATGAGCGGCCGTGTTGTATGAGATCAGCTCCGTGATTGTAGATCCCCCCATACATGGACGCGAATAAAAAATAAATAATAAAAAAAATAAATAAATAAATAAAAAATAATAATAAAAAAAATATTGTATGGGACTTATCATATCCACAGATGTATAAAATCTTGTTGTACTATAATTTTCAAGATACGAGTAAGTTTGGCCGAGAAAATCAAAGTTAAAGTCTATGCATTGCCAAATGAAGACAATTTTGTATCAAAAATACAAGCTCTTCCATGGCTATGATTTGTTTTGTGTTTTCCCCATGAATTATTAATAAATATGATAAGTTTATATGAATATACAGTACAAATACAACTTATATATGTACATGTGTAAACAATGAAACATATCTGAATTGTACTGTATACTTGTGTACATATATTTGTGTACAATTAAACGTTTTTACACAAGTTTTAAAATGATTAACTAGTAGACATTTAATATGTTTTAGACCTTTGACTGATCCTGCGTATGAAGATGTAAACAATGCTTTTGAGAGGTCACTAGTATTTATGCACAAGGTAGGTTACTCTTCAATAGCACTTTATGATATACAATGTATGACCAAAATGTTTGACCCCAGATTATCACGGGAGCTACAATTTAGCAAGTCTTTCTACTATACCTGAATTCCCAAATTTTTCAACAACAATCATGGTACTGGATGAATTTGAGATTGTTAAAACATTAGTATGCTTACCAATTTTTGAGCAGTTACATGTAGCTGTTCAAATTTTATGTGGCTAAATGAAATTTAGGCAACGTTAAAGTCGAGACAATGCTGGCCAGCGGTTCTTATGCGAGACTAATTGCGGTCATGTGCGTGTTGTGCAATCGCACTCTCATCGTGTTGTTGATTCTTGCGGATCACTGAGTGTTTGCTCGTCGTGCATGCTGTGAATTGTAGCCAAGCCATACAGTTACCATGTAAACATGCCTGTACTGGTACAGTCTTGAATTTGTCTGGTTCTGTGTAAACACAGCCATGCATACAGTGTACATATACATGTATAATAGGAATGATAACCCTAAGAGAGTGGCCATGGCTTCTATATATACATGTATGTACTGTACATGTAGTTAGGGACTTGTCAAAAATTAGCAGGGGGGAGGGGTAGGTGGAAAATTGGGGAGGGTCATAACTTTTTGAGCCCCCTGAAAAGGGGAGGGTCATGAAAAAATAGACAGTGAAAAATGGAGTATTTTGGTATTTTTGCAGGTCAATGGAATATTCATCTTTGTAATAGACCTGGTAAATTTTAGGCCAAGCCCAATGGGAGGGTCAGCAAATTTCATTCCCATCACTAGGGGAGGGTCACAACATTTTCAACGCTCAATTTAAAATCTCCACCTCCCCTCCTAATTTCTGACAAGTCCCTTATATTATAACTTTCGATTGTTTCTACATTAGATGCCCAGGGTCTGGCTGGATTATTGCCAGTTTCTTGTTGACCAATGCAAGATCACCAGCACCAGAAGAGTTTTTGACAGGGCATTACGAGCTCTGCCGATTACACAGCATTGTAGGGTGTGGCCTCTGTACCTTAAATTTGTACGCAAGTATCCCATCCATGAGACAGCTGTGCGAGTGTACAGGAGGTATTTAAAGGTCAGTAGAATCATAATAAGTTCAAAGTGGTAAGGGGAGGGAGAAAGGAGTGGGAAAGAGAGGAGCAGGAAAGGGGAGGAATCATGAAGTGGGAAAGGGGAGGGAGAGGGAAGTGGGAAAGTGATGGGACAGAGATGCACTAAGGGGAGGGACAGAGAAGCAGTAAGGGGAAGGAGAGAGAAGCAGTATGGGGAGAGAGAAGTGGGAAAGAGGAGGAAGAAAGGAGTGGGAAAGGGGAGGGAGAGGGAAGCGGGAAAGTGGTGGGACAGAGATGCACTAAGGGGAGGGACAGAGAAGCAGTAAGGGGAAGGAGAGAGAAGCAGTATGGGGAGAGAGAAGTGGGAAAGGGGAAGAAGAAAGGAGTGGGAATGGAGAGGGAGAGGAATTGGGAAAGTGGTGGGACAGAGATGCACGAAGGGGAGGGACAGAGAAGCAGTAAGTGGAAGGAGGGAGGAGCAGTAAGGGGAGATAGAAGTGGGAAAGGGGAGGGAGAAGTAGGAAAGGGGAGGAAGAAATATGCAGGGGAGGGAGAGAGAAGTGGGAAAGAGGAGGAAGAAATATACAGGAAAGGAGAGGGAGAGAGAAGCAGGATGAATAATGAATTGTGACAAATGTCCAATGTTACTGTCTTGTTTTTTTTTAGCTCGAGCCTGAAAACACAGAAGAATATGTGAAATACCTGGTGTCCATTGGTTGGACAGATGAAGCAGCCACTAGACTAGCAACAATAGTCAACAAGGTACATGTACAGCGTCCCATGCTTGCATGCACAGAGTATTTTGAAGGCTGCTATAATCAAGGAGGTGTTATAATTAACTTTGAAAGAGATAATTCAGATCAGAAGGAAAAAAATGAATTTGAATATGTGTGCAAACGTAGATCTAATCTGTTGCTAAAATGTCTGTTGCCTCATTTATAGGAGGATTTTTCATCTAAGGAAGGCAAATCTAATCATCAGGTAGAACCATCAGCATCATCACTAGTCATCAGTCAGGAACAGAGGAGTCATATGCCCTTCCCTGGACTCTCCCTCCCGACTCCTTCGTTCCTGGAATTATTCTTCCTGGGTACTACTAGCATCGTCTTTGTCATCATCATCATCATCATTGCCAACATTGCCATCAACATTGTTTCTTTTTATGATGATTGTTATTATTATTATTAACATCTTGATCATCAAATTGTCGTAGGTCATTCTGGAATAACTTGTAATGTACTTTCTTGATTCAGTTATGGCATGACCTTTGTGAAATGATCTCCAAAAATCCCAACAAAGTCAAAAGCCTCAAGGTAGCAGACATTATACGAGGAGGTCTTCACAAATTTACAGACAGCTTGGGTCAACTGTGGTGCTTGCTGGCTGACTTCTACATCCGTAGTGGACATTTTGAAAAGGTAAGTTATTGATGAGCATGGAGTGCTGGGATCCCTGTGGTTTGTACACAGGTATCCCACAGTGTTGTAAAGTGCTTCATTTGGGTTATCTCTCTCTCTCTCTCTCTCACTCTCTCTCAGCTTCCTCTTGTTGCATGTTCTTGTGAATTTTGTAAATGCCAATAAAGAACTTATCAAAATATAGTCAAAAAATGATAACAAAATGTAATAATTAAAATACATGTATAAATAAATAAGTTACTGTAAAATACTATAAAATACTTCAATACTGTTGATAATGATGACATTCAATCATCAAAACGTGCAACTTATATCTCTAATTTTTCTTATAAAATGGTTTGCAAAACCGTTACTCATAAATAAATAAATAAAATAGTAATAAATAAATATTATTTAATAGTTTATGTGCCGCTGTGCATTGTCTTTATCAGGCCAGGGATGTCTATGAAGAGGCCATACAAACAGTCATGACAGTAAGAGATTTTGGACAGGTCAGTTGATTATATTACTGTATGGCTCTCCCAAGGGTACTCCCATATATAAGTGGTATGGGTAGCTTGTATGTAAGAGATTTTGGACAGGTCAGTTGATTATATTACTGTATGGCTCTCCCAAGGGTACTCCCATATATAAGTGGTATGGGTAGCTATGTAAGAGATTTTGGACAGGTCAGTTGATTATATTACTGTATGGCTCTCCCAGGGGTACTCCCATATATAAGTGGCATTAGTAGCTGCCACCCGATGGCCGGGTTTTACAGTGCGACTACACCAACCAAGGCCACCCAAACAAATTTTGAATCAAATTTTCTAATCACATTTGTGATGCTGAATAACAGAATGGTGTCGAATTCTACAATTTAAACTGTTTCTTGTTCACTCTTGATCATATACATACACATATAAAGTAAAATATACATGTATGCTTTTAAAGCAAAAAATTGAAAATTTGTGCAGATTCTGTTGTTTAAGAGTGGATGCCAGTAAGGATCGAGACTAATTCTTCAACTCAAAAAATTCGAATTTAATTTTCTTTCACCATATCATTCCTTTTGATGACCTATTTTAGGGAAAAATACTAAAAAGTTCCAGCGATTTTTATTTTAGGAGAAATTTCCAGTTTTTTAAAAACCCGTCTGTCGACCGAAAATTTTCGGCTAAATAATAAGCCAAATTTGAACAGTCGGTGTGTGTTCGCCTCTAGCTCTACAACAATGACATTCAGTACACTGAATAAACGTTTCATGGTCTTTTCTACTGCATAATTTATTTTTCTGTAACTTCTGTAGTTGTTTTTCAAATTTGGTTTTAGAAAGGTATACTAAGCGCCATAAACGGAACGTTGAAATATAGGCAATGTTTGAAATACGAAAAAGGAATCTGGTACATCAATTTTTAAAGAAAACGCCATGTCCCAGGAAAGCTTCACGTTTGCTCTTTCAGTTTAGAAAGTTTCCAGCTTGGGAATTCAATGTAGCATTTTTAGTCAGGGCGCAGAGACCGGAAAATTGGAGTTTCGTTCAACCCACACCACAGAAAAGGTTTGACAGCTGATTTTGATAGAACAACACCTCCTGAACAACGCTAGGTAGTTCGTAAAGTTGAATTGTGGTATCAGTCCCGAGTTATGGCCGTATTTCGTTGCGTAACTAGCGATTCGACATGAAAACGAGGCTGACTACTTTGTTTTGCATCTTACTTGATTTATTCTCAACAAAGCTGCTTAAAAACCACCGAGGCAGTGAAGTGTCAACGTCGAGATCAAATAGATGCAACATTTAGTGTCAAATATAGATCACGTGACCTGTCACGTGACTAAAATCGTGAAATTTGGACCAATTAATCTATGTATTTTGAGGGGCCAAGTTTCAATTATACTTCAAACTACGTTTCCTCGTCGCCATGCAATCACGTATTGTTCACGCACTAACATGCCGAAAATCCCCATAATTCGGTCGGTGGAACACGGTGAGTCGGCATTTTCAAGCGTTTACCACAGGAAGCCCGCGTCAGATGAAAATTGGAAAAATTGCTCTATTAATTTGAACAATTATTTACAACGTGAGAAATGGCTAATATGAACGCAATTTATGTAAAGAACATCCAGTTGTGACAGATAGATACAATATTCAGGAGTAAAATTCCCGGAAAGTGACAGTGTGTACGAGCTACTTGAATGTGCGTCTCATGGCAGAGGGTCCGCAGTTACACACACAGTATGTTCATCAGGTCAAGAATGAATGGTTCAGTAGTCAGAGAGAGTCCAATACTCTTAAGGATGATGATATTTGGCTTCTTCTCCGAATGAAACCGACTGGTCTAACGCCGGCAACTGTAATGGCACAATCAGTCCCAGGCTGGAGCAATTATAACATAGATGATGTTTCCTGAAGAGTTCTAATAGTTCTCTAACACACAGGCTGTCATACGACTTGGTGGTTTCCACGTGGCAATTTCTTGTCCTTGCTTGGCAAGAAGTTCATGAATTCAGGTCTAGATCACATATCTACTTATCGAATCAAGAGTTTATGCAGCCAGTACATGACATCTGCCCTGATGAAAGGCAAATCGTACAATCAAGGAGCGAGGACATACAAACTTTTCATGGATGCATTGAACCGTCTTATGTGGAGTGCTTTTGACCAGTCCTTGTTCGTGGAGATCAAGGCAAAAGCAGCTTCACAGTCCATGACGTTTTTCCTTCTGGGAACAATACTGTATCTCTATGGTTAAGCTGCTCCTGCAAGTACATCAAGGCTGAAAGGACGGGGAACTGACTGGAGTTTGCATATCATCTTTCGTCTACTGCAGCTATGATTCCCCATTTCTTTGCCATGGATAGACCAATCTATGCCAGATGGCTACAAGTGTACATCTCTGACATGAAGCAGCTGCAAGTCAAACATCCGCGAGTTCACTAGGAATTTCTCACTGGAAACCATGCTGTGAACCGCTCTGCTCAACCCTTCTCTCAGGTAGGCACTAGTCTAAGAACAGACTCCAAATCGAAGGGAGGAATCATTGGGATTTCGCAAAGTCCAGCTGCTCTACAGATGTGGTTCCTCACAAGTCATGAACGTGCTTTTGTAACAACAGCACTTAAAGAAGCGTATTCCGTGCATGACAGTGATCGAGTAGGTATCCACAAAGAGGCGGCACCAAAGAGACTTGCACGAGCTGAAGACGACGTCCAGAAGCTTGTCAGCTGCTTTACCTCTGGAATGATGACAAGTCCATAATTCTCTTGTGAATTTTGCGACGGGGGTTGTTTTGCCTACCGGGGTATCAAACAGTCTTGTCAATAGTACAGAGAAGGGCCATGAGCAGATGTCTACGTTCATAGAGAAATGACCCGCCTCCATTGAGGTCAACTTATGGGACCCCATTCCCAATCTGAAGATAAAGATATTCTACACTGTGAGCAAGAAGATCCAGGTGAAGGCCACAAATGAAAAACTCGTCACAGTTGGAGCTGATAGAAGTTTGTTGCTGCTAATGCCCTGCAGATCGATCTGAAGGATGTCCTCGGTTGCGAGCTGTCATCCGAACTACCATACGCCCTTGCACATCAAGTTGCCGGGTAGCTTCAGAAAGACAAACAAGAGTGCTTTAGCTGCCATTATGTAGACCAACAAAAACGTCTGCCCCAGGCTCCCAGGCTCCCAATCTCTACACGAGATACTGTTCACCTCATGGATGCCATGGCACTAGTACAAGCAGTTAAGTCTGGTGGAAGCAGCACATTTCAGTGGAGCTCTAGTACAGAAGTACTACTCGATAAATAGCCCCCGGCAGCTGCAAGCTGCAATGAAGTTCACCTTGTCTTTGACCAGTACTGGGGCGTGTTTATTAAAGCAGGAGAACATTACAGGAGGGGATCGACAGCTACTGTATTAATAATATATATAATCAATATATTATAAGAGGGAGCCCACATCACTTAGATCAATCCAGATCACTCAGATCATGCAGCAGAACGGCAATCCCAATATATCTAAACAGTGGGGAAAGTTCTGTCCAATCAGCAGAACAATTAAGGTCATTTTTGTGACTTTCTCCATATAGTTCACTCTAGCAAACAAGAAACTGGTAAGCGGTGGAGGATATAAGAATGGAACTTCGGATCCGTGCTGTATGTGTTATGAATAGCCGCAGTGAAGATGTAATGGTCCTCAGCCGGCCAGACCATGAGTTTATTTATCCACGCCAAACATGCGGCTGCCGATGGCCATCCAAGCTGTAGAATCATGATTCAGTTCCCTGGCACTGAGGTTTTTCTACTGGGGTGTAATGCACTTTGTCAGCCTTGGTTGTGAAGAACTTTGGATCAAAACTGCACGCGATGTGACTCGCACATTAGCAGACAGAATGTGCAAAGCCCTACCAGCGATTCTACCAGCGCTCTTTCTGGAATTGCTAAGAAGAAAGCGTGGGATGCACTCATGAGCAGTAAAGTACACCAAGAAAGCCTTGGCCTCGTAGTAACCCATGGAGGTGTCTGCAAGGTCACCATGGCGAAATGTGAAGCCAGAGAAGAACGACTACAGCTGACAAACTCAGTTATTTTCAGTTCTGTCAGAAGAAGCACAAGAATGATAGGCTCACGCCCACCTCGGACGGTTTACGGCATCACTTGGAACGTGCAAATTGTCAAGCTATGTTGTGTGGAGGCGCTCTTTAGAAGCGATGCACGAACTTCCTTCGCCAGACAGCATCGGTTGGGAACGACCATCGAACGAGCTGAACTGAGCCAGTGCTTGTGATGAAGGATCCTGCGCCAAGCATATTGTTAGAGTTGACAACCTGTAACTGCAGATCTGGTTGGCAGAGAAATTGCTCTTGTATCAATAACGGAATGTCATGTTCCGAGTCTTGTTTCTGTAAGGCTGATGCGGACTGCAGAAATCCACACGCTGTGCGGCTGGACTACTCCTCTGAGTCAGACGATTCTGTAAAAACAGATTGCCTCATAAGGGTAACTTTTTTTTAAGCAGTACCGAAGTTTGGTTGAATTTTACTTGGTTGAATTTTACAGGATTTACACACGTGAAAGGCAGGTCATGTATCTGTTTCACCTGGACGTTCTTTACATAAATTGCGTTCATTTAAGCCATTTCTCACGTTTTTCCAATTTTCATCTGACGCGGGCTTCCTGTGGTAAACGCTTGAAAATGCCGACTCACCGTGTTCCACCGACCGGATTATGGGGATTTTCGGCATGTTAGTGCGTGAACAATACGTGATTGCATGGCGATGAGGAAACGTAGTTTGAAGTATAATTGAAACTTGGCCCCTCAAAATACATAGATTAATTGGTCCAAATTTCACGATTTTAGTCACGTGACAGGTCACGTGATCTATATTTGACACTAAATGTTGCATCTATTTGATCTCGACGTTGACACTTCACTGCCTCGGTGGTTTTTAAGCAGCTTTGTTGAGAATAAATCAAGTAAGATGCAAAACAAAGTAGTCAGCCTCGTTTTCATGTCGAATCGCTAGTTACGCAACAAAATACGGCCATAACTCGGGACTGATACCACAATTCAACTTTACGAACTACCTAGCGTTGTTCAGGAGGTGTTGTTCTATCAAAATCAGCTGTCAAACCTTTTCTGTGGTGTGGGTTGAACGAAACTCCAATTTTCCGGTCTCTGCGCCCTGACTATTTTGAGAAATAGAACTATTAGGCTTGGGACTGCCAAAATTAGCATAATTTTCGTCCTGTGGCGGACATTTTTGTCGTTCAAACACAAAACTTAATTCCAAAACACGACTATCTTGCACTTTTAGTTGATCGCTGCCAACTGATAACAATCTTGGAGTTAATAAGAGTTATTTTCAACCATATTTGAGCTATTTCAGCCACATAAGCTCCTAAAATAGTGACAATTAGCATATTCATTGATCAAATATAAACACCGTTTCCGAAAATTGTGGTTCTTCACTCTAAAATGCTTAAAATGCTTAGAGTTTGCTCCAAATAAGATTTACAAACAATTGCACTGATTTCTAGTTCAAACTGGCGCTTTATCATGAAGAGTTCGGATATTTTGACACGATGCTCCACTTTGTTGACAAGCCAATTATGTAACGCAATGTAGCTGCTGCAAGTCACGCTACTGCCCTTCGAATAAAATTTTTGCGGCATGAAATAATAGTTTTAATCATAAAATATAATACTAAACAGAATTCATACTTGCTTGAATGGGTGGAATTTCGTATAAACGTTGTTTAAACAAAATTCGTATTTTGCTGTTATCTGATCGACCATCTATGCTAATTTTACTTTTGCGAGAGTTATTTACGACTATCGAAACACAAACATTGTTGAAAATCATTCCTATTGACTCGAACATTGTTTTCCATCAGCAGCAATCAACTAAAAATGCGAGATAGCCGTGTTTTTTGGCGTTAGGTTTTGTGTTTGGATGACAAAAATGTCCGCCACAGGACGAAAATTATGCTAATTTTGGCAGTCCCAAGCATAATAGTTTTATTTCTCAAAAATGCTACATTGAATTCCCAAGCTTGAAACTTTCTAAACTGATAGAACAAACGTGAAGCTTTCCTGGGGCATGGCGTTTTCATCAAAAATTATATGTACCAGAATCCTTTTTCGTACCTCAAACATTGCCTATATTTCAACGTTCCGTTCATGGCGCTCAGTATACCTTTTTAAAACCAAATTTGAAAAATAACTACAGAAGTTACAGAAAAATAAATTATGCAGTAGAAAAGACCATGAAACGTTTATTCAGTGTACTGAATGTCATTGTTGTAGAGCTAGAGGCGAACACACACCGACTGTTCAAATTTGGCTTATTATTTAGCCGAAAATTTTCGGTCGACAGACGGGTTTTTAAAAACTGGAAATTTCTCCTAAAATAAAAATCGCTGGAACTTTTTAGTATTTTTCCCTAAAATAGGTCATCGAAAGGAATGATATGGCGAAATAAAATAAAATTCGAATTTTTTGAGTTGAAGAATTAGTCTCGATCCTTACCGGCATCCACTCTTAAATACTCAATTGTGAATGGATAATTTGTATGAAAATTTGTTTGGGTGGCCTTGGTTTGTGTAGTCACACTGTAAGGTATAACTTGTGTTTAGCTTCCAAGTGAATGGTTTGAAGTTTGATGGACTCACAGAGCACTTTTGGTGGTGGGGATTGGGTGTGACATGCACCCCTGTGTGAGGGGGATTGGGTGTGACATGCACCCCTGTGGAAGGCCACTTATAGATTAATTCAATCTTCTGTTTTCCAAGGTATTTGATGCTTACGCACAGTTTGAAGAGAGCATGATTAGTGCTAAAATGGAAACCACAGCCGAGATGGGTGCCAATGAAGAAGGTACATGCATCCCCCTTCCCCTTATACTACATGCATATCACATCGGTACAGAGAGCAAGTGCTGTAGTGGCCAAATTGGTGATTTGTGATCGAAAAGAAGAAGAACAAGAAATCACAATTTAACTCAGGCATTCCACTGGAAGGCCGAGTAATAATGTGATTAATGAATGTGAAGATTATAAAGGTTCAGCCAAAATGTCTAATAATATTCGTAAACCTTTTGTCAACAGAGGATGTTGACTTGGAGCTAAGACTTGCAAGGTTTGAAAAGATGATGGATAGACGACCTTTACTGCTGAGCAGGTACTTGATTTCATTACTGATTGAGGGAATGAATGAGAGGAATAAGTAAATGAATAAGTGAATAAATGATGCCCCATTCACACCTAAGCATGTTTAGATAAGGCTTTCTAGATTCTACAGTATAACGCACCTAATTTTAAAAGAGTCAAACTACCTGGAATTTATACTGTGTAAGATAAAGGATAGTTTACATCCAATTTTACACCAAAGGTTCTACAGCGTTTGTAGATAATTTATACTGTGTAAGATAAAGGACAGTTTACATCTAGTTTTACACCAATGGTTCTGCAGCGTTTGTAGATAATTTATACTGTGTAAGAGAAAGGACAGTTTACGTCCAGTTTTGCACCAAAGGTTCTGCAGCGTTTGTAGATAATTTATACTGTGTAAGAGAAAGGACAGTTTACGTCCAGTTTTGCACCAAATGTTATGCAGCGTTTGTAGATAATTTATACTGTGTAAGATAAAGGACAGTTTACACCCAGTTTTGTACCAAAGGTTCTGCAGCGTTTGTAGATAATTTATACTGTGTAAGATAAAGGACAGTTTACATCCAGTTTTGCACCAAAGGTTATGCAGTGTTTGTAGATAATTTATACTGTGTAAGAAAGGACAGTTTACACCCAGTTTGTACCAAAGGTTCTGCAGCGTTTGTAGATAATTTATACTGTGTAAGATAAAGGACAGTTTACACCCAGTTTTGTACCAAAGGTTCTGCAGCGTTTGTAGATAATTTATACTGTGTAAGATAAAGGACAGTTTACATCCAATTTTACACCAATGGTTATGCAGCGTTTGTAGATAATTTTCTAAACATGTTTACTGCGGTTCTCAATATTATGCGAACCCAGACATTCGAACAGTCGGCTGGAACTTGGTTTTTTGCTTCTCTCAATCGAATTCAAAACTCAAACAAATTCAAAACTAAATACATTATTCAACCAATTTATTAATCCATAATTTAGCTCAAAACCATATTTGGTTTCCATTTGGTGGGTCTTCTGACTTTTATTTTTAAGTTTTCTGATTTTTTATGTTAATTGACAGAAGCAAAAAACCAAATTTCAAGCCAACTGCTTTTAAGCATTTAAAAATGCTTCGGAGTTCATATAATACTGAGAATTGCAGTAATTAAACCAGTTTAAAACATGTTTAAGCCTTGGTGTCAATGGGGCACAATATTAATATATATTCAGTGCAACAAATCTACATATAATAATAATAACAATAATAATAATAATAATAATAATAATAATAATAATAATAATAATTAATACTTATATCCATGTACCAATGGTTTGTATTTATCATCGATTTAGTGTGCTACTCCGTCAGAACCCTCATAATGTCCACGAATGGCACAAGCGTGTTAAACTCTACGAAGGCAAGGCTACAGACATCATCAATACTTTCACAGAGGCTGTGCAGACTGTAGATCCCAAGTTAGCAACAGGGAAACTCCACACACTCTGGGTTGAGTTTGCCAAATTTTACGAAAAGCACAACCAAATAGCAGAAGCCCGAGTAATCTTTGACAAGGCAACGAAAGTAAATTATAGACATGTTGACGACTTGGCCAGTGTTTGGTGTGAATATGCAGAGATGGAGATTAGACACGAGTGAGTACAATACATACAGGTTATTACACGGCAGAACAAATATATGAATTTAATTTTTGAGTGGTAAAAATAATATTTTACGAACGAGCATGCGAGTGAGTAAAATTTTGTTTTTAACACGAGAAAATAAAATTCATATCTTCAAGCCATGGTGTAATTTTCTTTTTATTGTATAGACACGAGTGTGTTATATCATCGATATTCTCACTAGTGAGGATATGGAAAATATACAGCTGGATATTTTCTAGTAAAACACTTGTGTCTAATATATAATAAAAACGGTTATCAAACGAACACTTTTAAAAGGTGAAGAAGACACACGTTGCAACATTGCATGCGATATTTCAGAGTGCGTCCAGCTCTGCAATTTGTTGTATGCAATATTGCAGAAGTAGGATCACTTTGTTTTCATGGAGGTGGACACACGCTGCAATCATAATTGCGCGCAATGTTGCACTGTTTGTATGTACCTTTAGTACCATCACCATCATCAATCATCATCATCAGTCGAGCAGCAGTAGCATACAGTAGTGCCAATATTTTTTTAGCGTTGACTTATCATTTCTGAAATTGATTTCCTTTTAAAACAAAATTGCGGTTGGTTCAATGTAAGTAATAATAATAAGTAACATTTTGCTGATTATTTTCCATAGGAACTACCAGCGTGCATTGGAACTAATGAGAAAGGCAACAGCTGTACCTTCTTCCAAGACTGATTACTACGATCAGGTACAGTTACAGTGCAGTTACAATTCCTGTCTGTTGTTTTACCTGACAGTGACGATAATGTCAAGAAGAACAATATTGTAGATGACAGTTGTGTCGACAGTTGGAGGTTGTGGTGACGATGATGATGATGATGATGATGATATATTGTGATGATGATGATGAGATGATGATGATGATGATGAGTTTGATGATGACGATGATGATGATGACATGATGATGATGATGGATGATGATGATGAGTTTGATGATGATGATGATGATGATGGATGATGATCAGATGATGATGGATGATGATGATGGATGATGATGATGATGAGTTTGATGATGATAATGACAGTGACTATTTACTCGACGGGCTGCCTGTGGCACGCTGAGTTGAAAAATGGGCTTTCTTTTTCTTATGGCCACAAATCGCCAACTGGGTACCAAGGCGCATGCGCTCTGCACCGCTGAGGAAACCGAAGGCTCATTGCTGAAGCCCGCCGAGTGAACGCTTATGGAGCGTCTTGTTATTTAAATATGTCATTTAATTATTGGAGATTGAAATATAAATGGTAATGAACAATACAACTTTTGCCTACAACCATCGCATACAACTAGCTTACAACATGACCTAGGAGTCGTAAGTAAGTGGTAGGGTTGATTTACACGGTACAACTCGTGTTGTAAACATGGCGTCAGCAACTTGTATGCGATGGTTGTAGGCAAAAGTTGTACCGTGTAAATCGGCCTTAACACCCTGTGATCCTGCGCGCAAGGCATCATGGACTCGAACACAGAGTCTTCATTAAATGATAAATACCTCTATTACGTTTTGATAATAGGGAGAAACAGTGCAGAAACGTGTCCACAAGTCTCTCAAGCTATGGTCGATGTATGCTGACCTGGAAGAAAGTCTTGGTACCTTCCAATCGACCAAAGCAGTCTACGGTCGCATACTTGACCTGAGAATTGCTAACCCGCAAATTATCATCAACTATGCTTTGTTTCTTGAAGAACACCGCTACTTCGAAGAGAGCTTTAAGGTCAGTAGCGACTTGGTCGTCATGGTAACCAATGCTCTCCCCAGGCCCTCCTCATACCAAACAGTCCGTTGAAGACTGGAAACCAGTGGTTTTAAAAGAGGCTTGGAATTTAGAAAATAGATTCTTGAAATTTCGAACTCATTTTTGTTAAGACACAGAATCCTTAGAATACGTACAGTAAGACACGTAAGTGTAGGAACATCAATAGCTCTGGATAATAGTTTTGTGGACAAAAAGGCGATAAACTTCTGGGGAATTTCGTTTGAACTATGGGAACACAATGTTTTTCAAGGAATTGATTGATATTTAAAAATCATAAAGAAGGGAAGAAAATTGCCAAACAAGTTTTCTAATTCAAAATGGCAATTGCTCAAATTTCACATCCGGGACATCGTGCAGCTCAGTTGCCATAGTGATGACATGACGTCACGTACAAATGTAGATGCTACTTCTTTTGTTATTGCAGGTGTTTGAGCGAGGAGTAGCCATGTTTAAATGGCCCAACGTGTTTGATATTTGGAATACATACCTCAGTAAATTCATTAGACGATACGTAAGTATTTCCTTCCGGTACGCGCGCAATGCATTGTGAGATTATTACAAAGGAAAAGTGAGCACCAAGTGAGCAAAAACATAGCTTGGGCTCCCTGTGTCTAGAATTGGTGCTCACTTTTCCTTTGCTTATCTGATAATGCATTGCGCGCGTACCGGAAGTCTGGAACTCTTAGTGATGCTTGTATTGATTTTCCAACCAGTACAACAAGCTTAGTAGACGCACAAAATCACCTCTCTGTTGCCGCCATGACACCTTTGCTTCTACTGTTGCAGGGAGGAAGCAAGATAGAACGAGCGAGAGACTTGTTTGAACAAGTACTCGATGGATGTCCAGCGAAATTTTCCAAAAGTAACGAGTTTTGTGTTATTTGCGTTTGTTTTTGATATTATGTTGTTGCTGTTGTTGTTGTCGTTGTTGTTGTTGTTGCTGTTGTTGTTGCTGCTGCTGATGCTGATACTGTTGTTGTTGTTGTTGTTGTTGTTGTCGTCGTCGTTGCTGTTGTTGTTGTTGCTGTTATTGTCGTCGTCGTTGTTGTTGTTGCTGTTGTTGTTGTTGTTGTATTTTATTTGTAAAAAAAATACAGGAATTCCAGTGACTTACTGGTTTATTTATTGCTGTTTTACAGCGTTTTACTTGATGTACGCCAAGCTCGAAGAGGAGCATGGTCTAGCTCGTCACGCTATGGCTATCTATGACAGAGCAACCAAAGGCGTGACACCTGAAGAACAGTTTGAGGTATAGCACTGTTATTGCAAATACTAATGTCGGTTAGAAAAGTTCAATCTACAGTCAAACCTCTATTAAGCGGTCATCATCGGGAAATAGCCAACTGACTACTTAAAGTGACCGCTTAATAGAGGGTGACCGCTTAACAGAGGGCGGCTTAATAGAGGTTTGACTGTAAACGCTCCACGTACCCGTTAGCCAACTCGTGGATTACCACCCCCTCCCCAAGCGTTGTGAGCCTGCGATGTAGTTTGTATGGGAAAATAGACATGCCCTCTAGCATCGTTAAACTTAAGCCGAAGTTCGTCAAACTTTCCAGACTAGCTAAGATTGGTCTGCTCTCAGAAAATGATGCCCACTTTTGCTAGTTTCTTATTGAATTAGTTTTACGGACTTAGTCCCAGTACCCTGCTCGTTTAGGTAATGACTAAATTCCTTAAAGTTGGTTAACGTATTCAAAGAGCAGCGACAACTACCTTGTTTCAGTGTGGCATGATCTAGTCGTGGCTGACGGGGAGAGGGGCCAGGCTGCCAGGGTCTTGTCTCATATATCGATAATAATTATTTTGTTTGTTCCTTATAAGATGTTTAACTTGTACATCAAGAGAGCAGCCGAGATCTTTGGTGTTACACACACGAGAGAGATCTTTGAACAAGCTATCGAGGTTTTACAAGATGACCATGCTAGGTAAGAATCGTCAGTAATGACATTGATTGATTGATTGATTGATTGATTGATTGATCGATCGTGCAAATTGGTGTCTGACGATGTAGTCCATTTTGTTATCGTTATTAACGTGGTCTTCTCTGTCGTTGTCAGAGCATCGTCATTCGTTCGTTCGTTCATCCTTCCATTCATTCATTCATTCATTCATTCATTCATTCACTCATCCATCCATCCATTCATTCAGTCATTCATCCATTCATTCAGTCATCCATCCATTCATCCATTCAATCACTCATCCATCCATCCATCCATCCATCCATTCATTCATCCATTCATTCATCCATCCATTCATTAATTCATTCATTCATTCATTCATTCTTTCATTCATTCATCCATCCATTCATCCATTCATTCATTCATTCATCCATTCATTCAGTCATTCATCCATTCATTCATCCATTTATTCATTCATTCAGTCATTCATCCATCCATTCATCCACTCATTCATTCATTCTTTCATTCATTCATCCATTCATTCATCCATTCATTCAGTCATTCATTCATTCATCCATTTATTCATTCATTCAGTCATTCATCCATTCATCGCGTCTCATCGTCTTTATAATCATCATCATCATCATCATCATCAATAGTAGCCCTTTAGTTGCCATGACAACGTCATCTTTGCATCGTCATCGCCAAACCCCCATCATCAAATAGACAATCAAACTCCATCATCAGCATCATCGTACTTGTCAATCTCGTCGTCTTTGTCGTGTGTATTTACTGATGTTTTCTTGTTTATCTTCTAAAGACAAATGTGCATTCGCTTTGCCGAAATCGAACGAAAATTGGGCGAAATAGATCGTGCACGCGCTGTTTACATGCACGCCTCACAGATATCAGACCCGAGGGTGAGTCGTACTCTACATTATGTTACAAATTTAAAGTGTTTTATAATAAAGACTATTTATTTATTAATACCGAGGTTGAACGTACTGGAATATGTGGGTGGAGGGGTGGGGGTGTTTGGGCTTATTTTATGAAACAAAATCATTCACTTGTTTATGAATTTCTTTACTGTTGCGCAGAGAACCGCCGAATTCTGGAAGACCTGGAACGACTTTGAAGTCCACCATGGCAACGAAGATACTTTCCGTGAGATGTTACGAATAAAGAGAAGCGTACAGGCGCAGTTTAATACACAGGTAAAAGCACAGGCAGCCCAACCATTTCTTTTAAGGCTAATTCTGATAAATAAAAAGATATTCGTATGCGCGCGTCTTTTCTGATAGGTTTCCTGTGGTAGAGCGAGCGCGTGAGTATGATATCGGGCTCCCTGTGTTCTTACGCATGGAATACCCTTTGATGGGTTTCCTGTGGTAGAGCACGTGGGATAAGTATCATATCGGGCTCCCTGTGTTCTTACGCACGGAATAGCCTTTGATGGGTTTCCTGTGGTAGAACACGTGGGATAAGTATTTATATCGGGCTCCCTGTGTTCTTAGCCTTTGATGGGTTTCCTGTGGTAGAGCGCGCACGGGATAAGTATCATATCGGGCTCCCTGTGTTCTTACGCACGGAATAGCCTTTGATGGGTGTCCTGTGGTAGAGCGAGCGCGTGAGTATGATATCGGGCTCCCTGTGTTCTTACACACGGAATAGCCTTTGATGGGTTTCCTGTGGTAGAGCGTGGGCGGGATAAGTATTTATATCGGGATCCCTGTGTTCTTACGCACGGAATAGCCTTTGATGGGTTTCCTGTGGTAGAGCGCGTGCGGGATAAGTATTTATATCGGAATCCTTGTGTGTCTTACGCACGGAATAGCCTTTGATGGGATTCCTGTGGTAGAGCGCGTGCGGGATAAGTATTTATATCGGGATCCCTGTGTTCTTACGCACGGAATAGCCTTTGATGGGTTTCCTGTGGTAGAGCGCGTGCGGGATAAGTATTTATATCGGGATCCCTGTGTTCTTACGCACGGAATAGCCTTTGATGGGTTTCCTGTGGTAGAGCGAGTGCGGGATAAGTATTTATATCGGGATCCTTGTGTTCTTACGCACGGAATAGCCTTTGATGGGTTTCCTGTGGTAGAGCGCGCGCGGGATAAGTATTTATATCGGGATCCCTGTGTTATTACGCACGGAATAGCCTTTGATGGGATTCCTGTGGTAGAGCGCGCGCGGGATAAGTATTTATATCGGGATCCCTGTGTTCTTACGCACGGAATAGCCTTTGATGGGTTTCCTGTGGTAGAGCGCGCGCGGGATAAGTATTTATATCGGGATCCCTGTGTTATTACGCACGGAATAGCCTTTGATGGGATTCCTGTGGTAGAGCGCGCGTGAGACTTATCTTATAATATCGGGCTCCCTGTGTTCTTAGCCTTTGATGGGTTTCCTGTGGTAGAGCGCGCACGGGATAAGTATCATATCGGGCTCCCATTCATCTTACGCACGGAATAGTCTTTGATGGGATTCCTGTGGTAGAGCGCGCGCGGGATTAGTATCATATCGGGATCCCTGTGTTCTTACGCACGGAATAGCCTTTGATGGGTTTCCTGTGGCAGAGCGCGCGCGGGATAAGTATTTATATCGGGATCCCTGTGTTCTTACGCACGGAATAGCCTTTGATGGGTTTCCTGTGGTAGAGCGCGCGTGACTAGATAAGTATAATATCGGGCTCCCTGTGTTCTTAGCCTTTGATGGGTTTCCTGTGGTAGAGCACGTGGGATAAGTATCATATCGGGCTCCCTGTGTTCATACGCACGGAATAGTCTTTGATGGGTTTCCTGTGGAAAGTCTCCTACGCAGCCGCCCTAAGTGACGTCACGCAAGGCGTGGTCACAACCCACCAATGAACGGCTTTCCTGTTATTTTTACAGGTCAACTTCATGTCGGCTCAGATGTTGGCCGCAGCGGCTGGAAAGGCTGGAGGTAAGATGAGTATCGATGTAAAGACTTTCTTTACGGAATCTAAAATAGATTTTCTTGCTGCTCTTGTGACAGGAGAAGCAATGGAAACAACTGACGAAATGAAGAAACTAGAACAACAGGTGTTAGCGGCGGCAGAGCAAGCGAAGAGAGAAGCCACGCAACCCAAGGAGAAAGTCCTGTTTGTCAGGTAAAGCAATCTTGCTCGACAATTGTAGTAGTACTTCAATTAGTTATTCTGTCTGTGTCTGCCTGCCTGTCTGTCTGTCTGTCTGCCTGCCTGCCTGTCTGTCTATCTGTCTGCCTGTATGTCTGTCTGTCTGCCTGACTGCTTGTCTATCTGTCTGTCTGTCTATCTGTCTGTATGTCTGCGTGCCTGCCTGCCTGTCTGTCTGTCTATCTGTCTGCCTGTCTGTCTGTATGCCTGCCTGCCTGTCTGTCTGTCTGCTTGTCTGGCTGCCTGTCTGGCTGCCTGTCTGGCTGCCTGTCTGTCTTTCTGCCTGACTGTATGTCTGCCTGACTGTCTGTCTGTCTGCCTGACTGTCCGACTGGCTGCTTGTCTGTCTGTCCATCTGTCTGCCTGTCCTTCTGTCTGCCTGCCTGTCTGTCTGTCTGTCTGTTTGTCTGTCTGTCTGTCTGTCTGTCTGCCTACCTGCAAGCCTGCTTGTCTGTCTGTCACTCAGTTACACAATTTGTCAGTCGGTTGCTCAGTCGGTCATTCATTCAGTCAAAGACAGACAGACAGACAGAAAAACATACACACAGACAGAAAGCGACTAAGTAATTTTGTGATTTCATTCTTTACAGGGGAGAAACAACAGACGATACATCTGAAGTAGCAAAAACAGCAAATCCCGAAGAAATCGACATTGACGATGATGATGATGACGAAGATGACCAAGAAACTGCAACTCGAGGTACTTTAGGTCGACAATATTGACACCAAATGCAGTAAGATTATTAATATCTGAAACTATTCTTTCTCTCGTTAGAAATCCGCATCGAGAAACAAACCATACCAAGAGAGGTAGGTGTTAAGGTTCCTTCCACTGCACGTTTTCAAACGTTTTTTTAAACGAATTTTCTGTCGGCAACATGAGCATTTTCGAGGCAAGGTTTTCACGGTCACGAACGAATTCAAGACCCATAATTAAAACATTAAGTCAAATCTCTATTAAGCGGTCACCCTCGGGAAATAGCCAACTGACCGCTTAATAGAGGTGACCGCTTAATAAAGGTCAAGGTTACAGTAAGTATGGGGACCGATTTCCGGGAATTTGAGTGAAAGTGACCGCTTAATTGAGGGTGACCGCAAAAGAGGGCAGCTTAATAGAGGTTTGACTGTAATGATTTAGCCCTAGTGTGTACACGGATCTGTGCTATCTGTACCTATTTTAGACCGGTTAGCTGAACTACACTGTTGTACCTATCCCTTTGTTTCAAGATCGGAACAATTTGTCCCTTATACCGTGTAAACGCAGCCCGAATCGTTGTTACTCGTTCACTTTAGAAAGCGTTTCCGAAAAACGTATTTAACAACCTTTGCGCCGACATCAGTGGGGGAGGAAAATCAATCGGGGCTGAAAATCCCTCGTGGGGGAGAGGGGTAATTCCATGTAGGGAGGGGTAGTGATATCAGAGATAGTTGACATGAGAGACTGATGTACATGTTGTGGTTCAAGCGTTTTACTTTCATACTCGACTTCCTTCTGCTAAATCCTTCAAAACTAACCCAAACACATAGGTTAACCATCATGAATAAATCCCCTTAACTTAAAAGTTCGATCCCATGATGCTTTGCGCGCACAAACGAAAATCGAAATTTCAGATCAAAAGAAAATCTGAATGAGCTGGCGTCGATTTTGAACCATCCTGTAACCCCCCCCCCCCCCCCCCCCCCCCAAAAAAACTCCCCCCCCCCCCCCCCCCCAATTTTTGTTATAGCTGTAGCAGGTGTATGTAAAATACGCAAAATCAAAACCTTGGCGCAAGGCAACATGGGTGTGGACACTGTGTCTTTAATATAACCCGTAGAAAATTGGTCGAAATTAACCAAAATTTGGCGCAAGGCATCATGGGTTTGGACACTGTGTCTTTAATATAACCCGTAGACAATTGGTTGAAATTAAACATTAGATGTTTAAAAAGGACTATCACTCATTGCTGTTCATGCCTTGTAGGTGTTTGGTGGACTGGCAAAGGACGACGACGATGACTGATTGCAGGCAGTAAAATAATTAAACAAGTTATTACGAAATTCAGAATTTTGTAGAATTGTCAGACTCTGAGCTCTGCACTGAACCGAAGACGTCAGAAATATACTGTGGGTTTTAGATTTACTCTCGCTCCGACCCCTGACGTGTCTTGCTTGGACGTGAAGTCGCGAGGAAAACAAGTTAGTTTTCAATGTGCACCTCATTTCTCTCGCAACATTCTTCTCGCCTCATTCTCCTTGACTCTTACCTCGGCCAATTTCGACCGAGAGTTTCGTGTAAGAGTTGGGTCCCAGTATGCGTTTATACTTAGTTTCAATGAAGGTTGTCTACTCCAAATTGAAGAATCGTTGTCGGGTTCAAAATCATAGAACATAGAAGCTGAGACCGAAATAGCTTATGAGAAATATGTTATTCAGATGCATGTTGACTACGTTGCCTGTTTTGCAATCAGAATGCAAAAATGCATATCTTGCATCTAATTAACATATTTCCCATAAGCTATTTCGCTCTCAACTTCTATGTTCAATGATTTTGAACCCGACAACGATTCTTCAATTTGGTGTAAACAAAAACACTCAGACCTTAAAGACAAGACCAGAAGGGATCACGGGAAGTATCGAAGACAAACAAACAACATTACCCATCAACCCTTTCGGTCTGGGTGCGTTTGGATCGAGCGGTTTTACCGACAAAGCTTTTTGAAATATATGTATATTTACGCGCTATAGACGTGACACGTCATTGGAACGTCTCATGTTAGCGTTCCTACTAAGATTGGAAGATCTTGGACCGTTGAACGACTGAGAGCGTGTAAACCGTGTTCTGTCGGCTCCGTACCGTGAGAAAGAGATATGTCGAGTGACGTCAATTGACGTCACATCAAGATATCGTGTGTCAACATTTGCGGCGGTCTTGTTGTCCCAGTGCAGTGATTGAACGTAATTCCTGTCTGGAAAATGAAATGTTCGAGATCTTTGCACGACAGAAGGATATTGGAATAGTGCATTTGTTTGTACTTTGGGTATTAGATTAGCCAACCCTGTCGCCCTTGATTTGTCATTTGTCATTACGCTAGCAATTGTGGGAGGCTTGAAGACGTCATTTCGAGGTGACGAGTTGGCGCATGCGTAACTCGAGCTAATTAGTTCTCGATTTGAGTTTTCACTTTTGGTCGTTAATTGCCCATTACCTAAAACAAGTTTCTCCAAAGCTACAATTTCGTTTCTTTCTTGAGCGAATGCCAAGTGTCCATCGGATGATATTCTATCATCTACAAATATTGTTGTAGCCTTCTTGCTTTCAATTGTGGCCTTTATTTGAGGTTTTCTTTCCTCGCAAATTGGTTGAAATCCCAGCGATAAATGACGCGTCTTATTACCGTGCAAATTGCTCGTTGTGTTATCTCCTACACGGAATACCCAATCTCCCCGCTCCTTTGGTACCTCTATAGCAAGCAAAGCGGGCAAAGTTTGAGACCTTTGTCGATGCTTGGGTAACTGTTTCCCCTCGGCGCGCGACGTCTGAGTCGTCTTTCTACCAAATATAACCGAAACAAAAGCGTCTCGGAATTTCCTGTTATAAAAAGCGTAAATAACTGGGTTGTACACGGATGCCGACAGCCCGATCCAAAAAGTGATAATTTCTTGTCGGGTTGTGATCTTTTTCTGAAAGTCCACAAATAGATAGTATTTATTGCAGATGGAAAAAGGCGCCCAGCTCATTGAGAACGCAACAACGACGGTGAGAAGTGATTTCACCACATTAGCTCGCTGTCGGTTTGTGGAGTGATGGCGGCTGTCGCGTTGCCAAACAGTTTGCACAATCTTAAAATACAGCACCGTGGTGACAGCTAGCGGAATCGCGAACCCTAGAAGTCCTCGAAAAACGAGGTACACCCTGCCCGCTTTAGGATAACTTGACGTTTCCTGGATATTACAGAATTCATAGACCGTTCCTTTGTAGTCGACGTTAACCGTCTCGATCAAAAAAAAAATCGGAAGAGTTAGAAAAATGGCGAATCCCCAACATACCATCGCCAGTTGTTTTGTAGCCCTGGTTGTGATGATTCTTCGTAGAGGTACGCAGATGTGAAAGTATCTGTCGATGCAAGTTGCCGTGAGGATAGCGATTGAAGCCGGAGGTAACGTGTACTGTACGAACCGGATTACTTTACAGCCCACGGAGCCAAACTTGACGACGACTGGCTGTGGGCGAGTGGCTAGCAGGGTCAGTGGAATCGATGCGAAGCAGACGAGAAGGTCGGCATATGCGAGGTTCAACATGAAGAAGTACATCGACGAACTGGTGTACCGTTTCTTGTGTATAACCCAGCAGACGAGCCCATTTCCTGTTACTCCAAGAATGAAGAGCACGCAAGCGACCAAAGTCTCTGCAATGACTTCGCCTTTAGAACGTTCTTGAAGTGGATAAACCGCAAACTCACTTGTATTTGACGAGAAATTCATTTTGTCTCGAAAAAATCTCGGTTTTTCCTCTGGTTGCCTTTAAGTTTTGGTGTTCAAATTATTTTTTCTTGGTGAATAGGTTTGGTCGTACCTTTAGTTTTCTTCATCTACTGTGCTTTTATGTCCTAGCACCAGATTTCTCTTGTTATGCATGCATGGAACACCTTGCTTTATCCTATTCAGAGAAACAATGAGTACAACACTGACCGCAATTGTTACTTGTACAAATTGCCTCCAAATCTTCAAATAATTGTCTTTCTTTGGTGTGTTTCATTACAGTTAGTTAGTTATCTCCCTAGCAATACCATTGTATAGTCTTTTAACCTTGGCTTGGAACACGTCAAAATTGAACGACTTTTCTCACTCTCGAGGTGATTTATATTACCAAGCAACGCCGGCCGGTTCTCGTAGAATGCCTCAAAAAGCCACAAATTGTGATTGACGATCGCTGAGGATGTGTTACAGTCTTTATGTGCATTTAGTCCTTCCACAATACTTCACACACTTAGTTTTTGGTCCTCAAGCATCAATCACATGTAACTGAACAAATTGGACGGCAATTACTCCAGCTAGAAGTAACAATAGACTAGTCTCATTCGTTTACAGGTTGTAATGAATTGGTGGGAAGCGAAGTACTCGGCGATTATCACGATGTGTAATTATAGTGTGAACGCGCTGAAATTTATTCAAACAATCTTAAATTTGTGTCGTCGTTTTAATTATATTGTACTTTCTTTCTTTCAAATATGCTTTGTGGACAGAAAGCAGCAGGCTTCTCAAAGATCAAAGTAAATAAATCAGTGCTGCGAACAGTTCTTTTGAAACTAACTGATTATCACAAAATTCATGTTGTTCTTCATAAAAGTCAGGAAATTGGGATTTTATTAATCGTGTGTGAAAAATTGATTGCTGATTGTGGAATTGTAAAACATATATTATAAAACACATTTACAGCTTAAATTTCAATCTCAGAGCCGGCCGTCTCTTAGGAGATATCTTGGCCATTCAGTAATTCTTCCCTTTCTCAAAATGAGTGTTTTCACATCTTATATTGGAGTAGTATTTTTCAGTACTGGAAGCCAAAATGAAAATTCAAATGATTCATCATTTATTGACATTTTAATGTCAATAAATGATGATAGTTAGAGTGCAGACACTACTCGAGTGAATCAATCACAAAGTTTTTAGGATTTATGAGTAATTGCATCTAAATGTGAACTCGACCAATACTATATGGAAATAGTAAAAAAGGAACGAAAAAAAAGTTTATCAAAATTGACTGAAATATTGACTTTTGTTTTTGCTTTACGAGTTTGTATAGCTTCTGCACTCTAGATTTGACTTTTATAATCTAAATCATCAATATACTTTCATTTGGAGAAAGAATGCCCGACAGTAATCCAGCCTAATCAATCAATATCTCGTTGTTGTTTATTTTAAGTATTTGAACTCTATGAAAACATTTTAAATTCAACTTCCTTGTTATGAGAAAACTACATAAATATTTGAACGCGGTAAAATGCTCTAGTGCTCCAAAATTTGGCCCAGATTTGTTATTTTGCTAGCTCTACAAGCTCATAAGGTTTTTATTTTATTTGGCAAAGGCTATGATATTTCGAACGACCCGTAATCCGCCAAATACCACGTGGTTGCAAACGAAGAATACAGTAAAAACCCGCATATAAGAAACTGCGGATTAAGAACCTCCAGGCTGAAATTTAGCCAATTAAGCACCCAATATATAAGAACCAGTTCAGCCTGACAAATGAAGCAGGTTCTTATGTGAAAAATGACTAAAGCTCAGAACACACAGGTATACAGTCGGTGCCAAATATGCAGAAATATTATATTTACTATACAGTTGGGTTGTTAATGTTTAGTGTGTATATTAGACCTTTCAGGGTCAATAGTTCACTAATTAAAACAAATTGTAAGGAAATACACCATACTGTATCATGAACAATTTTTTTTTTTTTTTGCCCTGTAAATAAGAACCTGTTAAGAACCTACTCAGCCTGATTTCTCACTAGACACCCAATATATAAGAACCATTTCAGCCTGACTTGGAAAAATAGGGGTTCTTTTATGCGGGTTTTTTACTGTACCCTAAATTGAAGAATCGTTGTGGGGTTCAAAATCATCGCACATAGAAGCTAAGACCGCAAGGGATACCTAGGAAAGCGGTAAATGAGTCAAATGACGTCGCTTATTCGTAATTTATTTCCCGAATATGTGTCGAATTTTGCTTAGAGAGATCATTTCTTTCGATAAACACCAACATTTTCCTCTGACTACATAAAACTTAGCTGATTTATCGATTACCCATACATCCTAGCGGTCTCAGCTTCTATGTTCTATGTGCACACTGTCGGAAAGCTGAACGGACAAAAACATCCACGGAAACGACAGCGTTTTTCGGTAGAGCATATCCAATCTTCACTTGAAGCAATGGCTCGGATGAACATATGACTTACTATTTGCGTGTTGGAATTTACCTGTATTTTTACTGGCAAATGCAACTTTGTATTATTTCTGCAGTAAACTTCAATCGATGTTTTGATCGACTAGAATTAATTAACAATTTTTAACCGAACTTATGTTTAATTTCAATTTCAATTAAACTCCTAACGACATAACATTTTTCTGAAATATTATTCAATATATTGAAGAAATAGAAAACGAGCGCGCGTGCTATGTGCAGATTTATAGCACGTGGGGACTGATCAGAACACGAGAGAAGTGTTAAGATTCGACACTTCTCGAGTGTTCTGATCAGTCCCCAAGTGCTATAAATCTGCACATACCACAGAAGTTTTCTATTTCTTTTATAAAATACAATTATGATTCTAAGGCAAGTTTTCAATTTTGTTCGTTACAAAATAGTTTGCCGAATATCTGCGCCCGCGTGCTGTGTGCTCTCGTAAAGCACGAAGAATACGCATCCTTTGGCCAATCAGAGCGCGCGTTATATCATAGTAGTTATTTTATAATTTATCTTACACATTTTTCTTAAAATTGGTTAAATGTCGGTTAAAGGAATAATTATATATATTTATCGTTTTCCGTTTGTTTTGATTAAAACCCGGTATTTCCAATATGGCCTGGAGAATGAGGCCTGGGTCGGGGAAGCCATTTTGATCCCGGATGTCATTGCGGATGATGAACCAGTAAAAACCTGCTGTATTTCCTATATATAATTTTGTGCACAAAGTGTTTACAGAGCGTCTGAAATCAGAAGCACTTCATTTTTTTAGGTAACTGATAAGAAATAATATTGTTTTTATTCTCAAATTCCACTGAAATAACTATGGTTCACCTTTTTAGTTTTTCCTGTCGATTTACTGGTCAAAACTTCTTCATATCCTGTTCCACCTGCTTTTCGGTAGCAATAGCCATTCTAATTATATAGACCCTTTTAGCTTGGATGTAATGTTTTCCCCGGCATGCCCAGTTGTATTATTTCTCTATCGATATAAATGCTTGAGAAGAGACATCAGTATCCGGCCGCATCTAGCTACACGAGCAAATTTTCCTTGACAAGTTTTCCTTGATAAGGAAGATTTGCGCATGCTCATGTAGACGACAAAAACATCGCCAATTTTTCCTTGTCAAGTAAAACTTGCTCGTGTAGATGATTTTTTCCTTGTCAAGGAAAACTTGCTCATGTAGACGACAAAAACATCGCCAATTTTTCCTTGTCAAGTAAAACTTGCTCGTGTAGATGATTTTTTCCTTGACAAGGAAGACTTGCTCGTGTAGATGACAAAAAATGGTCAATTTTTCCTTGTCAAGGAAAACTTGCTCGTGTAGATGACAAAAAATTGTCAATTTTTCCTTGTCAAGGAAAACTTGTTCGTGTAGATGACAAAAAATTGTCAATTTTTCCTTGTCAAGTAAAACTTGCTCGTGTAGACGACAAAAACATCGCCAATTTTTCCTTGTCAAGGAAAACTTGCTCGTGTAGATGACAAAAAATTGTCAATTTTTCCTTGTCAAGGAAAACTTGCTCGTGTAGATGACAAAAAATTGTCAATTTTTCCTTGTCAAGTAAAACTTGCTCGTGTAGATGATAAAAAATTGTCAATTTTTCCTTGTCAATGAAAACTTGCTCGTGTAGATGACAAAAAATTGTCAATTTTTCCTTGTCAAGGAAAACTTGTCAAGGAAGAATTGCACGATTTAACATTTGTAAATAGAATGATGCCTTTTTACTTTTATTTTATACGTTTACATAATAATTATATTAATTATCTATCATCTCTATTGCATGCTGTAAACTAACACGTTTGTTGTTGAGTATTTTACAAAGACGTACTGTTATTACATTTACTGTTTGTTGTCTACCAATCTCAACCTGAAGCCATTATTGTTCGTGGTCATCGAACTACTAACGAACCACCTCTATGTAACGGCCCTACCGTAACGGTCACCGACCACCCCTCCGGTGGCCCTGAATTAACATTCAATTCTACTCCTTCTCCTTCTCCTACTCCTTCTCCTTCTCCTTCTCCTTTTCCTTCTCCTTCTCCTTCTCCTTTTCCTTCTCCTTCTCCTTCTCCTTCTCCTCCTCCTCCTCCTCCTCCTCCTTCTCCTCCTCCTCCTCCTCCTCCTCCTCCTCCTGCTCCTCCTCCTCCTCCTCCTGCTCCTCCTCCTCCTCCTCCTCCTCCTCCTCCTTCTCCTTCCTCCTCCTCCTCCTCCTCCTCCTCTTCTCCTTCCTCCTTCTCCTTCTCCTTCTCCTTCTCCTTCTCCTTCTCCTTCTCCTTCTCCTTCTCCTTCTCCTTCTCCTTCTCCTTCTCCTTCTCCTTCTCTCTTCTCCTTCTCCTTCTCCTTCTCCTTCTCCTTCTCCTTCTCCTCCTTCTCCTTCTCCTTCTCCTTCTCCTTCTCCTTCTCCTTCTCCTTCTCCTTCTCCTTCTCCTTCTCCTTCTCCTTCTCCTTCTCCTTCTCCTTCTCCTTCTCCTTCTCCTTCTCCTTCTCCTTCTCCTTTTCCTTCTCCTTTTCCTCCTCTCCTTTTCCTCCTCTCCTTTTCGTCGTCTCCTTTTCCTCCTCTCCTTTTCCTCCTCTTCTTTTCCTCCTCTCCTATTCCTCCTCTCCTTTTCCTCCTCTCCTTTTTCTCCTCTCCTTTTCTTCCTCTCCTTATCCTGCACTCCTTTTCCTACTCTCCTTTTCCTCCTCTCCTTTCCCACCTCTCCTTTTCCTCCTCTCCTTTTCCTCCTTTCCTTTTCCTCCTCTCCTTTTCCTCCTCTCCTTTTCCTCCTCTCCTTTTCCTCCTCTCCTTTTCCTCCTCTCCTTTTCCTCCTCTCCTTTTTCTCCTCTCCTTTTCCTCCTGTCCTTTTCCTCCTGTCCTTTTCCTCCTCCCTTTTCCCCCTCTCCTTTTCCATCTCTCCTTTTCCTCCTCTCCTTTTCCTCCTCTCCTTTTCCTCCTCTCCTTTTCCTCCTCTCCTTTTCCTCCTCTCCTTTTCCACCTCTCCTTTTCCTCCTCTCCTTTTCCTCCTCTCCTTTTCTTCCTCTCCTTTTCCACCTCTCCTTTTCCTCCTCTCCTTTTACTCCTCTCCTTTTCCACCTCTCCTTTTCCTCCTCTCCTTTTCCACCTCTCCTTTTCCTCCTCTCCTTTTCCTCCCGATCCTCCTCATCTTCTCCTCCTTCTCCTCATCCTCCTCTTCTTTCTCCTCTTCCTTCTCCTCTTCTTCTTCTTCTTCTTGATTCATCATCATCATCTTCTTCTACTACTTCTTCATAATTACGCCATCATCATCTTCTTCTTCTTCTTCTTCTTCTTCTTCTTCTCTTTCTTCTTCTTCTTCTCCTTCTTCTTCTTCTTCGTCTTCTTTGTCTTCTTCTTCTACTTCTTCTGTTTCTACTCCTTCTCCTCTTCTTCCTTCTTCATCATCAGGAAGCTCCTTTGTTTTATGTCAGTGTTGTCGAAGCTTTGTTTCTGGTAAGTGGTTCCGTACAACTGTTCCTTTCAGCTCTCTCCATGGCCAGTGGATGTAACTCTGGGTTTCAGTATACTTGGGAGGACAGGTAACTGCATTTTCAGCCTACGTCCCATATAAGCTAGTAATTCACTTATAGTGAAAGGCCATTTTGCAAGGGCGTAGAACGGTAGGAAAGAAATGCAAGGTAAGGGTTAGTGTTCTTCTTCAATATCTCTTTCGCCGTACGAACCGCTCTCGTTCGGCCTCGCCCGCCGTTGGCCTGTGCATGGATACCTCCGTGAACTCGTGACACTGATGAACAAATCCATATAACGTTTTGGAGAACTTACAGAAGATATTCGAACTGAACTGTGGGCCATTATCAGACATTACTCGGGTATTTATATTCCATAGGTTGCACACAGTACCTTTAGCACATTCATAACACTTTCAGATGTTAGACTGCCCAGTTTCCTGATCTCGATCCAGCGTGAATAGTAATCAACTACAATCACGTGTATTATACCTTGGAAGTCAAAAAGATCCTTCCCAAGCCGTTCCCGTTCCCGGCCCAGGAAGGTGATGGGAAGGAACTGGGCATTAGTGGTTCTTTGCTCCGGCCTGATTATGGAGCATGTGGTGCACTTAGTGGCCATGTCTTCGATGCTTGTTGACAGACCTGACCACCAGACAATAGCTATAGGTGACCTTTCGCCTCCCAGTATGGGCGTTGTAGTGGTTGGTGTGGCATGTAGGTGGGCCAACCTTGCACACGATATTTTCTTATCAGCATACTCTCAGCATTTGCTTTCTGTGCATCTCTAAGTTCTTGCAAACGGGTCGGCGAAGCTGGGAGACTGACAACTAGGTTTGTAGCGGAGCATTCCACTTCCTCAACAAGACTTTTGTTGTCTTGTTCTGGTTTGCCGACTTGCGCTCGAGACAGTGTATCTGCAGTTAGTTGGTGTTTACCTGGAACATATACCACGTGCATATCAAACCTCATTAGCCCAAGTTGAATGCGCGCTGGCATTTTACAAAGTTCATTTGTGTTGAACAGTGCTGTAAGGGTCCTATGATCTGTCTCGAGGCAGAAACACAATCCAAGAACATATTCAGCGAACCTCTCGCACGCCCATGTTGCCGCTTAAGCTTCTCAGTTTTTCTATCACTGCATACCGTCTTGAGGCCTTATGCGCCTCTTATATTCGCGTAGAAGATAGGTAACAGGTAACAGCATACCGTCTTTCTGTTTCTAAAAGAGAGCCGGATGCATAATAAATAAGGCGGCGTCTCCCATCGACCTATGAAAATGCGATATATAAACTGATTACTAAACGACACATCATCATGATACCTTGCGTCCATTTATATCGCTGTAGTTTGGTTGGATTCTTTGGAGTTTCTTCTTCCCCCTATTAGTTTCTGATCCAGTATTGCATGTGTATGTTGCTTGCACTGATTGTGGCTGTACTGAAGTTGTGTTGGCGCTTCGGTTGGTTGTTCTTCTGCACACTAATCTCTTTGCTGCTTGTCGAAAGTCAGACAAGAAAACAATGTAGATACAGGGACTGAAGCAAGAGTTGACGAGTGGGAGAAAATAGATCAGCAAGTAAACCTTATTGTTAACGGAAAAGTTTGTTTCGTGTTGGTATCTAAAAGCAATAATATCTAAGATGAAATGTGGCAGGTAACAACACGAGTAAAGCAGCAAGGAACACAGCACCATTCTCATAGCGCTTGCAGATCGTTGTCGTCGTCCTCGCCTTTGTGCTTCAGGAAGATTGGCAACAATCGCTTGTGGCTTTGACAGTCTTCGTAACGTTAAGGTACTTAGTACGAAGATGATACACAATGAAGTGATGATCAATGACTTTTGGATGATTACCCAGTACATTACAGGTGTGCGCATGGTCGAACTGTACCAACAGATCCATTTACTGCGTCGATGAAAAGTGGATTCTACTAGTCTACGAAAACACAAATGGTGTGCTGCCAGTGTCATGGGAATCAACCATAAGCAAGCGAGTACTGCTACACGTTGTTTAAGTGAGTATGGTCGTGATCTCTGTAGCGTCATCCTGGTTACTCTGAATCGTTCTATAGCAATTAGTAAAAGAGTTCCCAAAGATTCGTAGATAGAAACGTCACAGAAAAATGGCAATGATTTGCAAAGGATATCTCCCCACTGAAAACCTTTTACATAGTACCAGATGTTGTAACGAAACAGCCCCAGTGTCCCAAAAAGTACATTCATCAGAACGACAAACGAATCTGCCACGGCCATGTTGATGATCAAGTAATGTAGGTTTTTCCACACAGTGTATTTCACAGCGAGTACGATGACAAAGATGTTGCCAAAAATACCAAACCCACCGACCAGTAAGATGGCCATCACTTTAAGAGTTAGTGATATCTCAGACTCTTTGGATCGCACGCCATGAGTGGAGTTTGTAGATTCGTATACGACTGACTTGTTCATGGTTGTGAAGTTCAGATTTTCTGCTGTCCTTGCTGGTTCTTTAAAGGGTACACACAGTAAACTAGTCATGTACGTTATGCAGCCGTCTAATGAAAGCCACTTTTAAAATACTCTAGGCGATAATATATTCTACACAAATTTAAGATGCCATATCACAAAGTGTTGTCAACTAAGTTGCACGCTGGTTGCATGTGACAATGCAATGCGCGACGAATATGTTTTTTCTCAACGCTGTGATAACGTACTTTGCAGTATCGCCTTCTTCACAAAATAAAACAAGTATCTAATTTATCCGAATCGTGATACAGTGAGAGAAAGAGAGAGAGAATGGTGTCATACTAAGCAATACTCGAAAATTTAAATATCAACTGTCCGCAGCTGCCTTTATCTTTATTCATATTCTAATACCTCTACACCTCTTACTCCGAAGGGCTAAGGCTCGAAACGTCAGTAAAGTTAAGTACGCCACTTTGCTGTTCAAACGCCCACCTGTTTTTTAGCATTTTATGGGGAATATTTATATATAATCGGGCAATTTTGGTTCGATTCGGCGAAATATCAGGGCGAGTTAGGTCGAGCCATGGTTCGTATTTTGGCGAGACGTAGTCGAAAATATCAAGACCTAACGAGTCCGCCTGATATTTCGCCGAATCGAACCAAAATTGCCCGATTATTTATTTATCATCCCCAATATTTGTTTCAACCAATCACAATCGAGAATTCTCCCGTATCAAGACACTCTACTGTCCTGATATTCTACGGTATCAGGACACTCTAGTGTCCTGATATCATATATCACGGACAGTTGGTTAAAATGTGGTTCTAAATAAGAAACCATTGTATTTTTATATTAATACTTCTGGTCATTTTAAGGGAAAATATGTTTCATTCAAAAGATAAATAAACGTTTTGAACAAAACTGCGAACGATTGAACTTTTCCCGCCACTTCTCAAACTCACGGACGCGTGCCGACAATATGCTAATAAGTTTGTATTTTGAAAAGATCGTCCTCGATGTTTTTAGTGAAATTCTTTCATTTTGGCGAAAACAGTGGGATGATAAATAAATAAGGTCTTGCCATGGGTATTTTGGCTCGAATACGTCTCGCCAAAATACGAACCGCCATGGCTCGACCTAACTCGCCCTGATATTTCGCCGAATCGAACCAAAATTGCCCGATTATATATAAATACAGAGATTCAGTTTAGTATGAATTGGAGTAAATTTAAGTGCCGTTTCAACACGGTGTCAAAGTTTCATTCTACTTAACAAATCGCAAGCGGTTTTCCATTGTCTGTACACTTGGTATTGTTATTCTCAAACATTTTAGGCTGTTTACCGTCGACTTCTAGTAGTCACGTGACCTTTAAGGCAGAAAAACACAAATTTCAAAATGCGTGGGCCGGCTTTATCCGCACTCTTATTAGCAGCCATTTTTGAGTTATCATTATCAATAATAAGCAGATGAACAAGAAACCGTCTGGAATGGATGTCCACACTATTACTGAGTAAAGAGAAAATAAAATAAATGTTAATTTTTGATTTGGTTTGATTTGATTGAAACCGTCTGGAATGGATGTCCACACTATTACTGAGTAAAGAGAAAATAAAATAAATGTTAATTTTTGATTTGGTCAGGTGACCTGTTTTGTAAATTATGTCCTTAACAGACTACGGGGGACAACCATTCCAGGCAGAATCTCAAAGACCACTATGGATGTCATCTGATAACATGTTATTCATTATTCTGCAAACAGTTTCTATACGGCCCATTTTCAACTGAATTTTTCTGAAGTTCTTGACCAAGTGCTTTGTCACGTGACACACCCTAAGGCTTCATGAATACGAAAGTTTCAAGAAATCTTGGAAGTGGAACATCTGGTCAAGTTTTAGCTTGAACGGTGGAATATTCCTCCAAATACTGAAAAAAATACTGATTTTATGTTAATTAGCTAAGAGGGGCCAGGCCTTAATTTATTAAACTAGAAAAGAAGGAACCGCGAACGAAAATGCTGTAGGTATACGTAGGATCTGTAAAAGATCTAATCAGCTATACATATGGCAAACATGAAATTCAAGAAAGGCTGATACTACGTAGAAATAAAAAGCTTAACACAACACCAACATGATAGATCAAGAGAGAGCCAGGATCGGCAACCGTAGACAGCTGTTTCGTTCTTTTGGGGTTCATCAGTACGGACAGTACGCGGTGTAGCGAGAGCAACAAACACCAACTTAGAAAGCCAATGTATGGTACTTGCGCATCGACTCTGAAACTCAATTTATTACATCGACGCAGTCTCCACTAGTTTAACCGCTATTTAGATCTTAGTATATAGTTTTGATGGCACCTTCTAGTCATTTATTGAGGTAATATAAGCCTAACGAGAAATGATAACACATCTGCGATAAGGGGGGGTTATTTCTATGTAAAATGAATTGCAAAATTATCAATTAGTGAACGTCGAGCGTCCATGCGCCCATTGCGTTATAGACGCACTCGAGAAAATATAAAGAACTCTTAACAAGCGTAAGAGTGGCATGAGGCGTAGCCGAGTGCGACTACTCTAGTTTGTTAAGAGTTCTTTATATTTTCTCGAGTGCTTCTATATAACGCAATGTGCGCATGGATGCGAGTTGACTAATTGATTTGTAATGGGGATCTAGAGAGCGTGCAGCCCATGGGGAAATAATTCACTGAAACAGAATGCTAAAAAACGTCAGTCTCGAATCACGAGTGCCAAGCCAACAATAAACAGTGATACAGTTACTGTAGTCAGTTATTTTTTTGTAGGTATTTTTTAGGTTTTTTTTTTCTCAGGCTACGAAGTATTTTTTAAGGTAGGCAGCTTTTACGGCTTGGTATTTTTTAGGGTATTTTTTAGGTTTTCCGACGGTCATTCGTACCCTTTTTACCCCCAAGTACCCCCTCCGGGAATAACTCTTAGACTGCCTCATATATGAGATGCTATATATAAGAGCATGTGTACATTTTGTCTGCGCATGCGTTAGGATTCAGATTTCAAAGTACCTATTTGCATAATCGATACTTCAGCTTTTGTCATTCATGTGCCAACGATGTGCCAACCAGAGATCGATTGGCTGTTGAAACAAAACGTGTGACTGAAAGCTTTTGTGGAAATGGTTGGCACATTTACATCACAATGTTAATGTTTGTAAACATGAAGTATCGCTATTGTTTTGCAAAGTGCACTGCTGTGGAAGATTTAGTGAGCGATCTATGTCTCTAGAATGAAGTTTTAGAAAATCATTGAAAGGAAATCAATCGGTCCGCCTACTTTTGTGGTGCTGTGGATATTTTTTCCGTATAAGGGAACAAAATCCGCCAAAACAAGGCAACATTCCTACGGAGAAGTCGGGTGAATGAGTGATACTTGGACACTTCAAATCCACCGCAAAGCAAGAGGGACAATTTTTCAACTCCAACAAACAATACCTTACGAAACTAGCATGAGTGAAGCAATAAATCACGGAAGAAAATTGCTGGGGGGTGAGCTACTAAGAGAGGTTTTCTTATAATTTAGTTTGACACGTCACCAATTCAGATAAACGATTCGCAAACACAATGCTGAATATAAACTCAATGTGAATCAAACTTATATCAAACGGTTTACAGCTGCTTCTAAGAGTGTTTGTAATATGGTATACACCAGCGATGAAAATCAGTCATAATCATAACAAATACAGTGTACTGATACCATAGTACCAAAATAATACGATCTCACATCGAGGGACAATTTTTCAGCTTAAAATAAGTTCTCGAATGCAAAGAAGAAGCTTAGAAGAAGTCAATTTGTGCTATTTTCGGCTGGGGGGCTAGTTAATAAGTATTGTACTTTAGGTAGGAATGTTAGGAAAACACGTGCAAAAATGATAAATACCCAACTGAACCGATCGAGCAAAATACTTTGAGAATACTTGAATGTAGAGAACTCAAATTCACAGAATGTGACCTTCAATGTGTCAGTACTAACGTTCACTGTGAAGTATCTCTTGAAATCATCTTCGATGAGAATAAACCCAAAGGACAATGTAGCTGGTTTTAGGATAACTCCTTGTTTTGGCGGATTTTGTTCCTTGATATTTTATCATCTACGACCTTTATTCGGAAAAAATCATCTACAGCAAAACAAAAGTAGGCAGACTACTGATTTCCTTTCAAATATTTTCTTGAACATCATTCTAGAGACGAAGATCGCTCACTAAATCTCCCACCGCAGTGCAATTTGCAAAGAAAATGGCGGCAAATCACTTTCAAATCTGAATTCTAACGCATGCGCAGACAAAATGTATACATGTTATATATAAGGGATTTGAAGCCAGGACTCTATAAAGGCGAAATGATTTGTTTAACTTTGTCACCTCTTAATTAAATGTGCAAATAAAATGTATAACAAATGCTGGTTTGCAATCAATCCCTGTAGATTTAAAGTACAAAGACGCAGCGCCCATGTTGGTTGAACAAACAGGAGAAGCTAATGAGGAATGCTTTGTTATCGGGAACCAACATGGCCGCCATGACGTCAAAAATAATTTCTAATATAATATAAGCCATATAAGGATAATCTGTAAAGGAGACGCCTAGGACCCCATGTACTTGTTGTAGTCTTTTACATTATTATTTATCAGGCGACAGGACAATTTGCAACATCAGTAGTATCAGTAGCCTCCTTTGCAGCCGTTCTTTGTTTCGGGATCCCTGTGTGCTCCCTCGAGGGAGCACAGGGATCCCGAAACAAAGAACGGCATCAACTGAAGGCTATCAGTTGTGGATCCATTTTCCGTAGGAATGTTCCGAATTCCCGTTCTCTGAGTCAAGACGGCGGAGAATTCGAACGATATATTTTCATGTCATATTCTATAAATGACGGAGAAGGAATAGGTTAAATAATTTGGCCCAGAAATGTTGAACAGGCCGGTTGCGAGTTGCGACAGTTCGACATTTTCTGTCAGTAGGAGAGGGGCATGGGTCAGAGTATGTAGTTTGATAACAAATTATAAATGTGTCATTTTTAAGCAAAGAGAGCAAAAAAAAAATGAAAGAAAAAAGTTGACTGAAGAAAAACAAATTACTACAGATCTCCGGCTGGAGCTAAAGTCTTTTCTCTGCTCCATATATACCTATTTAATAAATAAAACAAAGAGGAGCTAGAAAGAAGAATAAAATAAGTAAAGGAGAACTAGAAGGAGGAAGAATATTAATTAATTTCTTCGCAATTTGTGAAGCGGTCTTTTCCAAACTTCACATTTTTACTAATTTCAACGAGCTCTTTCCAGCTTTTTTTTTTTTTTTTTTTCAATTTTTATTTCAATTGTAGACAATCTAATTACATTGACATATATATACTTATTACACACAGTTACATGTCCTAACTCTATGATAATCATATTTTTGTCCCATGAGTTTTGAAATTACACGATAAACCCTCATGAAGTCGTCAGTTCGCCGATCCTGAGTCGTGACATTTTTTCTTTTTCTTTTTCATTTTCATTTTCTTTCTTTTTTACAATTCTTTTCTTTTCTTTCTTTCTTTATTCATCTTAAAAGTTCTTTTTTTCTACAATGGACTCTCGCCTTGGTTTTCAACACTCATTTCTCTCGGTTTCTAGTCTCTCGAATTAATACAGAGTCAGCTAGTATTGCATTATTTGTACGGGCTCCGTTGAAAGCCAGTTTTTCACTCGATCTTTTATATGAAATACGCTGTGCAGTTTTTGACTATCAACAAGTCAATACAAGCGACCAAGGCAGTAATAAAATTAGATCCAAATTCAAATAAATGTCCTTTAAAAATGTAAACACTTAGACGTGCATTTGAAAGCCGTTTATAATTTTTAATATATTTTTAATAACGCGGTACTTCGTCTATTATTACATTTCAAATGAATAGCGTGATCAGTTGAAATGAGTTTACTGACCAAGCGAGTCACAGCACGACCGACTCTTGAGGCTATCGAGGTCCAAGATTTTCTCTCTTTTCCCATTTTGGCCAATTTCCTTTCTAGTGTCACCACACACAAGGATTGTGCATACATTCATCAACTTTAGTTTGCTTGGGATTTATAGAGTAGCAAACAGTATATCCTAAGGGAGATTCAATCTAAAGTAATACCTAAAAACTAGAATGTAGTGAATATATAAATATAGGATCAAATTGTCACAGTTATCGTTAGTTGACCAAGCGCACTTGGACGCCTCGATGAAAATGCGGTTTATAAACGACAAATCATCACCATTCCTTGTGTCCGTTTACATCGCTGTAGTTTGGCTGGATTCTTTGGAGTTTCTTCTTCCCGGATAAGTTTCTGATCCAGTATTGCATGTGTCTGTTGCTTGCACTGATTGTGGCTGTACTGAAGTTCTTCTGTTGGCGCGTCGGTTGGTTGTTCTTTCACACAATAATCTCTTTGCTGCTTGTCGGAAGTCAGACAAGAAAACAATGTAGATACAGGGACTGAAGCAAGAGTTGACGAGTAGGAGAAAATAGATTAGCAAGTACACCATATTGCTAACGGAAAAGTTTGCTTCGAGTTTGGAACTAAAATCAATAAGAAGGGCAATGAAAAGTGGCAGATAACAACAGGAGTAAAGCAGCAAGGAACACAGCACCATTCTCATAGCGCTTGCAGATCGTTGTCGTCGTCCTCGTCTTTGTGCTTCAGAAAGATTAGCAACAATCGCTTGTGGCTTTGACAGTCTTCGTAACGTTAAGGTACTTAGTACGAAGATGACACAAAATGAAATGAGAACCAACGAGTTTTGAATGAATACCCAGTACAATGCAGGTGTATGCATGGTCGAACTGTCCTTGTACCAACATATCCATCTACTGTGACGATGATAAGTGGATTCTACTAGTCTACGAAAAGACAAATGGTGTACTGCCAGTGTCATGGGAATCAACCAGGAGCAAGCGAGTACTGCTACACGTTGTTTAACTGTGTATGGTCGTGATCTCTGTAGCGTCATCCTGGTTATTCTGAATCGTTCTATAGCAATTATCAAAAGTGTCCCCAAAGATTCGTAGATAGAGACGTTACTGAAAAATGGCAATGTTTTGCAAAGGATATCTCCCCAAACACCTTGTATGTGGTCCCAGATGTTGTAACTAAACAGCCTCAGTACCCCAAGAAATAGCTTTATCAGAACAACAAGCGAATCTGCCACGGCCATGTTGATGATCAAGTAATGTAGGTTTTTCCACACAGTGTATTTCACAGCGAGTACGACGACAAAGATGTTGTTCAAGACTCCAAACCCACCGACCAGTAAGATGGCCATCACTTTAAGAATTAGTGAAATCTCAGACTCTTTGAATTCGATGCCACGAGTTGAGTTAGTAGATTCGTATGCGGCTGACTTGTTCATGGTTGTGGAGCTCAAATTGTCTGCTGTCCTTAATCTTGCAACTTGTTCATTATTTAAAGGGTGCACAGTAAACTACTCGTGTAAGTTATGCAGTCTATTGAATGTCAGCCTTGGCTGCGATGTTGGACACATCGACCATGGTGATTTTGCTAGGTCTCACTCGTTCATCGTTGTGCGAAGTTCAATGCGTTATGCTAGCTTTCTACTCCTTGATACTGCGTACTTTCTACTGTGCGTTGGTTATAAAGTGGACGTTTAATGTAATGAATCATTATGACAGAGCTGATAAGTTTGGCAAGCAATTTTAATTTCATAATTGTACACTGAGATATAGATAACAAACAACATAAATAAATAACATATATACAGTCAATATCTTACTAGCATATCTGTTATGAGACAAACTAATTACAATCATACAAACATAACAATAATATAGTGCATATTTCTATTTCAAACTGCTTGAACTAATTTTTCAAATTGACAATTAAGAGAAAAGGCATATTTTTCAACTCGATATTTCCATGAGATATCATTTATAATATTATTGAAATTGGGGACGTTTTTGTCAAGTCTGCATTTGTGTATAAAATATTTGGTGCCTAAAATAATATAATCTACTAGATCCCTAGAAGGAGAACCTTTATCTATGATGCCAAAAATAACATTGCAAATACTTAAGTAAGAGATAAATACCGAGAACGGAGGCAATAAGCCATATAAATCCCGAGGGCCGTAGGGCCGAGGGATTTATAGGCTTATTGCCGACGTTCGAGGTATTTATCTGACTTAGTTTAAATTTGATAAGGTTTTCGCACGAAGCAATCTGAGGCATTTTCTGGTATTTTTTGGAGTGTTATTTAGCATGAATACTATATGAATAGCATGAAGAATAGCATTTCAGTGCTCATTATGAATTCACCGGGATGTATTCATATACAACCCAGGGCTGTATATGGATACATCCCGGTGAATTCATAATGAGCAATTCAATTCAATTCTATTGTTCAACCGGTCAATACCGGAGATAAAGCCCTATGAATAACAAAGAAAACCGTGTCAAATTTAAACTAATTCTACATTCAGCCCAGAGCCGTTCGTTTTAATCCACTTTAAAAGGTCTTGCCAAATAATCTTTACCTTATCACAGTTAATTTGACTCCATTCGGCGGAATGACTGCAAATTGGCGAAAGTTTGAATTGAGAAAAGATGGAAGACCATTGAATTCAGCAACAACAACAGCAACAACAACAACAACTGTACAACAACAACAGCAGAAGCTGTATAGAAGTAACAACAGTAGCTGCATGCAACTACAGCAACAACAAAGCTGATGCATAATAATCACTAGTATATTTAATTATAGTTAGAACGCTTATTCACGGCCTTGAGTTATTAAATATATGACTTGCTTTGTTCATAGTATTTGCTCAGTGTTCGGGATTGAGATGTCAAGACACGTTATCCCATCGCACAGAATCCTATTGTCTTTTGGGACATGTACTTACAGTCGAACGATTTCTAAAGGCCTCATTAATATGCATGAAATGACGCGATAGAAACCATGTCTACCCAGTGAAATACTATCAATGGATCAACGGCTCTTCTAGAAATCAACATTTACACGAACGTCTGCCTTTATAATATGCTTTTTGCTGGTTTTTGAGAGGTTTTGCGTATTAGTTATCTGATAGAGCGAGAATGAGTTGAACTCGACGTCGGCCGCTAGGAGTCATTCAACAGTGACAACAAACGACTTGAAGACAGAAGCCGAATTGATTACTTCGTAGTTTTTCATCGCATACACTATAAACTCGTCAAAAACTTACTTAACAACTGAACTTACACTTTATATAAGCTTTCAAATGATAGGTTTTGCGTATTAGTCATCTGATAAAGCGAAGCTAAGCGAGAATGAGTTGAACTCACGTCGGTCGCTATGACAACAAGAGTCTCGTGAAGACCAAGATTATTATAACTCGAAAAGGATACTATAAAGCTTTCGCGGATGATCCAACTTATGGGTGGAAAATGATCTTTATTTGTTTATCTTTATATCCCAACCTTAATATATTTGAATAGTTATCGTGATGAACAGAAAATATCGATGTTTTGATGGTGCCTATACAATTCCCATAGTAAAATGACCAAAAATATCCCTACTTTGCCATAAAAAGGATACTATAACAAAATAAGTTTTGTAATTTTTATTGATATCAGCAGTTGGTTCATCATCTTGACTTTCATTTCCACCCTTAATAACTTTAGAAACTAATACACAAATCAAGAAAAAGACTAGCTTTGAGTACTCACTTCAGCCATTTTCGCCTAATTCCTTTGTAAATCGTGGAATTATCAGAGTCACACCCTAATGAACATCATTTGAATCTCGCGCCAAACAATAGGAAAGTCCCGTATGTGTCCCTCCATTCTGTGCGATGCGCATCATCATCGTTGCCCTTAGCAACGTACGTCGGCCATCTTTCAAGAAACATGACTCATTCGATTCAGCTTTCATATCGTATGAAATTCTAATTTTGACAGGAAAGAAAATAAGAAATCCTTCGCAATTCGTGAAATTAAAAATATTATCTTATTAACGATAAATAAGATTACGAGAAGTTGTGTTAACATTTTGTATTGATATTTCGACCGAAATCCAACGATCATCATCGATCATCATCGATCATCATTGATCATTATCTTATTTAAAATATTCATGAAGAGAATTATGTAACATCGGAAAAAAGTGGCGTTATCATTTGGAGCATTTGGTCTTTTCAGTCCCAGCCGTTCTCTCGTTCGGTGTGAGAAATAAAAATCTGAAAAAGACGGTAATAATGGCAACGATGATGATGAGAAGATGATAACGTTTGTGTTTTTAATGTGTCTAGACATCTCAATCCCGATCACTGAGCGAATACTATGGAAAAAGCATGTCATCAATTTTTAAATTAAATTTTTTAAATAACTCATGTGCCTGAAATAGCGTACTCACTATAAATAAAAGACCACAAAGAGTATTTTAAAATTATAATTAGGAAAACTATAGTGATTATGCACGCGCTTTGTTGTTGCTGCAGCTGCAGCTGTTGTCGGTTGTCAGTACTGCTGCGCTGCTGCTGCTGCTGCTCCTGTTGTTGTTGTTGTTGTTGTTGTTGTTGCCGTTGTTGTTGTTGCTGTTGCTGTTATTGTTGTTGTTGTTACTGTTGTTGTTGTTGTTGCTGTTATTGTTGTTGTTGTTACTGTTGTTGTTGTTGTTGCCGTTGTTGTTGTTGCTGTTGTTGCTGTTGCTGTTATTGTTGTTGTTGTTACTGTTGTTGTTGTTGTTGTTGTTGTTGTTGTTGTTGTTGCTGTTGTTGCTGTTATTGTTGTTGCTGTTGTTGTTGTTGTTGCTGCTCTTGTTGTTGTTGTTGTTGCCGTTGTTGTTGTTGCTGTTGCTGTTGTTATTGCTGCTGCTGCTATTGTTGTTGTTGTTGAATTCAATGGTCTTCTATCTTTCAGTTGTCAAACCAAGCCTTCCGATTTGCATTCTTTCCCGCCGACTGGAGTCAAATTAACTGTATGCTGTACTGCTTGCCAAACTTATTACCACGATTAATTATTGATTACTTTAACTTCCTCTTCAATCCAACACAAACTAGAAATGACTCAAGATTAAAGATAGCGTATAATAGTCCCTTTTCGCGTTCACAGAAACCGCTGTAAAACCGCTGTACTTATTGACATCAGACGCATTTGTACAGGCTTAGCCTCGAGTCGGTGTAAATTATTCACAAATATCAACGAGAACACGAAAACATGTTGACAGAAAAACAATAGAAACATTTTTGAATTGCACGGACTGGTTTCTGAATCGAGGCTAAGCCTGTACACATGCGTCTTTTGTCAAGGACAGCGGTCATATCTAAACAACGCGAAACTGGAGTATTGCATGATTCGCCAGGGAATGATGTGACTTCACAACGATGAACTAGTAGACCAAGAAAGTCACCTGTCCAACATCACGGCCAAGGCATTCATTAGACGTACAACGTACCTGACTATTTCATAGATGCTAGATTAAGAAGCAGTATGAGCGAGTCAGTCGTATACGAATCTACTGACTCCATTCATGGCGTGGGATCCAAAGAGTCTGAGATATCACTAACTCTTAAAGTGATGGCCATCTTACTGGTCGGTGGGTTTGGTGTTTTTGGCAACATCTTTGTCATCGTACTCGCTGTGAAATACACTGTGTGGAAAAACCTACATTACTTGATCATCAACATGGCCGTGGCAGATTCGCTTGTTGTTCTCATGAAGCTAGTTTTTTTGTTATTGGGGCTGTTTCGTTACAACATCTGGGACCATATACAAGGTGTTTGGGGAGATATCCTTTGCAAAGCATTTCCATTTTTCAGTAACGTCTCTATCTACGAATCTTTGGGGACACTTTTGATAATTGCTATAGAACGATTCAGAGTAACCAGGATGACGCTACAGATATCACGACCATACACAGTTAAACAACGTGTAGCAGTACTCGCTTGCTCCTGGTTGATTCCCATGACACTGGCAGCACACCATTTGTTTTTTCGTAGACTTGGAACATTTGCTGAGAATCGCAGTAGATGGTATTGTTGGTACAGTTCGAGCATGAGTACACCTGCAAGTTACTGGGAAGTCATTCAAAATTGTTTGGTTCTCAGTTCATTTTGCGTCATCTTCGTACTAAGTACCTTAACATTACGAAGACTCTCAAAGCCACAAGCGATTATTGCCAATCTTTCTGAAGCACAAAGACGAGGACGACGACAACGATCTGCAAGCGCTATGAGAATGGTGCTGTGTTCCTTGCTGCTTTACTCGTGTTGTTACCTGCCACTTTTCATTGCCCGTCTTATTGATTTTAATTCCGAACTCGAAGCAAACTTTTCCGTTAGCAATAAGGTTTACTTGCTGATCTATTTTCTCCCTCTCGTCAACTCTTGCTTCAGTCCCTGTATCTACATTGTTTTCTTGTCTGACTTCCGACAAGCAGCAAAGAGATTATTGTGCAGAAGAACAACCAACCGACGCGCCAACAGAAGAACTTCAGTACAGCCACAATCAGTGCAAGCAACAGACACATGCACTACTGGATCAGAAACTGATAGGGGAAGAAGAAACTCCAAAGAATCCAACCAAACTACAGCGATGTAAACGGACACAAGGAATGGTGATCATTTGTCGTTTTTAAACCGCATTTTCATTGAGGCGTCCAAGTGCGCTTGGTGAACTAACGATGAGACGCAGTTTTGCAGCCATGCACGCCGCGCGTACAGTTCTCACAGTTATATAGTCATCAGTTAAACCATGCAATTTCAATTGCCTCCAGTTCTGTTCAGTGGAGCGAAATAAATTGGAAGAAATTCTGAGGAACAACGCCCAGTCTACAACGACAGACAATAAGAGTTTTAGAAGATTTTTCATCCCATTGTTTCCTTTTTTCGTCTGATTTTGCAGGACAAAGAACGAGACTCCACGAAGGGCAACGAAATTTACCGATTAGTCTTAATCCAGGGTTAACTGAATGAATGGTTTTCTTAAGGTTTAATCGTCCAGTTTCAGGATGTAGAAGTCAAAGAAACAACCAAACTAGTTATATTTGGTAAAAACTAACTACTGAGAAATGAAATCGAGGACTTACAAATGTGTAGTGCTGTCAATGAAAATAACCGTGGCAATTTGATCCTATATTTATATATTCACTACATTCTAGTTTTTAGGTATTACTTTAGATTGAATCTCCCTTAGGATATACTGTTTGCTACTCTATAAATCCCAAGCAAACTAAAGTTGATGAATGTATGCATGTATGCACAATCCTTGTGTGTGGTGACACTAGAAAGGAAATTGGCCAAAATGGGAAAAGAGAGAAAATCTTGGACCTCGATAACCTCAAGACTCGGCACTGACTCGGTCGTGTTGTGACTCGCTTGGTCGGTAAACTCATTTCAACTGGTCACGCCTTCATTAGAAATGTAATAATAAACGAAGTTGCGGGTTATTAAAAATATACTAAAAATTGTAAATGGCTTTCAAATGCACATTGATTGAATTTCGGATCCAAATTTATTATTGCGTTATCATTTGTGGACTTGATAGTTAATAAAAACTGCACAGCCTATTTATTCATGAAAACAAATTAATTCTACACAGCCAATCAGAAGAAGCGCCGCAACCGCAAAGCAAATATGGAGTCTACCTGAACATTATAGTCTGATGATCACCTACAGCGTGAAACTCGAGTTACTTTTACCTTTTTTCTGTCTTTACATTTTGTATTTTGCTCTGCAGTTTGCATAGAGCACTGACTCCTATGATAAGCGAAACAGGGACATATTCATTTATTTGTTTACTCGTCAGCTAATTATATAATAGAAAAATAAAAGTGAATTCTAGCTTTAATTTCCAAAACCAAACGACATAATAAAATTGGATGAAGAATTTGAATTAATTATGACCGAGTCTAATAAATATCATGCAAACGTTGAATGGCGAAATCCGCCAAAAATCTAGACAATCTCTACTTAAAAAAACCCGATCAATCGAGAAAGCAAATATACGCTGAAGTGATGGCAGATGTTCAAATAATTTGATGTTTTGATTGATGACTTTATTTGAACGAAAAATCTGTCATCCTGAACTCCACACGATTCCTGATCTTCCTAACAACCAACCTTTAGAAACCCAAACAAACTTAATTAGAAAACCCGAACAAAAGTTAAAATGTTAGCCTCGTTTGCAGACGTTTTAGTTGGTTCGCTTTTCTCCCACCATGTTTGATCAGAAATAAAGATTAGCTGTAAGGGAGAAGAGGAATGCAGTTGTTGCTATAGTATGACGTCAATGCAAACGATTTCTTGAGACCGGCATTTCACTCTTTTCACAAGGCGCCAGCGTGAATAAAAAAAACTTGTAAAAATTTGTATGAAAAAAATCATATCACCAAATGTTGTCACAATTTGTGAAGTTATTTTGGGACGATTTGCCGGATTGGTTTATTTACAAACAGCTGCTCAAACATTAATGTCAGTTCGAAAACTTATTATTTTTTTCTCTAATTCGGTGGGCACCGAAGTCAAACGTTAAACAAACATATCCAACCATTTTATTGGAAAACTGTATAGTAGATCTTGAATAGCAGACAAAAACGAACAAACTGGCTTATTTTGGATCCAATATCTTACTTTGTTAAAGAGCAGTTCAACAATGAATATTTGGAAATTTTGTTGAATTTGTATGCGGCGGCCATCTTGGTGTACAACTTCTCTACACCAACATGGCGGCCGATTGACGTACAAAATAGAAACCTGCTCTTTTCCAAAAGTATAAAACATAAGTGAATGTAACTTCGTAATTAATTAGACACAACTTGTTGAAGAAAAGGAAAACAAATCCAATGAATTCATACCGGGATTTTAACCTAATCGAGACAATTCAGTAAAAAATAAATCATTGAGAATTTCGCAACTTGGCCGGCAACTTTATAAAAGAATGAACTTCCCTCCGAACGTTTCAACAGGATTCCATTGATTATTTTTCCAGCAATTCAACGCGCCTCGTTGACTAATGACCTCATAGAAAACTCGAACTCGTAGTCTAATTGTTAAATATGATGTCCGAGTGATAATATTTCGTAGATGCGAAAGGATAATATGCTTGGATTTTATATACACCCAGAGACTGGCAGATGGACAACCGGCGTCTCTTCACGTAATCAACTGTCAATCTCTCATAAAACCAAGAAGCATATTTACACAAGTCAGGTCGCTTCATTTGTTTCAAGGCAGCTCGAATGTGCAATATGTAAAGCGAGGGATTTAAATCCAATCTTAGACTTTTTTCTCTTGGGACCTTATCCTATGAAAGATGCAAAGTGTTTGTAATGATTATGATTAGAAAAGTATGTAGGTTTACTGTATCCTTGTGAATAAAGCTGAGACTGAACAACACAGCCGTCAAGGTATTCAATACACAAGCATTTTGGACAACGCATTTGATAATTAACCTTGTACAATACATAGCCACTTGGTTTAATTTACAGTTAGGTTCCCTATGCATCGGACAAGGTGTTATCCCATGTTTCGCTCATCTCGATTCCCACAGAAAAAGTCATGTTCATACTCTTCAACAATACATCCACAAACTGAATTTTTCATATCCCATTTCGAAAAATCTGAGTTTTTCAATTTCTGTATGTATTATTTATATTTTTGCCTTCAAATAAAGGGGGCCACCCGCCGAGCTGCGACCCAATTGAATGAGGAGTTTGAAACATTTACTACCCCTCCCCTCCCTAACGGTTTGTCGACTGCAAGTTGCGCGGCATTATTTTTATGGTCAGTTTTTAGGCCGCGCAAATTGCAGTCGAGAGATTTTCTTTAAACCCGGCAGACAAAATTATGACAATCTATTGAACAAGAATCTGAAGTTTCATAGAAATCGTACGATTTTTGAGCGAACAGGAGGACAATATTATGAAAAACCACTGTTAGAAAAGCGGCCCGTAACGGCAAACGCGACTGAAAAATAAAATTTTGAATACACCCATAACAGCCTAGATGTTTGAGTTATTACATGACTTTTGTGTTTGAAATGCAGAAATATCCGAGTGTTTTTGACGCGATACGAGCGAGTTAAACAAATCAGAAAATGCACTCGCAATTATGTTGGAGTTACCTTAAGGGTTGGGCAGTTGATATTTAAAACTGATACAAACTGCAGCTGCTTAGCATATGACACATCTCTCTCTAACACTGCCTATCACGATTCATACTTTAATTAAAACTTGCAAAATTGCAATTAGGATTGAATATATTATAACCTAAAGTATTAAGGGGCTTTCATTAGACTCGGTATACATGACTAGTTTACTGTCAAGATTAGGAAGCAGTGAGGACAGTGAGAACTTCACAACCATGAACAAGTCAGTCGTATACGAATCTACTAACTCCACCCATGGCGTGGGATCCAAAGAGTCTGAGATTTCACTAACTCTTAAAGTGATGGCCATCTTACTGGTCGGTGGGTTTGGTGTTTTTGGCAACGGCTTTGTCGTCGTACTCGCTGTGAAACACACTGTGTGGAAAAACCTACATTACTTGATCATCAACATGGCCGTGGCAGATTCGCTTGTCGTTCTGATTAAGCTACTTCTTGGGATACTGTCGCTGTTTAGTTACAACATCTGGGACCACATACAAGGTGTTTGGGGAGATATCCTTTGCAAAACATTGCCATTTTTCAGTGACGTCTCTATCTACGAATCTTTGGGGACACTTTTGATAATTGCTATAGAACGATTCAGAATAACCAGGATGACGCTACAGAGATCACGACCATACACAGTTAAACAACGTGTAGCAGTACTCGCTTGCTCCTGGTTGATTCCCATGACACTGGCAGCACACCATTTGTATTTTAGTAGACTTGCAATTGATTATCGTCACAGTAGATGGATATGTTGGGACAAGGACAGTTCGACCTCCGGTTCGACCATGCTTACATCTGGATTGTGGGTAAACATTCAAAACGCGTTGGTTATAATGTTATTTTGTGTCATCTTCGTACTAAGTACCTTAACGTTACGAAGACTGTCAAAGCCACAAGCGATTGTTGCCAATCTTTCTGAAGCACAAAGACGAGGACGAAGACAACGATCTGCAAGCGCTATGAGAATGGTGCTGTGTTCCTTGCTGCTTTACTCGTGTTGTTACCTGCCACTTTTCATTGTAAATTATGGTTACCAACCTGGCAGAGAATTTTACGTTGACACTTTGACATACTTTATTTTCTATTTTCTCCCTCTCGTCAACTCTTGCTTCAGTCCCTGTATCTACATTGTTTTCTTGTCTGACTTCCGACAAGGAGCAAAGAGATTATTGTGCAGAAGAACAACCAACCGACGCGCCAACAGAAGAACTTCAGTACAGCCACAATCAGTGCAAGGAAGAGACATAGGCAATACTGGGTTAGAAACTTATAGGGGAAGAAGAAGAAACTCCAAAGAATCCAACCAAACTACAGCGATGTAAACGGACACAAAGAATGGTGATGATGTGTCGTTTATATATAGCGCATTTTCATTGAGGCGTCCAAGTGCACTTCGGTGCCGGAACTAACGATGGGACACTGTTTTAAAAGGCGCAATTTGACAACCACGCCGCTTGCAGTTCTCCCAGTTAGTCATCAGTTAAACCATACACATTCAATTACCTCCAGTGGACAGGAAGAGAAATTACCACAAGAGACTTTTTCTTGAGGCTTGGTAATTCTGACATTTCAACGTTTTTTCCATACTGATAAAGTTCTTTGGTCAAAGACCGAAACGTCTATAATTTTTAAAGTTTAATTAGTCAGAGACAAATCCTAAATAATTAATAGCTCCAGTTCTGTTCAGTGGAGCAAAATAAATAGGAAGAAATTCTGAGGAACAACGTCCAGTCTACAACGACAGACAAAAAGGGTTTTAGAAGTATTATTAGTCTCCATTGAATGAATGGTTTTCTTATGGTTTTTAAATCGTCCAGTTTCAGGATGTAGAAGTCAAAGAAACAACCAAACTAGTTATATTTGGTAAAAACTAACTACTGAGAAATGAAATAGAGGACTTAGAAATGTGTAGTGCTGTCAATAATCGTGACAATTTGATCCTATATTTATATATTCACTACATTCTAGTTTTTAGGTATTACTTTAGATTGAATCTCCCTTAGGATATACTGTTTGCTACTCTATAAATCCCAAGCAAACTAAAGTTGATGAATGTATGCATGTATGCACAATCCTTGTGTGTGGTGACTGCTAGAAAGGAAATTGGCCAAAATGGGAAAAGAGAGAAAATCTTGGACCTCGATAGCCTCAAGACTCGATCGGTCGTGTTGTGACTCGCTTGGTCGGTAAACTCATTTCAACTGATCACGCCTTCATTAGAAATGTAATAATAAACGAAGTTCCGCGTTATATAAAAAAAAAAAATTAAAATTATTATAAACGGCTTTCAAATGGACGTCTAAGTGTTTACATTTTTAAAGGATATTTATTTGAATTTGGATCTAAATTTATTATTGCCTTGGTCGCTTGTATTGACTTGTTGATAGTCAAAATCTGCACAGCGTATTTATTCACGAAAACAAATTCTACGCAGCCAATCAGAAGAAGCGTCGCAACCGCAATAGCAGCTGCAACAACAATAACAACAACAGTATCAGCATCAGCAGCAGCAACAACAACAACAACAACAACAACAACAGCAGCAGCAACAACAACTACAACAGCAACAACAAAGCTTATGCATAATCACTAGTATATTTAATTATAGTTAGAACGCTTATTCACGGCCTTGAGTTATGAAATTGATGACTTGCTTTGTCCATAGAATTTGCTCAGTGTTCGGGATTGAGATGTCAAGACACGTTATCCCGCATCATCATCGTTGCCCTTAGCAACGTCCGTCGGCCATCTTTCAAGAAACATGACTCATTCAGCTCTCGGGAGCATGTTTTGTCAATCATAGCAATGTCTTACTGGTCGGTGGGTGTGGTGTCTTCGGCAACATCTTTGTCGTCGTACTCGCTGTGAAATACACTGTGTGGAAAAACCTACATTACTTGATCATCAACATGGCCGTGGCAGATTCGCTTGTCGTTCTGATGAAGCTACTTCTTGGGGTACTGTCGCTGTTTCGTTACAACATCTGGGACCATATACAAGGTGTTTGGGGAGATGTCCTTTGCAAAACATTATCATTTTTCAGGAACGTCTCTATCTACGAATCTTTGGGGACACTTTTGGTAATTGCAATACAACGATTCAGAGTAACCAGGATGACGCTACAGCCGATCACGACCATACACAGTTAAACAACGTGTAGCAGTACTCGCTTGCATCTGGTTGATTCCCATGACACTGGCAGCACACCATTTGTGTTTTCGTAGACTTGTAACATTTGCTTATAATCGCAGTAGATGGTATTGTTGGTACAGTTCGACCATGCGTACACCTGCAATGTTCTGGGTAGTCATTCAAAATTGTTTGGTTCTCAGTTCATTTTGTGTCATCTTCGTACTAAGTACTTTAACGTTACGAAGACTGTCAAAGCCACAAGCGATTGTTGCCAATCTTTCTGACGTACAAAGACGAGGACGATTACAACGATCTGCAATACTTGCTAATCTATTTTCTCCCACTCGTCAACTCTTGCTTCAGTCCCTGTATCTACATTGTTTTCTTGTCTGACTTCCGACAAGCAGCAAAGAGATTATTGTGTAGAAAAACAACCAACCGACGCGCCAACAGAAGAACTTCAGTACAGCCACAATCAGTACAAGCAACAGATACAGTCAATACTGGCCATGGATCAGAAACTTATAGGGGAAGAAGAAAGTCCAAAGAATCCAACCAAACTACAGCGATGTAAACGGACACAAGGAATGGTGAGGAACAACGTCCAGTCTACAACGACAGACAAAAAGAATTTTAGACGATTTTTCGTCTCCATTTTTGCCTTTTTTTCGTCTGATTTTGCAGGACAAAGAACGAGACTCTATATGAAGGGCAAAGAAATCCATCGATTAGTCTTATGCCCCATTCACACCAAATCTTGTTTAATTAAACTGGGTTTTTCTAGCTTCTCTAATCTGAGAACATATAATTTCACAAGAATCAAACTACCTGGTATAGTTGATACTATGCAGCACAAAGGACAATTTACCAGCAGTTTTGTGCCAAATGTTGCATGGCGCTTGTAGATCATTTTCTATAAACCCGTTTAGTTAAACCACTTTAAAACATGTTTTAGCCTCGGTGTGAACGGGGCGGGGCATTAATCCAGGGTTAACTAAATGAATGCCTTTCTTAAGGTTTAATCGTCCAGTTTCAGAATGTGAGAGTGGGAAGTCAACTGATGAGAAGCAACCGGAGAAGGTACCATCCAAACTATGCTAAAATCTGATAGGGACTAGTGGTTAAACTAGTAGAGACTGCGTCGGTGTATAACAATCAACAAGTGTGTAGAATGAAACTGATAGGGACTAGTGGTTAAACTAGTAGAGACTGCGTCGGTGTAATAACAATCAACAAGTGTGTAGAATGAAACTGATAGGGACTAGTGGTCAAACTAGTAGAGACTGCGTCAGTGTAATAACAATCAACAAGTGTGTAGAATGAAACTGATAGGGACTAGTGGTTAAACTAGTAGAGACTGCGTCGGTGTAATAACAATCAACAAGTGTGTAGAATGAAACTGATAGGGACTAGTGGTTAAACTAGTAGAGACTGCGTCGGTGAATCAACAAGTGTGTAGAATGAAACTGATAGGGACTAGTGGTTAAACTGTAGAGACTGCGTCGGTGTACAATCAACAAGTGTGTAGAATGAAACTGATAGGGACTAGTGGTTAAACTAGTAGAGACTGCGTCGGTGTAATAACAATCAACAAGTGTGTAGAATGAAACTGATAGGGACTAGTGGTTAAACTAGTAGAGACTGCGTCAGTGTAATAACAATCAACAAGTGTGTAGTGGTAGGGATAGTGGTTAAACTAGTAAGACTGCGTCGGTGTAATAACTAGTAGGGACTAGTGGTTAAACTAGTAGAGACTGCGTCAGTGTAATAACAATCAACAAGTGTGTAGAATGAAACTGATAGGGACTAGTGGTTAAACTAGTAGAGACTGAAAACTGATAGGGGACTAGTGGTTAAACTAGTAGAGACTGCGTCAGTGTAATAACAATCAACAAGTGTGTAGAATGAAACTGATAGGGACTAGTGGTTAAACTAGTAGATACTGCGTCGGTGTAATAACAATCAACAAGTGTGTAGAATGAAACTGATAGGGACTAGTGGTTAAACTAGTAGAGACTGCGTCGGTGTAATAACAATCAACAAGTGTGTAGAATGAAACTGATAGGGACTAGTGGTTAAACTAAGAGACTAGTAGAGACTGCGTCAGTCGGTGTAATAACAATCAACAAGTGTGTAGAATGAAACTGATAGGGACTAGTGGTTAAACTAGTAGAGACTGATGTAAAACAATCAACAAGTGTGTAGAATGAAACTATAGGGACTAGTGGTTAAACTAGTAGAGACTGCGTCAGTGTAATAACAATCAACAAGTGTGTAGAATGGATAGGGACTAGTGGTTAAACTAGTAGAGACTGCGTCGGTGTAAACAATCAACAAGTGTGTAGAATGAAACTGATAGGGACTAGTGGTTAAACTAGTAGAGACTGCGTCGGTGTAATAACAATCAACAAGTGTGTGGAATGAAACTTAACCTCGTGTAAAAAGGCACTGTTAAAAATTTACTACACTTATACTAAACTAAACTGAATGGGACTAATTGGGCAGGTGCCGAACAGCAAAGTAGCGCCCTTAGGACTTAAAGGGTTAAGGGTATTAGAATATGAATACAAAAAAAGGCAGCAGGTGCGGGACAGTTGATATTTAAAATTCAAATAACCTACTGCTTAGAATTGCTCAACTTTCATTAATAATTCATTAGATTTTTAATCAATCAGAACATCGTATGAGTCTTGATACCCAATGAAACACCAGTTAAGGATTTTGATCTCAGTTCAAACACGGTGATAAAACACTAGCATTTTAATGAAAATTTTTAATGAACATTGTGAAACAACAATACCACATATTATTGATTAGCAATTTAGACGGTAATGATAATTATTGTAAGTAGATATCAACCGAAGGGTGATAAGTGGACTTAGACATTTTCTATCTCCGCCTGTGGTCCTGTGCTTTCATCAGCTTCTCGTTGTTGAACTAGTACATGACATATCTTTCTCTCTTTCACCACTAGGTCTCATGGATCCGACAATTCATATATTACAGCGTTGGAAGAAAATATATGAGTTCCGTATTGCGCTCTATAACAACCAGCTCGCAACTAGCTGTAAAATAGAATAGATTAGAAACTTTATTTCAGTGTCAAAGCTATCAATAGTATGTGACAATGCGTCTTATAATTGCAATTAGTGTGGAATATATTTTCACCTACAGTATTAAGGGGATTTCGTTTATTATGAACAACGTACGTGACCAGTTTACTGTGCACCCTTTAAATAATTCAAAAGTTGGAAGATTCGATTAAAAAGCAGTAAGGACAGCAGACAATTTGAGCTCCACAACCATGAACAAGTCAGTCGAATACAAATCTAATAACTCAACTCGTGGCATCGAATTCAAAGCGGAGTCTGAGATATCACTAACTCTTAAAGTGATGGCCATCTTACTGGTCGGTGGGTTTGGTGTTTTGAACAACACCTTTGTCATCGTACTCGCTGTGAAATACACTGTGTGGAAAAACCTACATTACTTGATCATCAACATGGCCGTGGCAGATTCGCTTGTCGTTCTGATGAAAGTACTTCTTGGGGTACTGGGGCTGTTTAGTTACAACATCTGGGACCATATACAAGGTGTTTGGGGAGATATCCTTTGCAAAACATTGCCATTTTTCAGTAACGTCTCTATCTACGAATCTTTGGGGACACTTTTGGTAATTGCTATGGAACGATTCAGAGTAACCAGGATGACTGTACAGAGATTACGACCATACACAGTTAAACAACGTGTAGCAGTACTCGCTTGCTCCTGGTTGATTCCCATGACACTGGCAGCACACCCATTTGTGTTTTCGTAGACTTGTAGCATTTGCTGATAATCGCAGACTCAGATGGAATTGTTGGTACAGTTCGACCATGCGTACACCTGCATTCTACTGGTTATTAATTCAAAATTGTTTGGTTATCATTTCATTTTGTGTCATCTTCGTACTAAGTACCTTAACGTTACGAAGACTGTCAAAGCCACAAGCGATTGTTGCCAATCTTTCTGAAGCACAAAGACGAGGACGACGACAACGATCTGCAAGCGCTATGAGAATGGTGCTGTGTTCCTTGCTGCTTTACTCGTGGTTTTTAAATCGTCCAGTTTCAGGATGTAGAAGTCAAAGAAACAACCAAACTAGTTATATTTGGTAAAAACTAACTACTGATAAATGAAAATGTGTAGTGCTGTCAATGAAAATAATCGTGACAATTTGATCCCATATTTATATATTCACTACATTCTAGTTTTTAGGTATTACTTTAGATTGAATCTCCCTTAGGATATACTGTTTGCTACTCTATAAATCCAAAGCAAACTAAAGTTGATGAATGTATGCATGTATGCACAATCCTTGTGTGTGGTGACACTAGAAAGGAAATTGGCCAAAATGGTAAAAGAGAGAAAATCTTGGAGCTCGATAGCCTCAAGACTCGGTCGTGTTGTGACTCGCTTAGTCGGAAAACTCATTTCAACTGATCACGCCTTCATTAGAAATGCAATAATAAACGAAGTTGCGCGTTATTAAAAATATATTAAAAATTGTGAATGGCTTTCAAATGCACGCCAGTGTTTACATTGATTGAATTTCGGATCCAAATTTATTATTGCGTTATCATTTGTGGACTTGATAGTTAATAAAAACTGCACAGCGTATTTATTCATGAAAACTTATTCGATTCTACGCAGCCAATCAGAAGAAGCGCCGCAACCGCAAAGCAAATGTGGAGCGGCTACCTGAACATTATAGTCTGATGATCACCTAGAGCGAGAAACTCGAGTTACTTTTACCTTTTTTCTGTCTTTACATTTTGTATTTTGCTCTGCAGTTTGCATAGAGCACTCCTATGATAAGCGAAACAACCACAACATATTCATTGATTTGTTTATTCGTCTAATTACTCGTGCTAGGCCAAAGGCCGCACGAGGTATAAAATACAGGCCGTATTTTTTTGTTGTTGTTCGGTGTCGCGTTCTGCAATCGAGTGGGACTGGGAACGAGACCACGAGACTAGGTTGCAGCGATCGACGTTGTAGCGACGTTTTGTAGTGTCGATCGACGAAGAAAGTCAAGTCAAGATGGTGAAGGTATTCGTCTGCTGTTTTTTCCTCTATATGAAAGCCTTGAATGCCTTGAAGGCCAAAGTTATAAACGATCAACATGTTATGAAAGCCTTGAAAACGACGAAAGCCAAAAGTTATACTCGATCAACATGTTATGAAAGCCGGCTTAATGCGATGAAAGCGAATGCCAAAGTTATAAGCTTAAACAATGCCAAACTTATAAATTACGATCAATATGTTATGAATGAAAGCCTTTATTATACAAACCGTTGCCGGATGAACGGCTACAATCCTGGATGGCTGGAAGCAACCCACGATGTTTCCCGAAGGTGAAGTGGACTTTACTTTGCATTATTTGTGTCATGATCGATCGACTCACATGAGTGTTGCTATTGTTGTCATACAAGTTTATGCTTGCTATTCCTACCTACTTATAAGCTTAAACAGTTATGATTGTGATATATTTGAGAAAGCAAGCGAATTATCTGTCAATACTGATGAGAAGGATTCACAGTTTATATCAATAAAAACATGTAGATCACGATATGCAAAGTTTATTTATTAGAAGCGAGAATAAACTTAGTTTAACTAAACAAGGTTTGGTGTGAATGGGGTATATGAATAGTAGATACAACTACCAAATACCATTAAACTACCATGCAGTTCGTGATAGAGAACCAAGCAGAATTCCAGTGAGGCGACTTACACGTGCTTTATAGTAAGAGCAGAAAAATAAGGATGCTCGAAAGAAAATACATTGCAAAAAATGTACCCAAATCATCAAGAAGTTCCATCTTTCACACGATATAAACCACCGGCATACATTCAACACAAACAGTCAGCTTGGGCTATACCTGTGATAATACCACTCAAATAGAAAAAGCATACTGATCTTTTGATCGTTCATGTGGTCGTTCATGATACGGTGTACCCCAAGTACTCAATTGCACCAGGGCACGAGTGAGCGCTTGAACCAAGCGTCTAGTTCGTCTGATTTTTTGAAATGCTACTTTACATCGAGAGCGACAAAAGCAACTTAATTTTAGTATAAAGAATTCAAGATCCATCGCACTTTTGAGTTGTGCTTTTCCTAATAATAATAATAATAATAATAATAATAATAATAATAATAATAATAATAATAATAATAATAATAATAATAATAATAATAATAATAATAATAATAATAATAATAATAATAATAATAATAATAATAATAATAATAATAATTCAATTTGGTCATTTGTCAGTTGTCAGTTAAACGTTTCACTATTAACTGGCCGCATATCCTGTTTTGAACAATTGAACGTGTTTGATACTTCGATTGTCAGTTGACAGTTAAGTTTTATTTGTCAGTTAACAGTTATTTTTAAAACCGTTTGTCAGTATTCAGACGTACCCTCCTAGTATACAGCTGCTCTAAGCGCTGTCATACAAAGAAATACAATATATAAAAGGTAAATAGGACTTTATCAGCTGCCGCACGATTATTTGGATTGTTCTCTGCTGATTATTATTATTATTATTATTCATTATTATTATTATTATTATTATTATTATTATTATTATTATTATTTGTTGTTGTTGTTGTTGTTGTTGTTATTATTATTATTATTATTATTATTATTATTATTATTATTATTATTATTATTATTATTATTATTATTATTATTATTATTATTATTATTATTATTATTATTATCATTATTATTATTATTATTGAGTGAATTCTAGCTTTAATTTCCAAAACCAAGCGACAATACAATTGACGATAAAGCATTTGAATTAATCACGATCAAGTCTAATAAATATCATGAAACTTTGATTGGCGAAATCCGTCAAAAACCTAGACAATCTCTAGTTAAAAAACACCGATCAATCGAGAAAGCAAATATACGCTGAAGTGATGGCAGATGTTCAAATAATTGGATGTTTTGATTGATAATTTTATTTGAACGAAAAACTTTTATTCAAACACTTTATTGGAAAACTGTATAGTAGATCTTGAACAGCAGACAAAAACGATCGAACAAACTGGCAAATTTTGGATCCAATAACTTGCTTTGTTTTATACATGTATGTTAGATTTTTTTTATAGGAATTATAGTATTAGTATTTTTGTTATTGTAATTATAATTTAGATAGCGCTTTGAGCACTAGAAAAAAATCATCCTCGGGAACCCAAATTATTCAAATTTGTTCAAAAATGAATATTTGGAAATTTTGGTTAATTTCTTGTATGTGGCGGCCATCTTGGGTGTACAAAGTTCGGCCGGTACACCAACATGGCGGCCGAATGACGTACAAAATAGAAACCTGCTCTTTTCCAAAAGTATCAAACATGAGTGAATGTAACTTCGTATAATTAATTAGACACAACTTGTTGAAGAAAAGTAAAACAAATAGTGTGGACACTCGAACCGACCGACTTTCTTTTTCTAACATGACTTTCTATTGCCTCATAGCCTCAAGGAATGACCACAAGGAATTCTGGGATATTAAAACTCTCAAATAACATCGTCAAATCGTCGACCTTTTTATCCAGACTTGTAGGATCTTAGTTACAGTGAGGACACACTAACCGGGACCCCTTGAGCAAAACTACCAATCAGATTACAGCTGAAAATAATCACATTACAACAAAAGCAATCTGCGCCAATCATCATTATGACTATAATGCTGATTGGCGCAGATGACTTTTGTTGGAATGTGATTATTTTCAGCTGTAATCTGATTGGTCAGTTTTGCTCAACGGGTCCCGGTTAGTGTGCCCTCACTGTAAACAGTAGCTCATATACCTTCAAAACTACGAGAACATTGAATATATCTGCATGTAATGCGGGTCATGAACTGATTTCCCATCCATCCTTGCGGTCTCAGCTTCTATGATTTATGATTGTCAACCCGACAACGATTATGCAATTAGCTATATATTTTTTTGCCTTCAAATAAAGGGGACACCCGTCGAGCTGCGACCCAATTGAATCAGGAGTTTGAAACATTACTACCCCTCCCCTCACTAACGGTTTGTCCAGGAGTTAGTGCTGCTCATTTTACATAGATGACCCTCATTATATGTGTTATCGAGTGTTATAATTTCTCTTAAGGTCCTTAAGGCTAAAAGGTACAATCTCTCTTGAAATAAAGTTATTATTGCAGTTCTCAATGGGTTAAGGGTATTAGAATATGATACAGAAAAATTAAAGCAAGCAGTAGTTGATATTTAAAACTGATACAAACAGCTGCTTGGTATATGACACATCTCTCTCTAACACTGCCTATCACGATTCATACTTTAATTAAAACTTGCAAAATTGTAATTAGGGTGGAATACATTATAACCTAAAGTATATGTGGCTTTCATTAGACTGTATACATGACTAGTTTATTGTCAAGTTTACGCAGCAGTAAATCTGATCTTCACAACTATGAACAAGTCAGTCGTATACGAATCTACTAACTCCACTCACGGCGTGGAATCCAAAGTGTCTGAGATTTCACTAACTCTTAAAGTGATGGCCATCTTACTGGTCGGTGGGTTTGGTGTTTTGAACAACATCTTTGTCATCGTACTCGCTGTGAAATACACTGTGTGGAAAAACCTACATTACTTGATCATCAACATGGCCGTGGCAGATTCGCTTGTCGTTCTGATGAAGCTAGTTTTTGGGATACTGGGGCTGTTTCGTTACATCATCTGGGACCACATACAAGGTGTTTGGGGAGATATCCTTTGCAAAACATTGCCATTTTTCAGTGACGTCTCTATCTACGAATCTTTGGGAACACTTTTGATAATTGCTATAGAACGATTCAGAGTAACCAGGATGACGCTACAGATATCACGACCATACACAGTTAAACAACGTGTAGCAGTACTCGCTTGCTCCTGGTTGATTCCCATGACACTGGCAGCATACCATTTGTATTTTCGTAGACTTGTAACATTTGCTGATAATCGCAGTAGATGGTATTGTTGGTACAGTTCGACCATGCCTAGACCTGTAATGTACTGGATGATCATTAAAAACTCGTTGGTTATCATTTCATTTTGTGTCATCTTCGTACTAAGTACCTTAACGTTACGAAGCCTGTCAAAGCCACAAGCGATTGTTGCCAATCTTTCTGAAGCACAAAGACGAGGACGACGACAACGATCTGCAAGCGCTATCAACTCTCGCCCACGTTCCTCTTGGTCAGCACCGAGAAACGAAAAGCTCTGGCTGCAACCGATTTTTGTAGCATTCTGATTGGTTTGGCAAAACAATAGAAGGACCGGAAGTAAACTGACTAGTTAGAAAATGGCGGAGTTTACCATGTTTACGGAGCTCCCGAGAGCTACAAATGGAAAACAGCATAGGGAATGGAACGGTGCACCTCTGCATAGTATGGCCTTCTTAGTGAGACCCTTCCTGCCAACCGTCTATAAATGGACTTTAGCCACAGTCTAACTTCATGATCTAGAACTGATCCAGTTGTTATAGTAGAGGACAGTATAGTGGCAACTATGGTATTAAAAACACACAATATTGACATGTGCAAAATCAACAACCTTTATTTATCATGGTTTCAGCTAAGAATAACAAATAAGTGGTTTCATTCTGGGAATTAAAGTCTGATTGAACTGTACCTAATTAACAAAGTATAACTCACTAATTTCCTTACAATTAGTATAATTTATTAATTGGACGAAATGTAGAAATAATCCATATAAATTAAAATAGTGTGTGATGAATTAGTAGTCATTTTTCAAGCTGGATTAGTTCGCCGTTAAAAGTATTTATAACGTTGGTAGGGGCTTTCGTATGTAAACCAGATAAAACTTGAAGACCTATTGTGATCATGAATGAAGCTGTAACTAATTTGAAATGGATTAATTAGCTTATAAAAATCGATGAATATCTGAGGAGGTGCAAGTTCCTACAACAAAAAAGGGACACAATATTAATGTGAATCTCACAGCAATGATCAAAACAGCCTTTTGAAATAAATTCCAAATACTTTTGTTATGCTTAGTTTTAAAATGTGTACCTTTTGTTCGAGTATCGGCCTCAGATGAACTGTAGTTCTTCAGCCCAGCCGACAAGTGAGCAACTGGCAGCATCAACTCCATCGCTTTCCCTCTAAAATACTCATCATCAAAACCATCTCCCCCTTCAAACTTCCCAATCCACTCCACCAACGTTTCCTTCTCCCTATCCACTTCCTCTATCACCTCATCGTCACTTCTTTCATCGTCACTTTCTCTCCACACCTCGCCCAACACTTCCTGAACCGTTAAACTTGCCGCCATTTTGAATATATTTCATACGTAAAACCGCTGTACAGTAATGAATGGCGAACCCCGGCATTTTTGAGCGCGCGCGTGGCCACCGTGACACGCTGTCCCAAAACTCGCTAAAAAAAACATTCTAATCGCTAAACAAATGACACACAGGACTCAAGTAGATATTAATCTTTATTATGAAAGCAGTTTTAGAAGTACTTGTATTGTAATACAAGATATCAAAAGGACAGGATTCTAGAACTGAATCAGTCACGGCCCGCCAGAGAAGGGCTAATTTTAAAATGACTATAACTCGCTCAATTCTCGTCTAAATCGCTTTAAATCTTCACAGGCAATAAATAAATGATTGAAGAAGATACAGTAGACTTTATAGAGGATTTTATTTTAACTGTATTATCTTATTGATTTTATTGACATCCACATACATTCTCTTATAATAATGTACTGATACACAAACTACCGTCAGATAACTCCAACACTGCTTCCAATCACAATCCAGGTTCTTTTCGTTGTGGACAAAACTGTTTAACTTGCCCTTACATTTCCGATAACTGCACCCAATATACTTTTACTTCTACGGGTGAAACCAGAACCATTACTACACACATGGACTGTAACACAAAAAACGTCATTTACATGATTCAATGTACTAAATGTAACAAACAGTACATTGGTGAAACCAAACGTAGACTCAAAGACCGCTTCAACGAACATCGTAGGACAGTTGACAAACCTTCTAGTAAATCTAAACCTACTACTGCATCTGAACATTTTCTATCTAACCCTGACCACTCTGCATCTAATATCCTTTTAATTCCTTTAGAACAAATTTTCTCTTCTCGTGATGCTATTCGCAAAGCCAAAGAAGCTTACCTCATAACACGTGCTAACACTCTTGAACCTAATGGCCTTAATAAACGCGATGAAACCTACTAATCAGTTACACCATATTTATCTCTCGCTATCATATCATGTATTATAACGTCATTTCCTTTTTACCATTATATTTAGTCAAGTCACTTGTAAAATCTCACATGCACCTGATGAAGACTAGTATGGCTAGTCGAAATATTGTGCAAAATTAAATCCGAATAATTCTACGTCGTATTGGTTATTCTTCATTTAACTGATACACAGCTTGGGCTACCTGTGGTACATGCGCAGTCTAAACTTCCGGTCCGAGATTTGCAGACTAAAATCGGTTGCAGCCAGAGCCTCTCGTTTCTCGGTGCTGACCAAGAGGAACGTGGGCTCTGGGGACGAGATTGCAAGCGCTATGAGAATGGTGCTGTGTTCCTTGCTGCTTTACTCGTGTTGTTACCTGCCACTTTTCATTGTAAATATTATTGCGTTTAGTTCCGAACACGAAACAAACGTTTCCGTTGACAATTTGCTTTATTTGCTCTTCTATTTTCTCCCTCTTGTCAACACTTGCTTCAGTCCCTGTATCTACATTGTTTTCTTGTCTGACTTCCGACAAGCAGCAAAGAGATTATTGTGCAGAAGAACAACCAACCGACGCGCCAACAGAAGAACTTCAATACATCCACAATCAGTGCAAGCAACAGACACATGCAATACTGGGTCAGAAACTTATAGGGGAAGAAGAAACTCCAAAGAATCCAACCAAACAACAGCGATGTAAACGGACACAAGGAATCGTGACGATGTGTCATTTATCAACCGCATTTTCATTGAGGCGTCCAAGTGCGCTTGGTGAACTAACGATAGGCGCAATTTTAATGAATTACCTTGCCTACGTGTTTGATGCATTAGTCTACGGCGCGCGGGCTCTTGCTCGAGCTTTATTGCCATTGACAATATTTCATTGACAATGGATATATGGTCGAGAGCAAATCAGATTCAGTCGAGATTACCGATCGCAGCAACCACTGCTTGCTTTAAGAAGCCCGACTTAACGCTACAAGAGCGTCTAGTTTCATTTAGAAGCCCGGCTTGACGCTACAAGAGCGTCTAGTTGTGATAATTGATGAGCTCAGAAACTATATATCCCATAATACAGTACATTTATTTACATTTCTCTCTTCATGATCAGGCCGTTATGTTATTAATATTCTTCTGTTGTAGCAGGTATGGTATACTTTTGAACCAGGAATCTTTATTCAGGGTATCTTTGATCAAAGTTCGAAGGGGGAGTAGGGACTGAATTGTACATAATAGTTTAGCATACAATTTCATTTGACTCCTATGAATCTGAACAAACACACATAAAATCAACTTGCATAACAAAAGCTTGAAATTAAAATAATCGTTCTTCAAACCGTACGTCAAGCATATTATTTATAATGTCTTGAAAACGGAAGTGACGTCTTTCCACTCTGAGCAGGATTCAAATCTTTGAGATTGTGACGTCATCTCCAATCAGAAAGAACGGGGCCCAGTATTGTGGCTCGCTGCATCTTCGATTTTCTCTCAGGCCGTTCATGGCAGTTTTTTGAGGCTTAAACTTGCACTGTCGCCAAACTTTAAGTACATGTAGAAACTTGTCATGAATTCAAGTGTTGCATAGTCGTCAATGGACCACAGTGACGCCACCACAGCACGGGCTCCTGCTGCAAGGAAGGCACGGCTCATCCCAACCACACCCTCAGCTCTGATTTCACCACGACCACTGTGGCAGCAACTCAGCACAACTAACTGGGCGCGTACTCCAATTTCTTGGACTTCCTTCATTGTCAAGATGTAGTCTTCCTCCTCAGGAATGGCTTTAGATTGCGCAGAGATACCTGGTGCTAATGCAATTTGTCCATTGGAGGCGTCACCATGGGCTGCAATGTGGATGACCGCTGGACCTTCTCTGAGTTTTTCAATGACAGCGTCTTTAGTCGCACAAGAACCAATTAGAGGCCTCACACGCAGCATTGTACTAATTGCTTCTGCCTCTCGTTTTGCGCCCGGCAAGTTTATAAGCGTTTGTTTCTTACCGTGAAGCATAACTTCACCAACCCATGGATTCCCAACAACCAGAGCACCTGTCTTACTATGGTAGTCCGCTGGGCAGTCTTTCAAAAGGTTTAAAGTTGTTAGAGACGGTGCAAGTCTGATGCGCTTTGTTTCGGAGAGAAAACGTCCAGTCTGTGGATCTTGCAAAGCTGCAAAGGGCACCGAGTACAAAGGCCCTTCAGGAACAATAACAATCTCATCTTCAGTAAGATGTTGTTGCACGGGTGTTATAAGTTGTTTGAATAGTTCCTTCAGTGGTTCTTTGCATTCAACACGTTGTTCGGGTTCAACTGACGTCGATTCATTTCCCCTGAAGTGGCTCAAGTTCAAGTATTCACTGTCAATGAACTCCTTCTCTAAACTCTTGTCCAAGCAAGGTTGTACATAATCCATTGAAGTTTTCAGCTGTGGTTGCTTTCCATCTTCTTCATCGATACACTTCGCGTTTCCAAACGATCTGTCTTCACAGTTTGGCGCCATTTTGCTGACCTTCATTGATTGATATGCTATGTCGACCACTTTGGTTATGTACGGTATAATAGAACCAAACTTCTTCTCCGTGGCACAGTTCTGTGGCAATTTGTTCTCAATACATATCAACGGCTTCTTTTGCGTGGAAAGAACCCAGAAAAGTATTGATTTTGTGACGGTGAAGGAACAGAACAACAGACAGACGTTGTTGGGTACGATGTTGAGAAAGTCACTCTCATTCAGTGGCTCTTCTCTCAAAGACGTATTGGCAAATACGTGATTCAATTCGTACTTGGAAACCAATGTATCCTTCAAAACACGGGCTCGACCACGTTCTGAAATTGCAAGTGCTTCTTCAGTCTGGTTTGTTTCAATGAGAACTGAAGTTAGTTTCTTGTACGTTTGAATATGCACGTCAGCGATCGATATTTTAAATTGGTGATACTCTCGTAGGTCATCAAACAATTCATTGCAGCATCGAAGACTTTCTCTTAGATATCTTTCTGCTTGTTGAATGGTTTGGGTGTATTTGTCATCGTCGTTTCTTTCTTTGTGATGATGAGACAAATTCCAATACAACATGCCAACATTACTGCGAGAAATAGCTTCATTGTGTTTGTCTCCAGAATCAGTAGCAATCTTTAAAGCGGTTTCACTAAACTCGATAGCCTCTTCCAATTTGCCAAGTCGATGATATGTGGATGCTATTTTCCCATAAGCCCATTTTGTAACGATGCTGTTTTTGAACTCTGAAGCCATTACTAAAGCTTTCTTGTGATATTTGATGGCCTCGTCTAATTCACCTCGGTTGAGGAAACAATCCCCTAATTCCTGATAGTAGCTAACCTCTCCACGCTTTTCACCCGCTTGAACAGCAAGAATGATAAATTTTAAGCGACATTCCATTGCTAGTTGGCGCTTATTTAATGATAGGTATGTAAGTCCAAGGTTGTAATAAGTATTTATCTTACTGTGTTCATCAGCTGTTTCTAGGCTCATTTGATGACACTGCATGGCTTCCTTGTATTTTCCCACTGTTAGATACACGTTGCCGAGATTCCCGTTCACGAGACCAACCTCGTTTTTCTGACCCAACTGAGAGTGTAAGTCGATACTGATTTCGTAATATTTGATTGCGTCATAATTCTTGTCCAATTCTCTAGAGGTGTTCCCTAAGTTGTTGTATGCTGATGCTTCGCCGTATTTATCGCCCATCTTCTTCGTGATTTCCAAATGCTTCATATGGTACTCGATAGCTTCTTTTTGCTTTCCTTGCCCTGAAAGGGCATCACCGAGTGCTCCATATGCCGCTCCTTCTGTATTCAAGTCACCCATTTCTTTGGCAATTTCAACGCTTTTCCCAGCACAGCTTTTTACCTTATCATAATCTTGAATGTTCCAATACAATGTTGCCAAACGATAATATGCCCTGCCTTCACTCAATTTATTTCCTCTTTGCTTTGCATACTGAAGACATCGCTTATGATAATCAATGGCCTCGTGTGTTCTGCCTAACGAATCATACACATTACCCAAGAGTTCATATGCCAACGCCTTTCCTGGAAGATAGTCTATTTTCTCAGCAATTTCTAGACTTAACTTAGCACATTTCAAAGATTCATCGAATTGGGCTAGGCGCCATTGGAGATCTCCCAAATAAAGATAACATTCACACTCAGTCTCCCTGTCTCCCACCTCTTGAGCAATTTTAAAACCTCTATTAAGATATTCCTTAGCATCGTCGTATTTGCTTAACATAATGTAAACAATTCCTATGTTTGAACAAGTTCGAACCTCGCCTATTTTGTTTCCAAGATCTACAAAGATGTCTAGACATTTTTCATAGTTTTTGAGAGCTTCGTTGTGCATATTCATTGTGCGATAACATTCACCCAAAGAAAAGTAAGACATTGCAATTCCATTCTGATCACCTTTCTGTTGTGTAATCCTTAGACTCTCATTAAAACACTTGAAGGCTTCCTCATGCTTGCCTAAATTGATATACTGCGCTCCGCGGGTGGTTAACAGCATATCTCTTGCTTCCATAATCCTTTATATGTGTCTGACATCTTTCTGTGCCTCCATGTTAGCTTTGTCAGTTATTGGAGCGATAGCAGAGTATTTACTTTATATCACCACTACGACCGCTGACCACGTGGATTGTGTTCTTTGATCTACAACAAAGGTAACAGAAGATACAAATCCACATTTAATATATAAAGTCAGGAGTCCATTGCTAGGAGCCTCCCTCTAGTAATAGGTTCATACGACATCATTTGCACAAATTGTGCTATTTTTAGATATGCAAATTTCCGAAGAATTTCAAATTGAAAAATAAAATGGCGGCCAAACGGAAGACGTGAGGACTTGATCCAAAATATTGATATTCTTAATCCGAAGTCCAAGTCTATTTTTCCCTTGCACAAGAACGAGACCAACTGTGTACAATTAATTGTAACAGCGCCATTGAACCTCGTAATTGGCGCTATATAAATCTATTATTATTATTATTATTATTATTATTATTATTATTACAATGAATGTATCACATGTATCAATAAACTGACATATTGCCAGAGCGCTTAGTGGCGACTTTTAGTTTGGCGACTCACGATGTCGCGAAATTCTTGTACGTTCTTATACCTATTATCACTTCATATGTTTATTCTTGTTTTATCATCTTTCTTCTGTTGGTTTTTGATTCACGATTTAGTCTTCGTAAGAATGAAGCGTTCTCACAGTGCCATTTTGACTCGGATGAAGCATAATCCTTCACCTTCATCATCACTGATAGTTTCAGTGGACAGCGACGCTAACATAACCAACCACACAAATGTGCACTTTGCTAAAGACCTTCTTCGCCGAAAGATTGTCGAAAAACAACTGAAACTTTCAACCGACAAACCGTGCCTCAAGGTATCAGGATATGTTTTTTTTAGCCAAAAAAATCAAAATCGGATTTTCGAAGATTTTGAATAAGCTTTCCTTTTTCTATGACTTTCTAATATTAAAAAATCAAGCAGAAAATGAAGATAACCAAAATCGTAACTATTTTGCTACCGGAAATGATATGTCAACAGTAATTGGTTGGATTGTGACGTTAGTCGAAGCGCATCAGTACGTGACTCTCATAACCACGCGGCGAACGATAAAACAACTATACAGCATGCAGAATAATTTGAACAACGATACACTTTTGAACTTTTTACTTGTAAAAGCAACTACAATTGTTGAAGAAAGCGTAAATCTTTATATTCTCGTCCAAGAGGAAGATCGTCGACTTCACTTCGTCTTGGAAGAAACCATTCCCAAACAGAGCAGAAAACCATACAAATACATACACACTAAAACATGCCCGGCACCCGCAATATTCGAACAAGCCAGAGCACAATCTTGAAATTTGCCGCGATTCTTTGTTATTTGCATATGACCTGTCGACCTTTGCTGAATACTGATCAGATATCTTGACAAGTGGTTGACAGATTCAATTACGCTAGGTGTTGGATAAACATGGTGTGGCTTGATCTTCCAAAACAGTAATTGCGTCTTTTCTCGGAACTATTTTCAACGCTAAACGCACGTCTTTCAAATGCTTAATGTCGCTAGGGTTTCGATGGATTTCGCTGAAAATTTGAAAGGTGGCTCAGCAATAGTTGATCTAAAAAAGGATATCTCACATTTTTTCATATTATTTTCGTTCAAACGTTATTGCCCTATTTGTTGACAACATAGCTATAAAATCGATTGTTCAATTTTGGCTTAGGATTGCGGTTGATCTAAAACAGTTATCGGAAAACGGAGACACAGTTTTGAAGTTCATTATCTCGAGAGTCTGTTAGAGTGTTTTTCACAAGCTTAACTTAAATTCCATGTGCAATCGAACTTTTAGAACGCACTATGGTCGAATTTCACGTATACGCGCCTAACAATTTCTATAATGAAAAATCAAAAAATATGAAAGCATACTCAAAAACTACATTTATTCAGCTTTCAGAAAATGTATACTTTCTTGGTAAAATATTGTAAAGCGCACGTGTTGTCGAAGTCCAAAGACATAGGGGTCCAAAACGTATCCCATACCTTAAAGAGCGGCAAAGAACACTAAAACAAGAGGGTTATCACTGAGTGTATGGCGAAGTTCTTTCGCCAAAGGCGACTTCAGTTCAAAGAAGGCAAGATAACCGGCACTCCAAGATCAGCCGCTGAATAATAATGCGATAAAATCTTCATCCAGGCCACAGAAAAAGAAGCTACCCTGTACCTCACTTCGCTGTTTTAGAAGGAACTTTGTGTCAATGTCGAGAATTTTCGACAAAATCCTACTTCAGTTCGTGATTTATTTTGCTGCGTTTCAGACAACAAATGCTAATTAGCAAAACTACCGTGGTTCTTAAGGCGACTCGACCCAGTAATTCAGGAGCGACACCTCCCAACTTTGAACCGAAAACGCTCGAAGATGAAGAATCCGATCGCAAATCAATTATATTGGTTATTTATTACAGATAGACTGAAATGTAAGATAAAGTGAGTCGTATGGAGATCGGCGTCTCCATAGCAACGCCATGACGTCACTGCCATTTTTATGTGATGCCAATTTGTATCCCATATAGGCACTTCTTTAAACATCCCTCTTTCCTACTGGTTCCTTACTTACTTGTCTTCATGCCTTGGGAGTTTGAAATATTTCTAAGAGAGCGTTTTCGAGATATTACATGCGATTCAAATACCCGCTGTAACGTGCAACGACATACAAACAAAATAATTCAGACCGATGAAATTCGTATTTCAAACGCACATAGAAAATGCATATATAGCGCAAACTCTACCTATGTCATATATCTACTGTGGGCGAGAAACTCGATGAAATCGGTTTGCTCGATTTCGAATGATTGAAGTTGAAATTTGACGTGATGGAGACGCAATAATGTGCTCATTTGTCACAGTTGACATGTACTTTTGATAACAAAGGTAGAATTGGAAATCCGGTAGATGAATTTTAATATAATTACGTCTCCCTCGTGATTAGTTAACGTTGGAGATTATCCCAAAATTTCACGTTCATTGAAATCTTTTTAGGCCCTCAAATAGATACGTCAATCTGAGTAAACTTTGCAGCTATTTACTAGCTGGTGACTAGCTTCACGCATTGTGACTTCCTATTGTCTGGAATTGTCATAATAGTGGCCAATTCCCATGGCACTATGCATTCGGAATAACGCTCGACTACCTTCCGTGTCATCTACGATTATGATGATGTTGGCTAGGTATTGTTTTACAATAACAATAGAAACCAGGAATAGCATTTTACACACCTGATTTTTTTGTGGCGTTACATATAACTCTGATAACTGATATACAATTTTAGTATATTTTTTAACATAAGAAAAAAATCAAAAAAAAACATACTAAGCTAGTGAAATTTTATTAGCGAAATGCGTTAATTTAACTCTGAGTTCTAATGCATTCAGTAAATTTATATCATGTTATTACTGTAATTACTAATTACAAATGGCTTTTGAAACTTACACGGAAAAAATTAAACTTTCCAAATATCATATATCGTAGATGACACGGAAGGTAGTCGAGCGTTATTCCGAATGCATAGTGCCATGGGAATTGGCCACTATTATGACAATTCCAGACAATAGGAAGTCACAATGCGTGAAGCTAGTCACCAGCTAGTAAATAGCTGCAAAGTTTACTCAGATTGACGTATCTATTTGAGGGCCTAAAAAGATTTCAATGAACGTGAAATTTTGGGATAATCTCCAACGTTAACTAATCACGAGGGAGACGTAATTATATTAAAATTCATCTACCGGATTTCCAATTCTACCTTTGTTATCAAAAGTACATGTCAACTGTGACAAATGAGCACATTATTGCGTCTCCATCACGTCAAATTTCAACTTCAATCATTCGAAATCGAGCAAACCGATTTCATCGAGTTTCTCGCCCACAGTAGATATATGACATAGGTAGAGTTTGCGCTATATATGCATTTTCTATGTGCGTTTGAAATACGGATTTCATCGGTCTGAATTATTTTGTTTGTATGTCGTTGCACGTTACAGCGGGTATTTGAATCGCATGTAATATCTCGAAAACGCTCTCTTAGAAATCTTTCAAACTCCCAAGGCATGAAGACAAGTAAGTGTTACGAAGCAAAAGTGCAGTTCAGTTAATCTTTACTTAGTTTATGATTTAATTAGTTTAAACCATTTAATTAACTTTACGTTACCAAGCGGCTTGCCCATTGAAGTACAATACGGCCAGTAAGCGGTACATATGTACTGGCACACTTCTTTTGTACAGTGTACAAGTTTTGATAGCATAAGCAAATATATTTCTTTTGTTAGTTAACCTCCTTTTGTTAACTAAGGATTAAAGGATTTAATAGTTACTTGTAAACACCTGGATTAGTTTCGTAATAACGAAGTTGTTTACGAATGCTGCTAACTCCTTTCTCTGGATGAATATTATTCCACTGCGTCATCGTATGATTCAAACTCGTAAAACTACAACAAGCAGCGACCTTGTTGGAAGACTTTTACATGGTCGCGTGCCTTGTAAGCTTATCTATTTAATTACTTAAGTATCCAAGTAATCTACTCGATAACTTTAGTAGTAATTTTACGTCTTATACTCAAATGTGTACAGCAAAGTACAAGCTCATTACATCTTAGCAACCACTAGTATTCTAGGATGATGGCACGTGCACACTAGATTACGTAGCTAAATTAGTATGCAAGCGGTCACTATAAAACCCCTTGCACTGTAGAAACCACAGAGAACAATGTAAAACCTTGAGGGAAGAGCACCACATAAAAGCTATGATCAAATGACTTGAAGTTGAAGTTTATCTTAATCAACGCCAGCTTCGTGAGACGTGTGACCGTCTTTCCCCCAAAGACGCGCTTACAAATTGGTAGAGAAACCCGGGTACATTTTTGACTGATTAGTCAGAAGTCCATGTACCGTCAACGACTGCTCTGGTTACGAGACCAAGTACGCGCTCAACGACAGAACGACGTAGAGCGACGCGACAACCTCAGCCGAGACAGCAAAACCTGTCACTATTGTAGCGAGTTCGACTGGCTCACGGCATTGAGCAACAGCAACCTACGAATCTAACCCCAGTTCAAGTGCAGGAGGTAACGACCACCACTCCAGAGCTGTGAAACAGTACTAGTGTCAGCAAAACAAGCACAAGACAACAAGCAACTGTGAGTTATCTTTTCACTTTCTGGGTTTTCTGCTGTTGACATTGTAGATAAGCAAGTTGTAATTTTTTTTCCCCCCTAATTATTATTATTTTATCTATTTCATTGCACATATATGCCTTCTTAATTATTTTCTGTTTTGTTAGATTGTGATGTTATCATATATTTGACTAGAATTGTGGTTCACTTTTGTCAGTATTATCACGTTGTGTTGCATAACCCCTAATATTACATTCTCGTGAATATTGTACGAGCTCCTAACAGTTACTGTTTGTCGTTTTCGTTTCTTTTTCGACTGACAACCTGTCGCGCGAACGTATTCAGACCCGCGCAGTAACACGGAGCGCTCAACAATCGGGATCATATTGTTCTGACTGCTCGACTGCTCAAGCAATTTCAAGTCCTAATCTAATTGACACTCCGTCTCAGAGTAACGATATTCCAGATCAACAACCTTTAAATCCTGCAATCAACATGAATGCAGAACAACTAGCCGAAATCCTTCATGGTTTCAGTGCTACTTTTGCCGCATCACAACAAGTCACTAATCAGCAACTTGCTGCTTTACTTAAAGAGAGCCATCCTCAGGGCTCAGGAGGCTATACCACCAAACCTCCAATCTTTCGTGGAGATGGTGTGGATGATGTCGATCAATTTCTCTCCTCGTTTGATCGCTATGCCAACTTCTTTTCTTGGCCAGCCGAGAAGCGTGTGAGAGCACTCCCGCTCAGTCTGGCAGGTCATGCCAATATTTGGTTTAACTCTCTGGATGACGGCGCTTATGAATCTTATGATGATTTAACAGCCTTACTTCGTAATCAATTCGATTCTAGTGCTGACAAATGGCTGTTACGACAAGAACTGACTCAAAGAAAACAGGGAGCTACCGAAACGGTCGCTGATTTTTCCGCGGACGTTCGACGTCAGTGTCAACGTTTACGATTAGCCAAAACGGAGTGGCTACATATTCTGATTCAAGGGCTACGCCCTGATATTCGTTCACACATTGTGTTACAACAACCTGACTCTTTTGAACAGACTGAACGCATGGCGAAACTAAAGGAAGCAGTTTCAAAGCCAGCTGCGCAGGCTCCTTTACCACAAGCTGTATTTGAAGCATTGATATCACAGCTACAACCGCAAATGTCTCCTCAAGAGAAACCTGCAGCTGTAGCAGCGTTCACGGCTAATGCCAATTCCTTCACCGCACCTCCTAGGGAACAGCCCCTCTCTGAATCTTCAATTCGCGAAATTATTCAACAGGAATTGCGACAGGCCCTACGAGAAAATGGCAATATGAATCGAGGTTCTAGTTTTCCTCGATCAGACAACTTTCGCTACAACAGATCAAGCTACAATGGACGTAACGATAATTCTTTCCGTAATAGGCGTACGCCCGAAGGCCACCCAATCTGTAACAATTGCAATCGCCAAGGACACACCAGCTATAACTGCCGCACAAAGATGCAGCCGGAATGGGATCCACGGCTTCCTAGAGAGAACCGTAATTTGCCAAGAAACTCTCCTAGTGGGGCACCTACCTTACCTAATCAACAGCCCTCCCACTATCAGCAGGAAAACTGAGCACGGTCCCTGCAGGTTTTCGGAAAAATGTAGGGGCCTTAGATGCTTGTAATCCATATTCTTATTCTTATGACAATTTCACTACACTAGATGCACGTAATTTTGACATGTGTGTATTAGACACTAATGTTGTGCCACCGGGCGATGCTTCCCCATCACCTTCCACTAACTTCTCTCACAATTCATCACTTAATGACTACGCTGGAGTCCCGACCAGTGTATGTAAACCTGAATGTTTATCATCTTTTCACGAACCTACGACATGTAGTGCAAATGGTAATTCAGATGTAAACACACCTATTGTTCAACAATCACCGATTAATTGTTCTATTGAAATAACGAGTGAGCACATTACAATGAAACCATATCCAAATAATGATGATCATATTAGTAGCCAGTGCACAAACACTGACGCATCCATCTCAAACGAAAATGCAGATTCTAATAATGAATCTTGCCAAGTTGAAACGCCAAATAAAGAGCCAATTATAGAAACCATAAAACAAGATACGGAGCCAATCATAGAATCGCTCCCTGAGCCTCACGCCGTCAATGAAGACACGGCCAATAGTGAAAGTAAATCAACAATCGAAGAATTAAAAGAAGTTCCAGATGAACAAATTTCATATCCATTGACTCATTTTAGTCACAAGAGGCCATGCGAAGAAAGTACTTCAAGTGAAACCAATGGGACGCACAACCCAAATAATGACCGAAAAAGTATTAAACATACAGGCTCTGATCATGAAACAAATACAAAGTTAATAGAAAACTATGCTAACTTGCATAATGAGATGGATAATACAAACAGAAAGCCTATTCTTGATAGTAATTGTCCTTTCCAACCATATGTTGTTGAGAACTTTGTACATGATGTTCTTATTGGACGTGATTTCCTCCAATACTTTAACTCTAAGATAGACTTTCAGAACGGAACACTAGAAATGACGGCACGACCGTTTAATCCGTCAGGTTTGATTGACAATGATACTACTCAACCAGAATACGTTGATGAAGAAGATACTGATTATCCAAGAAAATACGCACAATGCGATGTGTGTTATCCTTCAAACGATGTCAACTGTGACATTGAACAGTCATTCAACTACAAAGATGATGATGATGATGTTTATGTTGTTGCCACTATAACCGATCATGTCTATCCAAGCCAGAAACCAGAAGGTAATCCCAAGGTTCATTTGCATGATAATGACGAATGTGACGCTTTGTTAGTCTCACAATTAGTACCAGATGGATCAGTAGATGCACCATCCAAGTCATTACACTTGCCTAACGCAGATTTAGACAATGTGCAAGAAGTGACACCTACTGATAGCCCACCGCCTAACGTAGATTTCGAGAATACGAAGGAGATAATCCCAACTGATAGTCTTCTTCCCAGTAGACTAGACTCGCAGACTGATAAGAAGAAAGACTGCCATTTCAATTCACTCCTAGAATGCATCTGTCATTTCACCGCTATTAATAACCGCGCATTTTCATCCATTTTGCGTTTAAATGAAATTCAAGGAATGTTCAGTCAACTCGCACGATTACGACAGAAGGAACTGGTGGGATACGCCCATTTCCCTCCTTTCCTTATGCAACGACTGTCTAAGAAACTCCAGGAAGATCCATCTATGAGTTTTAGTTCACAAATTCTCAATGATGGATTCCTTCTTCTAGTCAATTCAATGGTTGACATCGAACACTTTAGCAATAGACTTGACCTTAGTATATTAATCACAGTACCTGAACTAGCAACTGACGAGGCCCTCTGTTCGGTTGAATATTTAACACCTGTAAAGTACAATGCCTCGGGTATTTGTTATACGGTTCCCAACCTAACAGACGACCTCGCCTTGATAACTTGCTCTAATACAAAAACAATAGTCAAAGCAGATTCCCTAAGTGTTTTCAGCAGGATAACTCTCTACTCTGCCCACAACACATCCTCCGCCCTGTGCACGATTTGGAATGGTTAGGTCTACCTTGGAATGCCAAGTCTCACATGACCTTTCCTCGCCACCATCAACCAGCAATGGACTGTTCTCATCTCATTCCTCTACTACACCTTGGTGGCCGCTCCTGCCTCAGCACTACCACTGGTCGCTTACAACTCAATGTTGGTTCCATTGAACTTGCTCCCTTGATGATCTATCATTTCCCATGTAACGTCACCTTTTGGGGTGTGCAAACTGGTTTGTCCCACTGCCCTCAGCGCATCGAAATTTCAGTGCCAATCTTGCAACCAGACGAAATCAAGTATGTGCCTTGGAATGCCGCTGCACATCACGATACTCTACAATTGCAATACCGGCAAATGCAAATACCACCTCCACTTCAGATGAACAAGACTACCTTACAGCACCTGGATCAAACATATCGCCTCTTAGACGGACAACTGACTAATCAAATCAACCTGGTCCGCTAAAACATTAAGAAGATCCATGACGCTAAGGTTACTACAACTGCTGAAGTATGTGCGTACTTGGGACTGACCATAGCTACCCTCAACAGCATCGTGTTCCTCATACTATTCTGCCGATGTCGTCATCGCTTCAGATACCACTTTATACCTGTACCTGAACCACGAGAACCGACGCAACCACCCATGGAAATGATTGTTGTGAATGGTAACCCATACAACTGCATCGCCTGTGATAAGACCATTGAACAAACGCAAGAGTGACAAAACTCACTACAAAACTGTATATAAACTTGATTTGGACCATTATTTGAACTTTACATGCTCATCAATGTATTGGAATGCCAATCCTGAATACGAGCTAAGTAATTAATACGTTTATTACTCCATTTATATTTGTAATAGTAATAATCTGTGTGCCGGAATGCCGCACCAGATACGTTTTAAGTGTAACTTTTATATGTCGACCCCTGGAGTGTGCATTTATTCACACCGTTCCAGTTATATGGGTTGGTCGACCCAGGCGAGATCTGCTTAGTGCAGCTTATTAGCGTAACTATAGAGGTCGACTTGGTTAGGAAAATACTGATAGCGACAAGATAGACTCATTTATCGCAACGTATAACCTAGTTTTTCGCGCTTATACGTGCGCACTTGTTTGTTTACATACATTTGTATATTCAACAATATTTTCATTAACTTTTGCTTTTATTGCTCACTCAGCACTATGTTTCTTCATGCCCTGACTTATCTTTCTTTGTCCACTCGAGGACGAGTGCTTCGAAGGGAGGGAGTCATGTTACGAAGCAAAAGTGCAGTTCAGTTAATCTTTACTTAGTTTATGATTTAATTAGTTTAAACCATTTAATTAACTTTACGTTACCAAGCGGCTTGCCCATTGAAGTACAATACGGCCAGTAAGCGGTACATATGTACTGGCACACTTCTTTTGTACAGTGTACAAGTTTTGATAGCATAAGCAAATATATTTCTTTTGTTAGTTAACCTCCTTTTGTTAACTAAGGATTAAAGGATTTAATAGTTACTTGTAAACACCTGGATTAGTTTCGTAATAACGAAGTTGTTTACGAATGCTGCTAACTCCTTTCTCTGGATGAATATTATTCCACTGCGTCATCGTATGATTCAAACTCGTAAAACTACAACAAGCAGCGACCTTGTTGGAAGACTTTTACATGGTCGCGTGCCTTGTAAGCTTATCTATTTAATTACTTAAGTATCCAAGTAATCTACTCGATAACTTTAGTAGTAATTTTACGTCTTATACTCAAATGTGTACAGCAAAGTACAAGCTCATTACATCTTAGCAACCACTAGTATTCTAGGATGATGGCACGTGCACACTAGATTACGTAGCTAAATTAGTATGCAAGCGGTCACTATAAAACCCCTTGCACTGTAGAAACCACAGAGAACAATGTAAAACCTTGAGGGAAGAGCACCACATAAAAGCTATGATCAAATGACTTGAAGTTGAAGTTTATCTTAATCAACGCCAGCTTCGTGAGACGTGTGACCGTCTTTCCCCCAAAGACGCGCTTACATAAGTAAGGAACCAGTAGGAAAGAGGGATGTTTAAAAAAGTGCCTATATGGGATACAAATTGGCATCACATAAAAATGGCAGTGACGTCATGGCGTTGCTATGGAGACGCCGATCTCCATACGACTCACTTTATCTTACATTTCAGTCTATCTGTAATAAATAACCAATAATTCATTTGCGATCGGATTCTTCATCTTCGAGCGTTTTCGGTTCAAAGTTGGGAGGTATCGCTCCTGAATTACTGGGTCGAGTCGCCTTAAGTGACATGTGAAAATGTTTAAATTTTAGCGACTTTTTTATCGACTTTTTTATCGACTTTTTTAGCGTGTACCAAGAATTTGAGCCCGCGATAAAATAGGTCAGAAGTCGCTAAAAAAGTCGCTAAAAAAGTCGCTAAAAAAGTCGCTAAGAAAGTTGCTAAAAAAGTCGCTAAAAAAGTCGCTAAAAAAGTCGCTAAAAAAGTCGCAAAAGAAGTCTTGGTTCTCACTGCTAGTCCTGCACAAGTTTAATTAGGATCTTAGAGCAGAAGATGTTCGTTTTTTTGGCCGGGTTTTGAACTGGCCTTTGAACTTGCTAGCTTTGTTTTTAGAAGTTCTCGCACTTGAAGTTTTGACATAAATAATAATGTTTTAATGTTTTCAACCATTGTTCTTCCTCGCTTGATGAAGTACTGAAGTCAGACGACGAAACTGATCTGCAATTTCACTATAGCTAGATTCAGATTCTTCACTAGAAGTACACGGTACGCTTTCGGCTGCCATCAGTGTTGAATCTGACGTCAAATTCCTATTGTGTAAGACGCGACATGATTGGTTCATCGCGCGGAATTTATAATGAGTGTTCTATTTTTAGCTCAATTTGTGCAAATGATGTCGTACAGACCTATTATAGGAGAGGAAGGCTCCTAGTAATGGGCTCCTGATAAAGTGGAGTCCCGTTATCTCAAATATCGCCGGCTTATCATGAACTTCCCGTAATATGCACTCTCTGCGGGCGCGTCTTGCGGGACGTGCACAGGGAGCCCAACATAGGACGTTACTCAGCACAGGGAGCCCAACACATTTTACTTCATTTATTTGATTATTTATTAAGTCGCCTCAAAAGCAATGGTTGGGCTAGCCGGACACAAGGACGCAAATGCGTCACTCGAAATTTTTTTGAATAAAAAAAGTAGCTTCTTTTAGAAAAAATAAAAAGTGAAAAGAAAATGAAAAAAGCCAAAGAAACAAGCAAATAAAAAACAAAATATTATCACCCTATGGCAGGAGCCCATAAGTAGGAGCGTCCATACGGTATTGGGTAGTGTCACAGCGTTTTCACAAGTGTGGTTATTTTTAGAACAGTTTTCCCGCGAATTTTGACCAATCAGAGAACGTTTCAGGTATGACGTTTTTTATGAATTTTGATGAGATGGCAGGTGAAACAAAGATGGCATCCGATAGCGACAAAGAGTATTCTTCAAGTGAACTACGAATCGTCTAGTGATAGTGAGAGCAGTATTGAGTCATTCGGTACATCAGAATCAATTGAAAGTGATAGTGGTGACGATTCTGCTTCTAAAGGCAGACACGGCTATTTCGTCAGAAAGTGAATTCAATTTATTCTTGGATGTGGTTTAGTGGTATCTTGTAATTATCGCTGTGGAGTTTGAAGACAAGGCTATTCAAAAACAAATTCGCTGAAACTGCATGATGAGCGACAGGACGAGTCACGAGTGAATCAACTAGATTACAAATAAGATTGGTGAAAGTAAGCGTGTTTGTTGTGTCTTTTCTGTTACCTAAAATGACTTAATCAAAGGCACCATTTGGTGAACTCGTGGATTCCCGTATGTGAGTGACGAGGAACGCCTTGAAGAATACGTTAGGGCATGTTTGAGCATGGAACCAGCACATGTCATATATATTTGTTATCCTTCGTGATCAATGTGCCGTATGTTTTACATTTCGTTCTTAGAGAGAAAACGTATTTGAACATTAAGTAAAATGTATTCAAGAAGTAAAGTTCAATGCTTGATTAACATCTGTGTTGTGTCTATTTTTCATCTAGACTTCGAAATAAAGTGTTTTAAGGCGATCGAGTTGTTCACCATGGGCATGTTTACACGGGTAATAGCTTTTACAAAGGAATACCAAACGAACGAAAATATACTACCGTAGTCGTCTGGTAGAATGTGCGGAGTGCGGAGTCACGTTAGAAAATCATGGTGTGGTAGACTCCGCGTTTTCTACCAAAGTGGAAAACGCGGAGTCCTAAAAAATGAAATCGTTTTCGTTTGAAAACTGTTCTTTTTCGACTCCAAGTTATTTTCTTTCTTTCTTTCTTCCAGAATTCGTGATTAATATCGCATATTTCTCGGTAGACTCCGCGTTTTCTACCAAAGTAGAAAACGCGGTTATGAAATTAAAAAATTGTTTGAAAACACCGTCCTTTTCGCATGGGAACCAGTTACACGTCACAGTCACACGCTGTCATTCGATGTCAATCTTAAATCAGTTTCGAACAATGAAAATGTAGAACTACTCCCGACTACATAAATTAGAGCACCGAGGTAGTAAATGCTGCATTCCCGCTGCATTGTCCTATCTTGGATCGCTGGAAATGGTATACGCCGTCAACATATATCACCAAACTATCTATCTACGTGATATTCAGGTGAGTTTACTACAAATGTTGATTTCTTTACTGTATTAAACGTAGTGCTTCTAGAACACAATTTCCGGGACAATTTGCAAATGACAGTGTCTACAGTCTGTACTCTCTGTGTTTGACTGTTTGTCGTATCCAACAGCAGTATTTTTAAAGTTCAGGACAACTTAAATTAGAACGGCAATTCAATTTGGCCATAGTTACTAACTATGATTTGGCTAACATAGAAATCTCGAACATTTCAGCTGTAACTCGCTAGTGAAAAATAGTCGTCGTGTTTATACATCCTAGTCATATGCAAGACACTGTCATTTGCAAATTGTACCGGAAATTGTGTTCTACAAGCACTACGTTTATAAACACAGTAAAGAAATCAACATTTGTAGTAAACTCACCTCACGTAGATAGATAGCTTCAGTGGTGAAATCTGTTGACGGCGTATACCATTTCCAGTGATCCAAGATAGGACAATGCAGCGGGAATGCAGCATTTACTACCTCGGTGCTCTAATTTATGTAGTCGGGAGTAGTGTGACCATGTCAAGTTTTAGTAGTTATTTCGTTTATAGTTAGAAGCGCGTGCCAAACATAGATTACGTGAGTTCCTGTCAGTAGACGTAACACTAGGCGTGACACGAACGTGCTACACGCGATGTGGATAAGATAATCCTGTTATCACAAAGATGGCATAAATGCGTGTCAAGAACCTTCGTTCTTACGCATTTTTCCCTTACGTGATTCCGTACTACGTGAATTGCTAAGCCAGGGCGTATAATTGCGTGTTTCCGTTGTTTACCAAGTTATTTAGCATTCTTTAGCGTACATAGCTTTTCCAAAGCATATTTAAGAAGTGAGCTTTCATAGCTAAATCAGTCCAGTTTGAAGCGAGACAAGATCAAGTCAAGTGAAGGCAATAATCAACGAAATCTCTTTAGACTAGCACCTCAAGTGTTAATTGCGTATTACTTTCGCCCTTAGTTTACCCTTAGTTTACCCTTAGTTTATACCATTGGTTTACCCTGAGTTAACTTTTGTCAATAAAGCAGTTGTTAAATTACTTTGCTTCACTCGTCTTACAATCGTAAAAAGATCACTTGGTCACATTTTTGGCGTCGCGAGCAGGATTGTAAGATTGTGTTAAGTAGTGTAATAAAATAATTGTTGAGGGCGAAAGTAAAACAAAGATGTCTCTGTCTGCTGATGATGCAAAGACCCTACAAGAGAAGGTCGAACTGTTGCTGAAAGAACAGGAGGTAGCGAAGAAGGCCCTTGAAGACCTACAGAATCCATCACGTTCAAGTGGAGTCAAGCGTCAGTTTGTTGTCGTTCCACGAGAAAGAAAGATAAAAACATTCTCTGGAAGACCGAAGGATGGCTCTAGTGAACAGACGATTGAGGAATTCATTGAGGAAGTCAAGACAATAATCGGAGCAAGGGACATGAGCAAGGCTGAGCAGCTTGACTTCATCACCTCACATCTAGAAGGAGCTGCGAAAGAAGAGTTGAAAGTCTACCCAGAGGAGGATAGGAGAGATCCCAAGAAAGTGTTCGAAATCCTTGGCGATGCTTTCGGCGAAAAACGCTCGAAGCCGCAACTCTTGAAGGCATTTTACGATCGAAGACAGAAGGACGGAGAGAGTCTAAGAGAATTTTCACACGCTTTAAGTGAACTGTGGACTCGTGTTGTGAAAAAGGACACGAAGTGTTCGGCGGACTCGGACACCATGCTACGTGATCAATTTGCGGACAACGTGCGTGACGCTTTACTGCGGAAGGAACTTAAACGCAGTATAAGAGTGCGACCTGGTATTTCTTTTCTGGACATTCGAGAAGAAGGAATAAGCTGGTCTGAGGAAGAAGAAAAGTCGCCTCACGCAACCCAGCGTTTCAGAAATACCACAAGTACTTCGGAGGTCAAGGCTGAAAGTTGTATACTTCAAGGGAAAGACCCGCAGGATTCAACATTGCGTGACCTTGCCAAAATGTTGCAACAACAGCAGGAGGCTATAAAAGAGTTAACTGCTGCTGTGGCTCGACTGAAGTCGTCACCTGAGAGAAAACGACCGCAGGGACAACTGTGTTACAAATGTCGGAAACCTGGACATTTTGCCCGTAATTGCACGCAGAAAGAGCCGGATACGCAAGGTGATGGTCGTAAAGATACAAAGAAATATGCGAGTGCTAGTGAGCAAGCAACTAATCAGGAACCCAAGCCACCGTCAAACTAGCACCCCCTGTCGCTATGAGTCAAGCGTCAGGAGGGGGCAGTTCTGGCTCATCGATTGTTACTTCTCCCAAAGACATCTACGAGAGAGCTGTAGGAAAATGTCCTGTCGTAGTCGTTGACATGGGTGGAGTGCAAGTCAATTGTCTACTAGATTCGGGTTCTGAAGTGTCAACCATTACGGAGAGTTTCTTTAAAAAACATTTTCAAGGAAAAGATCTTCTGTGCACCAGCGGCTGGCTAACGCTTACTGCTGCTAACGGGTTGGACATACCCTATGTGGGTTACTTTGAACTCGATGTGTGTGCTCTAGGCATTAATGTTGCCCAAAGGGGTATACTCGTCGTAAAGGATCCTGAAGGCAAAGACGCAAGACAAAGGAAACAAGTTGTGCCAGGGCTTGTTGGCATGAATATCATATCTAAACTAAAGGACATGATTACGGACACTGATTATAAGGACAATCTAAGTGAGGAGTGGAAAGGTGTTCTACAACTGGATACTTGTGAATCATCTACATCAGTAATAGGATTCGCCAAAGTTGCAGGTAAAAATAAAGTCAGGATTCCTGCTGAATCAGTTTCAGTCATTCAAGCAACAGGCTTGAATGGCGGGAAAATGGATTACACCGCCTTAGTGGAACCTGTAAGCTGGTCATTACCAGGAGACATTGTTGTTGTCAATACTGTAACGACAGTAATTGGAGGACGCATGTACATCAGAGTGGCAAATCTTGGAAGGGAGGATGTGTTCCTAAACCCTCGGACAAGGATTGGAGTCGTCCACTCAGTTGAGAATTGTGTAGTCCCCAGTGATAAAGTTGACTTCAAAAGGGTGTCGGTTAACGAGGAAATGATCTGCTTAAAGGAATTGGAGTCTGATGAGAAGACTGATGTGTCTTCGGACTTTGCGTGTCCTGTTGATCTATCAAACATTGACTGTACTAACGAGCAGCGACTAAAACTTTATGACCTGCTACGTAAGCACGCTGATTTGTTTGCAAAGGAGGATGAGGATCTTGGATATACTGAAACAGTAAAACACAAGATACGAACGGTGGATGATGAACCAGTATGTCAACCATATCGTAGGATTCCGCCCAATCAGTACCAGGAAGTGAGAGAACACATAAAGAAGTTGCTGGACCGGAACATCATAAGGGAAAGTTATAGCCCTTTTGCGTCACCTATCGTATTAGTACGAAAGAAAAATGGTTCACTCAGACTCTGTGTGGATTACAGAAAACTTAACGAAAAAACTGTTAAGGACGCATTTCCGTTGCCGCGTATTGAAGAGAGTATTACGTCGATAACTGACGCTAAGTGGTTCTCAACTTTAGACTTGGCTAGTGGCTTTAATCAAGTTGCCATGGATACAGAGGACAGGCCAAAAACTGCTTTCTCTTGCCCGTTTGGATTATTTGAATACAACCGCATGCCGTTTGGTCTAAAAAATGCTCCATCGACGTTTTCCAGATTAATGCAACGTTGTCTTAGTGACATGGTCTATGTGTTGCTTCTTGTGTATCTGGACGACATCGTAGTGTACTCCGGTACGTTTGAAGAACATCTCGAGAGACTTGAAAAACTTTTCAACCGGCTAAGAGAACATGGACTTACATTACAACCCGATAAGTGCCACTTTCTTAAGCGTGAAGTAACGTATGTCGGACATTTGTTGTCAGCTGAAGGCATCACTACAGACCCGGAAAAGACTGCAGCAGTAAGGGAGTGGAAGACACCAACCACTGTAAAGGAGCTAAGATCATTTCTTGGATTTGTGGGGTATTACAGGAGATTCTGCAAGAACTTTGCTGCCATAGCAGGACCATTGCACGAACTTGTAAACACCTGCTTGAAAGAATTGAAGGAACATCGAAAGCTCAAGATCCCCTTCACACAACGTTGGAACTCGAACTGTCAGAAAGCCTTTGATACGTTGAAGGAAAAGTTGACATCGCCGCCTGTACTTGGTTACGTGGATTTCTCTAAGCCATTCATCGTTGAAACAGACGCGAGTAACGAAGGTTTAGGTGCTGTGTTATCACAAGAGCAAGATGGTCAGCGCAGAGTTATCGCCTATGCAAGCAGACGTTTGGCCAGTACAGAGAGGAATCCAACTAACTATAGTTCAATGAAGCTTGAGCTATTGGCGTTAAAGTGGGCAGTCACTGAGAAATTCAGATCGTACCTCCTTGGTTCAAAATTTGTGGTGTACACGGATAACAACCCGCTCAAGTACCTCAACACGGCAAAGTTAGGAGCATTGGAGCAACGATGGGCTGCACAGCTAGCATTGTTTGACTTCACTATAACGTTCCGAAGTGGCAAGAGTAATGCAAATGCTGACGGACTCTCGCGAAACCCAGTAGGAAAGGAACAGTTGTGAATGAAGAAGACGGTTATACAGCCATAGAGAGTATACTAGCACAACCGACTACTACAATACCTGTTGAGCTGCGGTATGCCTGTGTGAATTCTCAATCACAGGAAGCCCAGAACAATAGAACAGCGTTTCCTTCGCACTCTAAAGCTGAACTTACTGAGATGCAGAACAGTGATGCAACAATAAGCCAATTCCTGAAATACTGGAAAGAGGGAAGAAAACCAAACTTCCGTGAGCGAAGGGGTATGCCTAGCAAATCCATATCCATGCTACGCCAGTGGGATAGGATGCAACTGGAGGCTGGAGTGCTGTACAGAGTCGTACAAGATCCAAACCATGGACAACTCAGACAGCTTGTTGTACCCACTGTGTTGAGAGACAACGTCATGCAGAGTTTACATGATCAGATGGGACACCAAGGAGTTGAAAGGACATCTCAGCTACTGCGCAGAAGGTGTTACTGGCCTGGACTACACAGTGATGTAGATGTTTGGATAAAGAAATGTGAGCGTTGCACGTTATCCAAAATGCCACTGCCACGCATCAGACCACCAATGGGAAACCTCTTGGCAACAAAACCATTGGAAGTTCTGGCTGTAGATTTCACTCTCCTGGAACCAGCGAGTGATGGACGAGAAAATGTACTCGTAATGACTGACGTATTCACCAAGTTCACCTTAGCTATACCGACAAGGGATCAGAAGGCTAACACAACAGCTAAACTGATACTCAAGGAATGGTTCATGCGATATGGCGTACCTAACCGCATCCATTCTGACCAAGGACGTAACTTTGAGAGTGAGGTAATCATGGAGCTGTGTGGATTGTACGGAATAAAGAAGTCGCGAACAACACCATACCACCCGCAAGGTAATGCACAATGCGAGAGATTTAATCGCACGATGCATGACCTTCTGAGATCTCTTCCGCCTCACAAGAAGAGAAAATGGACGGAGCATTTACCGGAGCTGCTGTACGCATATAATGCAACGCCCCATTCATCAACCGGATACTCGCCATACTACCTGATGTTCTGCAGAGAACCTCGACTACCTGTCGATCTGTTGTTAGGAGCAGAAGAGGATATTGAAGATGAGATCCAGAATGACTGGCTGGCTACACACATGTCCCGCCTGAGAGACGCTTACCTCAAGGCAGGAGAGCATCTCGAACAAGCTGCAGAAAGGCGCAAGAAGGCTAGTGACCAGACAGCATTCGATGACCCACTAGAGATTGATCAACTCGTGTATCTCAGAAACAAAGTGAAAGGAAGAAACAAGATTCAAGATTCATGGAGCCCTACCCTATATAGAGTCATAGGAGTTCCAGACAAAGATGGCGCCGCATATACAGTTCAGTTATATAAGGGAGACGCGGAGCCACGAAAAGTAAGCCGTTCCTTTATGCGCAAATGTCCACTCATTAAACCACAGGACTTTGCAAGAAGACGAACACAGACACACACTAGTGCACTGACTGAAGAGAGTGACAGCGAAGATGAAGACGAAGTCGCTATTGTTATTAGAACAAGTAATGCGCCAGACGCGCATCCAGTACTACAGACAACAGACGTAGAAGATACACCAGATATTACGGATATTATTACGGACGGTCAGGCAGAAAAGACAACGGACAGAAAACTGCGAAGGACTGCCAGGACTACTGCTGGAAAATCAGGATCAAGATACGGATTTACCCAGTCTGTCCTTGTTGCGTCCACAACAGCATATTTTGAAAAGGACTTGACCATTTATTTTATTTTGCTATGTTGGTTTTTGGCTCACACATTCTTTTAGTCTAAGTGAAAAATTTGGTTATATGTCGAGGACGACAATATCAAAAAAGTAGGGGAGGGTGTGACCATGTCAAGTTTTAGTAGTTATTTCGTTTATAGTTAGAAGCGCGTGCCAAACATAGATTACGTGAGTTCCTGTCAGTAGACGTAACACTAGGCGTGACACGAACGTGCTACACGCGATGTGGATAAGATAATCCTGTTATCACAAAGATGGCATAAATGCGTGTCAAGAACCTTCGTTCTTACGCATTTTTCCCTTACGTGATTCCGTACTACGTGAATTGCTAAGCCAGGGCGTATAATTGCGTGTTTCCGTTGTTTACCAAGTTATTTAGCATTCTTTAGCGTACATAGCTTTTCCAAAGCATATTTAAGAAGTGAGCTTTCATAGCTAAATCAGTCCAGTTTGAAGCGAGACAAGATCAAGTCAAGTGAAGGCAATAATCAACGAAATCTCTTTAGACTAGCACCTCAAGTGTTAATTGCGTATTACTTTCGCCCTTAGTTTACCCTTAGTTTACCCTTAGTTTATACCATTGGTTTACCCTGAGTTAACTTTTGTCAATAAAGCAGTTGTTAAATTACTTTGCTTCACTCGTCTTACAATCGTAAAAAGATCACTTGGTCACAGTAGTTCTACATTTTCATTGTTTGAAACTGATTTAAGATTGACATCGAATGACAGCGTGTGACTGTGACGTGTAACTGGTTCCCATGTGAAAAGGACGGTGTTTTCAAACAATTTGTTCATTTCATTTTTTAGAGTCTACCGAGAAATATGCGATATTAATCACGAATTCTGGAAGAAAGAAAGAAAGAAAATAACTTGGAGTCGAAAAAGAACAGTTTTCAAACGAAAACGATTTCATTTTTTAGGACTCCGCGTTTTCCACTTTGGTAGAAAACGCGGAGTCTACCACACCATGATTTTCTAACGTGACTCCGCACTCCGCACTCCGCGTTTTCTACCAGACCTACTACATATTTAGCTTAGTACATGCAGAGAGTGAAACAATGATATGAAACACTTTATACCCGATAAATATTCGCTTCAGTGAAGGCGTCCAAAAACGGCTTTAAGTTTGTCCCACTAATAAACTGAACTCCAACATTTATCTTCTCCTTCGAAAACGACAAAGGAAACTGCCATGTGATTCAAGTCAGTGACACTGAGTAGACCATAGGTTAATATCCCATCCTCGATTCTCCCTGAATGCTTTGTAAACTTGGCTTTCTTCCGACTCGGCACAATCGGCTGAGTATACGGTGTATAAATCCTTCACTCGATGTGTTGTAGCATATAGTAGTTTTTTTATACTCTATCAGAGCACTGAGTATTTGTCGCTTGCAAACTGGTTTGTTTAGAGTATACATAGTTAATTGGTTCTTAGGGTATTTCCAGGGTTGAATGCCTAAAGTCCGATAAAATACTGTCGATGCCGGTAGTACAATGGCAATGGCCGCCGTTTTGTATGAAATGAGAGAGCCCTGGAAACGAGTTTACAATTTGGTGCATATATTAACTTTCTCCCATCTCATCCCAATAACTCGTGGATGCTACGCAATCCACGAGTTAAAAATGGATTGTGAATATTTTTTGTGAGTCTGATTTGAAATATATTAATAAAAAAACACGCTTCATTCAAGTTTTGATGTTTAATTTACACACGCTTCACTGTCAATATAGTAAAAGTTGAGCAAAAATGACTCAAAATTACTTTGTTTTTAAACATTCAGTGACCTTCTTACTGCGGTACTCAGTATTATGCGAACTCAGACATTCAAACAGTCGGCTGGATTTGTCAATTACTCTAGTAATCAAATTCAAAACTCAAACGAATTCAAAACTAAACTACATATTCTTCGACCAAATGATCCATAATTTAGCTCAAAATCATATTTGGTTTCCATTTGGTCAGTGGGTCTTCTGACTTTCATTGAGAATCGCAGTAAGAGGTTTTTGACTGGTTGAAGTAAGGCCGTGCTTTGAACCATCGGCATCAACATGACCATGTGCTCGCGAAGAACTATCGCTTTCAATGCACCTTACTTCACTTTAACTTTGATTTTCTAACGTTTCAGAGACACAACGCTTCATAATACGTTTGTATTTCTCCGTGAAGTTAACATGAACTGATATTTCTGATCAGAAAACACGCGTTTCACATTATCTATCCACGAAACTCTGCCACGAAACCGCCTCAGTGGCCATCACTTCAATTCAAATCCTGTAAGTTCACTTCGTTCGGGAAACGCAGTCTAGAATTTTAGGTCAAGGTTCAACGGTAGCGGCCTATGGAATCCCAGGAAGTTGTTGGTATGATAAAATTAGGAATCAGACACAAGCAAAACTGGATAATTCTGACCGTATTTGTACATTTATTCGGGTCTGTCCGCCATTTTATTTTTGTAGTGAAACCGGAAATGAAACCGTTATACCAGAAACGTTCTCTGATTGGTCAAATGACCTTTTTTCGCGGAAAAACTGTTCTAAAAATAACCACACTTGTGAAAACGCTGTGACATAGACCCAATATGGAGCATGGACGCTCCTACTTATGGGCTCCTGCCTATGGATTGTAGGGATTAGTTATTCGTGCTTGAAATTGGGCTTTTAATATAATTATTCGGAGTTCGTAAAATTATTCGTAAAATAAAGTAGAAGTTTAGTTATAATAATAATAATAATAATCAATTTATATAGCGCTACTTCTAATTTATCCAATTGCGCTTTACAATAAATAAAAGTAATAATAAAAATAAAATATATATATAATAAGTTGGTAAGATATGTATGGAAACTATTTTCAGAAGGCAGAAAATGCTATTTCAGAGACCCTATACCTTAAAATTTTTCGGGGGGGGCAGAACCCCCCTAGCAGCTCGCGACTTCGCCGCTCGTCAGATTGTGCCTCCCAACAATTGCATCGAACCAAAATTATAGAAGAAATAGGTGCTAAATTGAGTGAAGTCAGAAGTACTTCTGGTGACTGTATACATTTCGTGAATTTCACAATTTTGCGTCACTCCGAAAAAATCCTGGCTACGCCCCTGGGGCTGCCTGTGAGTAGACTACGGGTGGATTTCTCGAAAACCAGCCACTATTTAATGTGCAGCCATGCGTAACAATAACTATCAATAATATTTGACAGAACAATCACAAATTAACATAACCGCTTAAGCTCATGCCACCCGGGAATAAGGTGAGCCCTTGCGCACCTTTGATAGATATTTGTAGTAGGCTGACTACTCACAATTTGGAACTCTGCCTGCGGACTCGCATTTTTTAATAACTCTATTGTCCACAGGTCTTTGTGAAGCAGGGCTACACTATAAATACAATACTATCTCGAATCATATTTGCATCCACGCGAGAAGGTTTTTACCGGCAAAACATTTGCAAACATTTAATAACAAATTAATATTATTAAGCTCCATTGTATATTAAAACATGTTTAAGGTACAGGATGTATTCAAATACTGACTGTCCTGTAGTTTATTAATATATTGGCTTACAGTCAAAGCTTGGGTATGGATGAATTTGCAGGCATTCAAAAGTCGCTTTATGTTACCTTCTCACTTTCTGTTCGAGGACTTGGATCAGCTGATTTTGAATCTGTAGAGAAATAGATTGAATATTAGAGCATTAACATTGCTGGGTCGTTTCAGAGAGGTTCGTTTTGGCCAATTTTAGTGAGGACTAGGACACATAGCGTAGCGGGATCGAAGGGTTCGAGATGACTGTCATGCAATACCACTAGGTCTGTAGTGTAGTGCCGATAATTTCACTCTCTGTATTCAATTCCATACCTTGGTTGTTCTGTTTCGAGGTTGCTTTAATCCACCATCGTCTACAGTCGTACTTTGTGTGTTATTTTTACTGATAAAGTAAAGAATCACGAGTTTATCAAGATCTACTTTACAGCAACTTTCACTTTCGACTTCCGTGTAGACACAACAGGAAGCCCGGTAGATGATTTATTACAACCATTGGGCTTCCTGTGTGAAATAAAACCGCGTAGGCCCAGACTTAAAATAAAGATGGCGGACGGTGGTCGAAAAATGAAAAGTAAGAAGAATTTATTGTTGTTTCCAGTTTTAAAATCTATTTTCTCTTTTTAATTTTCTGTTTTTACAATTATAAAGCAAAAATCTCTTCAATCGAAAAGTCCGTTGATAAAGAAGGCGCTTCGGCTTCAAGAAAGTAAGTTTTTAAACTTCTGTTTTTCTTCACTTTCGTCTGTCAAAAAATGTATCAGTCTGATGCCCCAAAACTTGTTTAGTTAGACTGGGTTTCTCTAGTTTCTATAATCTGATAGCATCTAATTTCACAAGAATCAAACTATCTGGTATTTATACTATGCAACACAAAGGACAGTTTATTAGCAGTTTTGTGCCAAATGTTGCTTGGCGTTTGTAGAAAACTTTGTTTTAAACGTTTTTCTTTGTTTTGCTTTAGCTAGACCCTTGCAAAAGGTGTCAACATGTTTAGCAAATAATATCACAGTGCACTCTGCGATCGATATTCGCCCATAACTCGTTGCAAAACTACTACAGTGTTGTTTATGTCCGCCATCAGACCACTTTCTTTACTTGCATTTGTCTTTTCTTGTAGTTGAAACTGCCTTCTGTTTTCTATTTGTAGGAGTAGTGTTTACTTGAACCTCTGCTTGAACATCAGAGGTTTCCTCGCCCAGCTCCATATCGAAGAGGTAAAAAGACGGACGTAAAAACACTGTAGTAGTTTCGGAAAACAGCAAAAGCACAAGATAGCAATATTTGAATAACAATAGGAACTATTGTATAACAATACTAGGAACTATTGTTACACATGCCACTTAGAGGCATCTATTGTTATTCAAATATTGACCTGGCACGAAACAAGACCAGATCTCCATGGATACCGTCAAATGAACAATTCAGTGCGCACGTGCGAGACTAACAATGTTGTGCAAACGGTGCCAACATGTTGTGACATGCTTCATCGATCACAAGAACATTCAAACTTCACCCAACATTATTGATTATTAGTGTTTGTCTCTGACTTCTGTTTTTCATATAGACGTTTAGGCCATTAATCAATGGCCTTCATCAGTATTAATCGGAAACGTTGCGATCTTTGAAATACTTAACGTTTGCGGCGCGCGCTTGATGTCCTTGCGCGCGCTTATTTCTTAGTCCCATGATGGTCTTGTAGACTTCAGAAATTTGAATGCAATCGTTCCCTGCGTTGGCATCTTGGCCCGTGAACCATGCTTCAAGGAAACGCTTCACCCAACATGTTGGCACGTATTGTAACAGCACGCAACATTGCCCAACGATGCCAACATGTTGGGCCCAACAATGTTGGGCAATGTTGGCACCATTTGCATGGGCCTTTAAGGCCATGTTTACACTTGAGCGCTTTACCAAGGTACAAATCAGAAAACTAAGGTCAACTGTTCAACAAACAATAATTTCTAATTTCTACCAAGGTTCAGCAACTTGTTTACTTCAGTAAACACGACCTTAGTTTACTTGAAATCATAGTCAGCTCTCCCACATTCATTGTAGCTCTGCCAGATCTAATAGACTAAAACTGATTTAAATATGCAACTTGTATGAGACTCAGTTTTATCCATTTGGGAAGCCATGATGCCCTATCCAGACCAAAGTGTAAAAAATAGATACCCTATCCCAGACCTACCATAATTAGTCGGGCTTCCTGTGGAATCTCCGACTCTAAAAATGAGATCCGTTCTTCGCTGACCTCAAATCGCTAATTGGGTTCTACAGTGCATGGGCCCTGTGCCGGCCACTAAGATAATCACCGAAGGCTCTAACAGCACGATTGATCAATACGAGACTGGTTGAGTCTGAATTAACAAACCTTGTTGGGGGAAGTTTATGTCGTCTTGTCAGTTTCAAAATAACCACAATAATTCATAGAGATATGGATTTATCAATCCAGTACTAGTACTGCAAAGGGTTTAGAGATCTTAAACGAATCGAAGTGAGTTGATACACGCAGCCGGCGGTGTAGAGAACAATAACCGTCGAGGTAAACCCATATTTACACTTCATCCAAACAGCGATGTCTAGTTTATGTATACGGTATTTGTATTTGTATGGATATATTTATAGTAACAAATAAACTATGTCATTGTCATTCATTATTTGCTCAGTTTGTGAAATCGCAGTACTGAAATTGCAAGGAAAGCATGTTCTATCGAGCTCGAGTCACGCAACGACGAGCAACAAAATACTATTTTAATCGCACTATAAGATATCTATATTTAGTTCAAATAGGCTTCATTTAGAAGCCCGACTTGATGCTAGTAGAGCGTCTAGTTGTGATAATTGATGAGCTCAGAAACTATATATCCCATAATACAGTACATTTATTTACATTTCTCTCTTCAGGCCGTTATGTTATTAATATTCTTCTGTTGTAGCAGGTATGGTATACTTTTGAACCAGGAATCTTTATTCAGGGTGTCTTTGATCAAAGTTCGAAGGGGGAGTAGGGACTGAACTGTACATAATAGTTTAGCATACAATTTCATTTGACTCCTATGAATCTGAACAAACACACATAAAATCAACTTGCATAACAAAAGCTTGAAATTAAAATAATCGTTCTTCAAAAAGTCAAGCATATTATTTATAATGTCTTGAAACCGGAAGTGACGTCTTTCCACTCTGAGCAGGATTCAAATCTTTGAGATTGTGACGTCATCTCCATTTTTGAGGCTTAAACTTGCACTATCGCCAAACTTTAAGTACATGCACAGGCAGCCCAACCATTGCTTTTGAGGCTACTAAATAATTCAAAAAATGATATTTGCGTTTTTTTTTATGGGTTCCTTGTGGTAAAGCGCGCGCGCGCAATACATATGTTGGGTTCCCTGTGTTGAGTAATGTCCTATGTTGGGCTTCCTGTGTGCATCCCGCGCGTCCCGCAGTACATGGTATAGACTATTGAAACAAGGTATGAAAAACTAGGTCACGTGACAAATACGTTTTTGACCCTAATTTTGTCAATGTGATGTGAAAATTCAATTTTTCTTCGAATAACTAAACTTTACCGTATTCTCTAAACACTTTGTAAGTGTCAGTCGTCTAACTTCAACGTACGCTGAGAAACTAATTTTTGAAATTTTGAGCGTCGTGGCGCGATGTGCGGCGAAAAAACTCGGCGCAAGTAGATGGTGCACTTTTCCGTGAAGTAGTCGGATTTTACCTTCGAGAAGGCATCGACAATGAAGCGCTCGGCAAATCTGAACGATGCTCTTTTTGGCAAGTTTTAACATGATATGTTCACTAAACATGAGTCAAAACATCTACAATATACTTTATTTGTTTTCTGTTTTGACTTCTGTAAAGTATTTGTTTTGTATTTTGATTTTTATCGATTAAAATCTTCAAAATTGACGCATTGTGTTTTATAAATGCTGAATAGTCTCAATATTTAGTACTGCACAACACATTTGCTATCAGTACTTGTGACACAAAATGACAAACAAACGTATTTATTTCAACAATAAGTTTACTAGCTTTTTACACACTGTTTTTTGCCGTTACTTTCTGTGCAGTTTATTCACTATATTGATCAGTAATAGCATGGAAATAAATAAATATGGATAAATATTATACACAATCGACAAGTTGTGAATCACTGATCATGACTGATTGAATAGCAAACATCGAAGCTTACTTACGTTCCGTTACGAAAAATACGCCGTTAAAATTACTCTGTTTCTCTCAGATGATAGTAAGACTTTAATATTTGCTAAATGTGTCGTGCTATTTCAATGACAATAACGAACAACTGTTAATATTTTAGTTCACGGCAGCTTCACGAGTCCATCGCCATTCATGTCTCCTTCGATGTCAGTGAATTTGAGTTTGTCTATATTTTGCTTCAGATGGTTTATTGCTGTGTTGGCGTTCCCTTGTGTCAGAAGAACTATAAGTAAAGTACAAAATTATGTCAAACACTTTCTAGATGAGAGAGTCAGTAATGTTTAAACAGATAAAGTTAAAATCAGTCAGTTGAGAGAGGTTCCTTGTTGAAGTGTATTTCGATCACTGACAACTACACAAGTCAAATAGCTCAGTCATAATTTATAGCCGGAAAAAAAAAAACTGATTTGTTGAGGAGTATTAGCAGCCCTTCTGCCCTAGTATAGGCAAGTCCTTTCATTAGAGAACATTAGAGCAATTACTACGTAAAAACCATGACAAAAACTACTTTTAGTTCAGTTTATTTTCAACTGCAAAACTTTCTCACGTGTCGAGCACAACACATCCAAAGTTTCTCAACCATTCAAAATGAAAAAGGACTACTTTAAAACCGTCGAATTTCTTCTAGATTTACTTAAAGTTGACATGAATTGTGAAAACTTCTAAACTTACCATGAATAGGGAAAAGAATCCCAACGTTTACACCGAAAAAAACAGTCTTTCTTGATATGAACTTCTCTTCCACGCCCCGCCATTAGTTCCCTGCTGACAGAGTCTTCTTTTCTCCCGGGAAGAGAAGAGGAAGAAAGAAGACTCTGCCCCCATCCGTTGAATGGGCTTGTGTCACTTGTCACGTGACTTTTTAAATTTTCACCGAAGGCAAACGAAAATATCATAACTTGAAAGAGTATACTAAAATTAGTAAAAGTTGAAAATTTCAAAGGAATCAAGCAAATAAGACAAAAGTTAAAGGCTTTCAAAGTTTCCCGCTTTGACAAGGATTTGTATGGGTTTTTTCGCCGCTTGCCCTCCAACATACATTTCCATACAAAAAAGGCAAAGTTTGAATGCCTGTATCTCTTGCCCTATTTACTTACTTCCCTTCAAACTTTCCACTTTTACTAACTTTAGTATGCTCTTTCCAGTTATGGTATTTTCGTTTGTCTTCAGTGAAAATTTAAAAAGTCACGTGACAGGTGACACAAGCTCATTCTCTGATCTAAGTACCGCCGTCCACAAACTGGTTTAAAAACCGGTTTTTTGAATAATAATTGTTTTGCGCATGACTAGAATAAAGTCTGCTGGCATATTTTGGAGCCCGCAATATAAACGGTTGAATTTTTGAATTTTCAAAATATTTGTCTGTTTGCCAACGGCCAACGGGATATGGTAAATCTCCAGTGGCGGATCCAGGATTTTA